>CM038679.1:351473375-351782252 GCA_021605205.1 Aegilops longissima
TTTATTTGTATAGTTGGAACATTAGTTTGGTGTGAGTTTCAGCTACCTGCTTGTTATTGAAACTGCAAGAACTCGCTAGCTTTTGTCAAAAGAAATGGAATGTGATGGAAGTAAAAGAAGATAAGGTGTTTTTGTTGATCCTTGTGTTTGATTTTAGGGTGTGTGTGTGTGTGCCTAATCACTTTAAATAGTAAATACTCTACAGTTATGACAGCGAAATCCTTGTGAATATGGACAGATGGAGATGTATGAACGGGCAATTCTTGTAGTTAATTATTGTCATTTTGCGATTTCAAAATACAATGACCCAGATGTCATCAGAAGATAGCAATTGAATACCAAGACTATTCTGATGAAGTTTTTCTAATATATTTTTATAGTGTCTTGACTTTTGTTAACTACCGCATTTTAGGTTGTATGTGTATAGGAATACATACATGGCAAGAAGGGATTATACAATACCTAGGACCTGAGCAGGAATGCTTGATGAAATGCTTTATAATATTTTAGCACTATTTTTCGGCAGTCCTTGTGGTAGGAATGTGATCCATTCTTCAAAAACTCATCTACTACTACTCACCTTGTATAATTTTTTATTCTGCTGCATATTTGGTTTTATCATAAAATGAATGGATTATTCTGAAATACAGTGTAACGCCCCCCTATCAATGATTATTATTTGAGAATTTATTTATTATTATTCTTTTTCCTCTTGCTATTGCTTGCTAAAGGCACATGCATACACGAATCTTTCCTCGTGCCATTGTTTCTTCTACAAGCACGTAGCAGTGTAATTTCATGAATCAAGTAAGATTCTTCTATTTGGCCCAAAGAATTATCTGATGATACATTTCCCCTTTCCTTCCTATAGTTCCTTTCAGTCAGCTAAACGTCAATATGTTGGATGATGTTGTGGAGAGGGCCACCGAGAGGGGGTTTGCACTGCCAAAGTCGAAGGTGGCCATCGCCTTGACCTGCCTGGACCTCTTGACCTTTAACAACGCTCAAACAGGAAACACATGTTGGAGGAGGAGACCACAAGCTAATTGTAAGCATCCACTATCTGTTAGCTATCAATCTTGTCCTTTGAGCACATATACTTTATTTCTTAAACCATTATGCATGAGCTTTTTAGGATGATTTGGATGAGTGGATCAGAGGACGACATGAGCAGGTATTTCCATTTGATCATACCCAAAATTATAATGTATACACTAACTTAAGATGATGGCTCTTCTACTCTGCTAACATAACATGCATGTGCTTGTGTGGAGTGCCTGCAAAATTAATAGCTCAAGTCTCTCAACACGCGGATGGGCATGTCCTTGTGTGGAGTGCCATTGTTATTCGAGATTATTTTGATGTTAATTTTTTGTCTTTCGAATTTAAAATACTTGAATCATGATCTGGGTGCTTCTACTTGATCAGGTCGGTGAGTGAGGATGTAAGAAACAGGGACATAGATGCACATTGGGGTTAGAATTTAGGGAGATAGAAACCATCTAAAGTCTCTCTGCCTTAAAATATTTTTTTTTGCGGGGAGCCCTAAAATAAATCTGAACCCTTATAATGAAACTTGATGCCCGTGCACATGAATCAGAATATTTAATTATCTTATACCTATGCATATGGTGATGGAGCAGCTATTTGGGCTGATCTCCTGCTGTTCTAGAAAAGTTTGGTTTAGTATTTTGTTTTTCTATACGAAAGATCAAGTAATCTGATATCGAGCTCCTTCTTTTACAGTAATCGAATTTTGAGTTTGCAATGATTGTTCATGCCTAATTGGAAATATATATTCACAACAAATTATTTTGTTGTCAGACGAAGGGCATGACGGATGGCACCAGCGGAAAGGTGAGCGCCGGTGGAGATAAGCGAGAAAAGGAGTAGCGCGGGGCAGTAGGCAGCCTTGAAGAGGATGAGAGGGCCCGCTGCTGGGGGATGGTCCTAGGGATTTTTGAATTAACGAGAGCAGTGTCGGCCCAGGTATCTTCTTCCATCTCTGGATCCTAAACTATATATCTCTCTAATCTGCATTGACACGCAGTAGTGCCGGGTACAAGTGTGTGGCTGCTCCAGTGCCACCGCATGACCCAGTACCGCCCAAACGTGGATGCAGGTGGACGTGGGCACCGTGGCTGCCACCAAGGATGTAGGGGTCCCGCCACAATCGGCGAGGATGCGGTAGGCGTGTCGAAATTGTCAAAGACACAGGAGCCGTACTGCGGCCTTGGTGTTTTCCTTAATTTCTTTAGGTATGTGAGGTCGATTTAATATTCACATATATGATGAAATTCAGACAACAAAGAACCAGCAGTGGAGTTATATGAAATTTCTTGCGAGAGCTACACCATTCTTTTTAGTACTGACTAATTCTCATGAGTACCAGTGGTGAAATTTTCAGGCCTAAATACTGGATGAGATTCTCATTGCCGGCATTCTTCATGAACCTATCAAGGAGAACATTTCAATACTAATTGCAGCACATGTTTTCTCACCACCGGCTAGCAAGAAGAGAGTATGATTTTCTAATGCTCAGTGTTGTAAGCTTGATTCACGAGGAGCTTCTCAATGTTGTACATGTTGTTTGTGAGTAACAAAAATAAATCATTTCCTGGAATCAGACGCTATATTTTCTGTGGGAATTCGTTGACACAGTTCCTTACAACACTGAGAATCTTCGAAATGGGCAAACCGCTCTATGTAATTCTATCATCCATTTTGATTTTGAGACAAGTATATCATTTATCTTTTTCCTTCTAGCAAGGTACCATATACATGTTTTGAAATTCTCCTTTGCCTTCCAGATCAACCAAATAGGCATCTTTTTAACAAATGGAGGGAATTTATTTGTCAATATAAATAGATTTGTCACAGGGGATCTTATCTTATTTCTTCAGTATAAGCAAATGAACAATGCGATGAAGTTAACAGCTCTCTATCCTTATTCCTCTTATTCATTGTGTATTTCCCCGTTTTATACATGTAACAATGATGAAAGGTGATGAACTTAGATTTGGTGTAAGGAGAGTCATTATGTTTCCTTGAACAAACAGCTCTCTATCCTTATTTATCCTAAAAGCTTTCAGACGATACTCACACCATAAGATTCGTTGAAGCATAGAAGTATTTTTTTTCACATCTGTTACAATCCAATATTTGTTAGTTAATCATATTCTTTATATTCCCAAGTAGTATAAAGTTGCCCCAAAATTGGTAATATGATTTTGGATTATACATTATATGCCGACAAGGAGATTAATGCTGCTCAATAAACTAGCAGTATGAAATAACCCTGCATATATTTGTTGATTTTTACTTTGAGCCTTTCAATTCAACTAAAAAAATTATTTGTACAATATTTACTGACTTTTACCTCTTGTTTTGCAGGCTATCTGGAATGATTGCATGTATTAACGAAGTAGTCCACGTTAGGTGGATTGGCTCAAAATGGAGAAGCATGATTGTATTAAGCATTTAAGCTCTAAGCAATTTAGAATGTCAATGTCTTGGGGCTCCCCTTGCAATATTTCAGAGGACTACATTTTTCAGACATTTTATATTGCCTCACGATGTTTGGGGGATCTGATTAGGTATTGTTTCTCTATATATCTATCCATCTCTATATTTCAGTTCTTAATAGAATAATGAACAATTGATAGGACTAATCTTATAGACTTGTGTTCTCCTCAATCCGACTGTGTATTTTCCAAGTTTTGTGCTAAAACGGGAAAAACATACGTTTTAAACTTGCGACAACATATTCTCTGTGCAAATTTTAGCCTTATTGTTCACAATTGATGCTGCCTGTGATTCACACTTATATTTGAGCTTAAAGTCTGAGTGTATACCGAATTAGGCTTTCCCTTCGGTCGGTTTATGTCAGAGTTCACTCTACAACACACATTTCCTTTTGAGTCTTATGTGAGTTACTTTTGAACCGATACACCAAATCAGGCGTTACACCGCTCAAACAAACTAGAAGAAAATCATCAATGGATTTATCACAATATTATAAAAATACAAATAAATGTATACACAATTTTTTAACAATATATGTTATCAAAGATTGATGTATTTACCTCTCCCAAGATAGTAACATGTTCTAGAAGATGTGTTTTGTTGCAGTAGTACCTAAATGGTGAATTGCATGTTCTAGAATATAGGCTTTTGTATATTGCAATCAAGTTCTTTTTTTATGGAATTGAGTTTCTGGTTGTAACTTGTTCGAACATTTGTTTAAAGGGAACAAAAAACTCCATGTGTTTGTCTTCAATTAATGGATAATAACAATACACTTGCTTTTGTGAGATGGTATCTTAAGCATAAATAATAAAGGCCTTCAAGTTTTATTATCATTTGTAATGCAGAGCACAATAAAGAGTTCAATGTTTTTGTAGCCCCTTCTTATTTTGCGAATCAGATATGACAAGTCTTTCTATTATACGGTCGATTTTTTATCAAAATACATTGCAACTGAAGGGGATTTTAAATCATTTTTTGGTGTTATTGGCTATCTTTTCTGTCCATATTAAATTCGACATGCAACCAGTACAAATTTTACAAAGCCCGTGGCAACGCACGGGCTGTCTACTAGTATTGATATAGATGGACTATTTCGATGGTGTGCATGTCTTTGGAACAGAGTAGTAGCATGGGTCCACTTGACTATAATGAACTATTTATCCTCATATATAGCTTTCTCTGCTACTCCTTCCAGTGATTGTTATGCAGTGCATGTGTCCGTAGACATGACAGCTTGTCCATGGAAGTTCAACTATGGCGACCATCATGTTTCATCTTGCGATTCCCACGACGCCTCTCCGACTCACCGCTCCACGCCCCCCGACGTGCGCCTCACCCCTCTCGGCCGCACCACGCCTCTGCCTTTGTGTGCATGACATGTGGTCCACCTAAAATGCGGCGAGCATCAAGTTTCTACCACAGCCACCCGCGATTCCCATGACGCCGCTCAGACCCATGAAACCACACGTCCCCCGACCTACGGCTCACCCCTCTTGGCCCCACTGCCCCTCTGCCTTCGGGAGACTTACATGTGGACCAGTCACCTATCGGGTCCACATGTTATTGACTCAAAGGAAGGTGTAGTAAGGCGCTGAAGCTCAGTCCCGACGGCCCTGAGAGGGAAATGTAACTCCTGCGCCAGGGCTTGTGGTGCTCCCGCAGCACGAACTCGTGCCAAACTCGAGATTTGTTTCTTTACTATACATGCACGCAACGATTTAATGGACATTGTAATCTCAACATCTGATGGGGAGATCTAAATTTGAATTTGAAACTTATAAAACAAAAAGATTCAAAACAAATAAACTGGGAGAGAGGGAGTATATCGTAGGATGTGACCCATACAAAATAAGTCCCCTGGTTTGTCACCGCAAAGATGCAGTTAGAAAGGAGCATCGCGTCTTCCTACTCGTACGGCAACAAATCGGCCGCAGACAGCTTGGTCCGCCTTTGACCGCCATGTGCAAGGTTCATGCTATCTTATTCAATCTCACCATGGTTCCATCGTACCAATTCATGCGGTGGCCCGTTGCATGGCTGATCCCAATGTTGGACAAAGGTTCTACGGGAACGGTGTCACCGTTGTAAATGTTGTGCAAATTGATGTTGGTACCCTCCCGTACATATGCAAGCCAATCTCCACTCGCACCGAGCCTAACCTGTGAAACAGTGGGCAGGGGAGAATTAGGAAATGGACATGGAAGTAGTCTTTAGAATGCATTTACTACGTGAGAAAACTCATCTTACCTGCTCATCGGAGGAAATCCGAGTGCCCCTCAACGTCGGCATCTCAAGGGGCGTCAACTTGCAACTACGGCCACGCCGCGCTGGAGAGACCCCCAAGGATACATCCTCGTATGCTCCACGGAACATCAAGATGCATTTGTATGAGTAGTTTATCTTGTGAGAGAAAAGGATGAATGAGGGAAGGCCTCTAGAGATAGAGATGGACACTACTACTACCAATGTGCTGGCCCGTGCGTTGCAATGGATCCAAACTAGTAGAATAATACTTGTTCACGTGCTTGAAATATAAACACTCTAGTTTTGATATACATGTGTTAGCAGACACGACAACTTGTCCATGGAAGTTGAACCACAACGACCATCACGTTTCTTGTTTCTACCACTGCCACACCCACACGCGATTCCCACGACGCCGCTCCAACCCACGGCACGACGTCCCCCGACGTGGACATGGATCCTCTGACGTGGCTATCACTGCCTTGCCATGCCTTTCCTTCGCTGACAGGTGGGACCCACGCTTATGGGTCCCACATGTCAGTGACAGAATGGTAGGATTATTCGTGCCCCTCATCCCTCTCGGGCCCACCGCTCCTCTACCTTTGTGTGCATGACATGCGGGCCGGCTGAACAATGGCGACCATCAACTTTCTACCACGACACACCCGATTGGGACGCGGTTTGCTCGCTCGCGCTCTGTGTTCGATCCGTAGTCCCGCACCATCAAATTTTCATCCAGCGGCTGTGACACATTTCGTCCCGGCATCAATCCTCGGTGGAGTACTTATGTACTACAGGTAGTACCCGCCGGTGTGGCCATCTACGCCAGAACGCCCGACGCCCAGCCTGTGGCACCTCGCCACGCCACGCCACCACCGGCCGGTTCATCTTGAATGAGTGAGTCGCGAACCACGCCACCACCATGAGAATGACATGTGGGCCAGCCGCATTTAAGGTCCGCATGTCATTGACTCATAGGCCGGGCACTAAGCCATCAAGTTCGGTCCCGTGGGCCCCGGGAGGAAATGTAGCTCTGCGGCAGGCCTTGTGGTGCTCCCTGTCTGAGCTCATGCCAAAACTGGAATTTGTTTCTTACTACTACTGTCGGATTTTGGGTTCTGGCAGACCCTCTAGGTTCGAACACTGGGGTGCGAGCGGAGATTTCTCCCTCTACCTTCCTGCGCCTCGCCGCCTCGCTAAGATCTAAGCTATGAAAGGAAAAACACAAGAGACACAGGGTTTATACTAGTTCGGGCCACCATTGTGGTGTAATACCCTACTCTAGTTTGTGGTGTGGTGGATTGCCTCTTGGGCTGATGATGATGAACAATACAAGGAAGAACAGCCTCGCGAGGGTCTGTTCTTGGCTGGTGCGATGAACTGCTAGGAGGAGTTCAGTCGCGCTCTCTCTCTCTGCTGATCCCAGATGCTGGATCCTCTCTCTAGATTTCTCGATGCCTCTACCTTGTGGGTGGCTAGTCCTATTTATAGGCAAAGGCCCTGGGCCTCTCCCCAAATATTGAGCGGGAAGGGTGCCAACAATTGGCCATTTTGAAGGGGAACATCTAGTACACTTATCCTGACTAGAGTTGGTCCTCGCCTGTCAAAGGCTCTGGTGGTGACACCAGCTTGGGCTCCACAATGACTTCCTTCCTGCCGTTGCGACGGTCTTGGTCTTGTTGCACCGAAGCGGATGCCTTTGCTTGATACTCTTGCTCGCGCTTGCTCCTTTGCACCAAAGAGGAAAGGAGGACACTCGCGAAGGCTGGCGCCCTGGCGCCCTTGGTCGTCATGGCTTGCGTCATGGGCACCTCGTGAGGTACCCGCCTTGATCTCTGCCTCCTCGTGAGCCAGCCTCACGAGGCCGTTCGAGGAAGCTCCGGTCGTCCGCCCGTGAGGCTTGGCCCCTCGCGAGGGTCTTGAGCTTGTGCTTGATGAAGATGGGCCTTGATGGGCCACCCTTGAGCCACGCCGCAGCCGCAGCAGCGAGCAAGTCTGGGGACCCCTGTTCCTGAACGCCGACAGAGCCCCGGGCCCAAAGCGCGCGGACTTGGCTGAGCAGAGAAGCGAAGGGCAAGTCTGAGCGCCATGGCCCTAACAACATGCGGCCTTGGGCGCCGCGTGGCGGTTGATTGGACATGGGCGGCCCTGCTCCCCCACGACGCCTCAGCGACTGCATGAATTGACAAGTCTCTGCATGCAAAGCGGGTCATGATTACCTGTGATCGTGGAAGTCGGCGGTTGGCCTTCTCCGGTTATAAGTACGGAACGACGCGTGCCCTTCCAGTCCATCCCTTCTTGCTTCTCCTTCTTCTCCGTCCTTGCTCCACCTTGCCGAAATGGCTCCGATCCGCCGGTTCTCCGTGGAAGAGAAGGGAAAGGCTCCCCGAGAGGGTCCTGACCCGCTTCCGCCAAAGAAACGGCTAGCCCTATGCTGTCGAGATGATGGCGCCCGGCAGGAGGTGTCGAGGCCTTGGTGCGAGCGGCCGCCGCCAGGGTTCCCGTTGCCCTTCTACGCCCACCTTGAGGGCCCTGCAGGTGTTGATGCCGAGTGCCATGGTCGACGCCGCCGTCGGTGTCGGCGTGTCACGGCGGTGCGCGTTGTCCCTCCTGGAGTCCATGCCGAGGGCTCCTCCCGAGAGTCTGTGCTCCACGCCGCCATGCCTCCTCAGTCTTGGATCCGCCTTCCTTCCTCCTTCGCCTTCGTGATGCCGCAGGGGGGATACTTGGAGCTCTGGTTGCAGCACGCCGGCTGCAACACCCTCGCGACCGAAGCGGAGGTCACGGTCGTCGCCCCGGGCAAGGTCTTCATGACTCGAGGCTGGGGAGAGATTGCCTGGGTCTGCAGGATGAGGGGCGCCCTCGCGATCCACCTGGAGTACGACGGCGCCACCATGATGCTCTTGAAGGTCTTCGACGCGGACGGATGCCAGCTGGAGTGCTGCCCTGAGAGAGGTGGTCGGGGCCCTGCTGCATCGAGGACCAGGCTCGCCGATTGCTCCCTCAGCGGCTCCTCAGGCGTCGGAGGCGTCGGAGAGTCCAGCGACTCCGCCGAGCTCTTCGCGACTCTGGAGACGAGCGACGACAGCTACGAGCCCCCGAGCCTGCGCCGCTCTCGGAGCAGGACGGGCTCGTCAGGCCGCCGCCGCCTCTGATCTGGATGAGGTTGGCGCCGGTGCCCGGCGGCCCACTGTTGATGATGCGTCTCTTGCAGGGGCACGTGTAGTTAGCATTCTTTAGGATCTGTTCCCTGTGAGGAATCAAAAAGCGCGCCCCATGGGGGCTTGTAAGGTGCATGTGGTTCTATTTGTTAATATAG
This sequence comes from Aegilops longissima, assembly GCA_021605205.1. Classification (NCBI taxonomy): domain Eukaryota; kingdom Viridiplantae; phylum Streptophyta; class Magnoliopsida; order Poales; family Poaceae; genus Aegilops; species Aegilops longissima. The sequence goes on from CM038679.1 coordinate 351,482,467, forward strand.
TCCTTGCCATGAAGAAGTGCGAGATGCTCATTCCGTCTTAGCTTAGTTCTTCCTTTCGAACTTCATGAGGGCTTGGTGCTCTGCGCCGACACTTCCCGGTCCCAAGGCAGGCTTCAGCCGTCACTGATATGCCAGGTCGTGATGTCGTGGTCAAGGCCAGGAGGTGAGCTGCCCGGGGTCCAGTAAGAGCCCCTGAGTCGCGATGCTCAGGAGATCCCCTTTAGCACTCAAGCAGCCATCGTTCGGTGAGAAAGGAGCGCGGCGTTGCTAACACAGGATTGCATTGGGTGCGTGGATGGTGCTGCGGTGGCTGGTGTTTCCGGAGGGTGACTTATCTCGAGAGTTAGGAACCGCTTCCTGGTGCGGCACTAGGTCCGCACATCGGCTGGAGAGGGGTTGCCTGGCGAGGTCCCCGCGTCCCTCTTCCCTCTCGCCTTTGCTCCCCTTTCTGCTCTACGTCCTCGGGTCCCGGCCCTCGAGCGGGTCTCAGCCGTCGCTGGTATGCCAGGTCGCAATGCCGTGGACAAGGCCAGAGGGTGAGGGCTGGAGAGCCAGTAGGAGCCCATGAGTCACGATGCTCAGGTACCCCCCTTTAACGTGCAAGCGGTTCGCGTGGGCGAGAGTGAAGAAGACGCCGCGAGGGCCTCGCCTGGCGCTGCGCCTTGAAGGGATCCTACAGGCTCACCATAAAAAGAACAAGAGTCCGCTATGACGAGCGACAGTCAGCTGTGGGTTGCTTTGGAGAGGTGACGAGGCACTGAAGGCTTGACGAGGTGGCGTTGTGCGGGGCTGCCGCGGCCAGAGCTCAGCTGTTCAGGTTCGTCGGCGTTGTAGGGACGGACCCATGCGCAAGCGCCATGCCGCTGGGGGGTAGCTCCATCAGTTGGTGTTAGTCGAGCAGGCAACTAGGTCAAACACGTTATTCACGAAGAAACAAGTTCATTTAGATAGACGCGGGGAAGGCAGGCATCGCTGGGTCTGGCCCGAGCGACTTGGGGATGATGCAGCCCGAGGGGCGCCCCCAACAAGGTAAGCTGAGAACATGAAGTAAAAGGGATAGACGCCGCAGGGATGGACCCACGCGGCCTGGGAATGATGCAGCCCTGGGGGGCGCTCCCAGCTGGAAATGAAACTTAGAGGATGTCACCTGATAACGTTGGGGACGAAGGGATGTTGAAGTAGCGGACGTCGTGGGCTGCGGAAGCCGATCTTCACAAGCCCCCAGGCCTAGGAGCCTTGGGAGGCTCTGGAGGCGCTGGTGGCTCCTCGTGGACCATCTCCATCTCCGCCAGGACTGCGGAACGCCTGGCCTCTTGAGCCTCCAGGGTGCTCCTCATGAGGCGCTGGTACGTCGCGGCCGTGTTCGGCAGGCCGTAGGGCATGTGAACGTAGCTGTGGGGTGGACCTTCGCAGCGCCCCATGCGTGAGGGCCAAAAGCGCTCCTGAGAGGCGGCTCGATTGAGCCCTGGGATGTCGATGCAGACGCACAGCCCACCATCCTTGCCTGGATGGGGAGCTACGGCGGGTAAGCGGCGGCTGCCACTCATGACTCTTGACTCCTGCAACTCCTGCGTGATCTGACTAACAAACTCCTGAGGGTTTGGCCCTCCTAGCCTTGCTCCTTCCTGAGGGAAACGTGCTTTGAAGCACGCCTCCAAGTGGTGCCCAAGCGCCTCCCTCGTGACCTTGGCGAGGTCGGTGGCCCTCCAGGAAAGAGCCCTCGAGCCTTGCTTGAGGAGGGCGCCGGGCGCGCCTTCCTATGCGACAGAAGGCGGTGCCCCCTGAGTAGGCGCGGACCTGAGGGGCCTGCCTCCTGAGGGGTCGGGCCTGGCGATGTCTTCTTCTTCTTGGGAGTGGTCTCAGGGAGCCTCACGCTCCTGCGATCTGGGTCTTCAAGTGATGCGGCTTGAAAGGCTCGCTCCAGGAGCACTGCTGCGTCTCTCTCTTCACAAGGCACCGTGATGACTCCACCGCTCGGCATCTTGAGGACGTTGTAGCCGTGATGAGTCACAGCCATGAACTTGGCCGAGCTGGGTACCCGAGGATGGCATTGTATGGCGGCGAATGTGGGCGACATCAAAGTCGATGAGTTCGGTGTAGTGGTTGTCGCTACTCAAGGTGACAGGAGGAGGACCTGCCCAATCGGAACCGTGGAGCCATCGGTGACTCCGTAGAAAGGCTTGGTTGGCTGAAGTTGATTGTAAGGCACTTGGAGATTGTTGAATGTCTCTACGGACAGGACATTGAGCCCTGCTCCGCCGTCGATGAGGGTCCTGGTGACTTGCACGTTGCTGATGATTGGGGAACAGAGCATCGGGAGGACTCTGGCTGTGGTCGCGCACTTGAGCTGATCCGCTGAGCTGAACGTGATCGCGCATGCTGACCACCTGAGAGAGCGCGTGGCTTCGAGCTTGGGGAGGACTGCATTCACTTCACAGGCGAACTGCTTGAAGATGCGTTGAGAGGCTGGGGCTTGAGCTCCGCCCAGGATGCAAGCGATCGCGCGTGGCTCCTGGAAGCCCCCAGCCCCCTCGTCCTGATGATGGTCCTCGTTTCTCCTTGGCTGCGGCGGCAGAGGAGGGAGGCCTGCGTTTCCTTGCGGGCAATCCTCGCGAGGCTGATCCGTCCAGTCTCCCTCGTGAGGCTGCTCCTGCCAGCGATCCTCGCGAGGTCGGTCGCGCCACCCTTGGCGAGGGCCACGGTCTTCCCAGCGTCCTGCGTTTCTTCCTCCTCCTCGGCCGTAGCCCCGATCGTTGCGGTCGGGGCGTCGGCCGATCCTCCCTTCCCGCACGGCCTGGAGCTCTTGACATTCGTTGGTGTTGTGGGTGTGGAGGTCATGGTACACACAATACCGGCTGCCCTTTGAAGACTCGGGCTGATCTCTGCCCCGCTTGGTGTCTGGTTCTGCCGTGAGCACGGCAGCCCCCTTGCGCTTCACGTCCTTGGCCTTGGATTTCTTCTCTTCTGTGTCTGCGGCTGGCAGCTCGAGGAGGGAAAGGCGCCCTTCCTCAGCCCTGGCGCACTTGGTTGCCAAGTTTAACAGCTCCAAGGAAGCGCATAGATCTTCATGCATCGCTAGCTCCTCCTTCATCTTGACATCTCGCACACCGTCGGAGAAGGCGGAGATGATGGCCTCCTCAGTCACCTTGGGAATCTTGAGGCGTGCGTTGTTGAAGCGCTGGATGTACTTCTGCAGGGTCTCCCCTGGCTGCTGCTTGATGCGGCGGATGTCGCTCACAACAGGAGGCCGGTCGCGAGTACCTTGGAAGTTGGCGATGAAGCGGGTGCGCATCTCGTCCCAGGAGGAGATCGTGCCAGGGCCGTGTTCAGAGCCAAAAGGGCTCCGGCCCTGAGTGCCATGGGAAACCAGTTCGCCATGACCTTCTCGTCCCCGTTGGCTGCTTCGATGCCCAGCTCGTAGAGCTGGAGGGACTCCGCAGGGTCGGCCGTGCCGTCGTAGCGAAGAGGCAGGTCTGGCTTGAACTTGTTGGGCCATGCGACACTGCGCAGCTCGGCGGTGAAGGCGTGGCAGCCTGCTGCGGCCACGGGGGGCCTTTGGTGACGCAGAGCCTGGTCTTGCGGGTCCCCATGCGCTGCAGCTGGGAGCAGCGCGGGGTCTTGGCGTGCTGGAGCAGGAGCGTGGTCGAGACGAGCCGGTGCAGGGAGCACTCGGGCAGCTTCTTGGGGGCGAGGGACTTCTTGGCAGCTCTGCTCTTGCTGCGCTGGTGCCGGACGGAGCGGGTTCCTCCCTGAGGCCAAGCGCCTTGGGGCCAAGGCGCCTTCTTGAGGAGGAGGAGGCTGAGGCGCCCCCGGAGCTTCATCGGCCGCGCAGGGCGGGGCGTGACGCAGCTAGAAGGACGGCGCGGGGGAGCCCCCTTCGGCGACGAGCTCGGCGACGCGGTCGAGCCACTCTTCGTAGACGTCGTCGACAGGGCGGTAGCGCAGGAGCTCGTTTGCCGCAATGAGTGCAGCTCGAGCCTCCATGGGCGCGCGGAGCGCGCGGGACGAAGAACCAGCGGGGGCGAGCGAAGGAGTAGCGGTACGGCCGTCTCGCCTCACGGACGGGTGCTGGGATGATGCTTGCTGCTCGTTCCCCGCTGGGCCGGTGGCGGCGTTGATGGCAGGCGACGGGGAACGGCGGGGACGGCCGCCAACGGGGGCCGTCTGGGCGACGCGGGAAGCGAGAGCGGCTCGGCGCCGGCGCTGGCCCGACGAGCGTCGACATCGGCGCGGTGGTCGGCGAAGAATAGGGCAGCAAAAGACAAGTTCCGCGCACTTTACCGGGCGCGCCAAATGTCGGATTTCGGGTTCCGCAGACCCTCTAGGTTCAACACCGGGTGCGCGCGGAGATTTCTCCTCTACCTTCCTGCGCCCGCCGCCTCGCTAAGATCTAAGCTATGAAAGGAACAACACAAGAGACACAGGGTTTATACTAGTTCGGGCCACCATTGTGGTGTAATACCCTACTCTAGTTTGTGGTGTGGTGGATTGCCTCTTGGGCTGATGATGATGAACAATACAAGGAAGAACAGCCTCGCGAGGGTCTGTTCTTGGCTGGTGCGATGAACTGCTAGGAGGAGTTCAGTCGCTCTCTCTCTGCTGATCCCAGATGCTGGATCCTCTCTCTAGATTTCTCGATGCCTCTACCTTGTGGGTGGCTAGTCCTATTTATATGCAAAGGCCCTGGGCCTCTCCCCAAATATTGAGCGGGAAGGGCGCCAACAATTGGCCATTTTGAAGGGGAACATCTAGTACACTTATCCTGACTAAAGTTTGTCCTCGCCTATCAAAGGCTCTGGTGGTGACACCAGCTTGGGCTCCACAATGACTTCCTTCCTGCCGTTGCGACGGTCTTGGTCTTGTTGCACCAAAGAGGAAAGGAGGACACTGCGCGAGCTGGCGCCCACCTGGCGCCCTTGGTCGTCATGGCTTGCGTTATGGGCACCTCATGAGGTACCCCGCCTTGATCTCTCCGCCTCCTCGCGAGCCAGCCTGACGAGGCCGTGCCTGAGGAAGCTCCTTGTCGTCCGCCCCGTGAGGCTTGGCGCCTCGCGAGGGTCTTGAGCTTGTGTTGATGAAGATGGGCCTTGATGGGCCACCCCTTGAGCCACGCCGCAGGCCGCAGGCAGGCAAGTCTGGGGACCCCCGTTCCCAGAACACCGACAACTACCAACTAGTACTAGTAAGGTTAACATGCATTGCACGCATGAGATTTTGGTGGTTTGTGCATTATGCTTCTACATGTGGAGTTTTCTGGATTCTAACATGTGGCAAAATCTGGTGGAATGTAAGGTTATGCAAGTTTGATTAACTTAGGTGAGTGTTTGGTTCAAGCCACACCTTAGGCAAGCCACACTAAGGCCCCACATGACATACACACAAAAAATGTGGCAAGATTCCCTTAGGCTTGCCAACTTGTGGCTCTCATTTTGAACAACTAATAACATTGCCTAAACTTAGTTGTGGCAAAGTTAGTCATGAATTAAGTTCAACCATGGAGTCTTCTAGATTATACATGTGGCAGAATCTGGTGGATGATATCCAACGGCCAGTAGTGCTCGGGTTTGCCATCTTTGTACCGTCGGATTGGCTTCATCCAACGACCAACTTTCAAAGTTTCTCACACACTATATAGGGGGTATAGATATAGATGTGCCGGTCCGTTGCAATGGATCCAAAGTATATCTATTTAGTGGAGTGCACTCTAATCACATTATCTATTTATTTTTCTCTAACCTTCCGTAGCCATGCAACCAAGCCACATAAGCTTCATGGGTGCCCCCCACATCATATTATTTATACTACATTGATCGGAAAAAAGATAAATCACCCAAAACAAGATCTTCCCGTTTTTTGTTCCTACGATGTTGTGTCGTGCACGTATCTACTAGTTGTATAGTTGTAGTACTAGTAATATAGTATTAGGAGTACAAACTTGGTACTAGTAGGAGTAGTACTAGTACGGAATGCTCCTACTCTATCAACTAGCCCCGTCTGACACAAAATTTCTTGGCTTCCGTGCTACAGCTAGATCTTCCCCTTGTTTCTGTTTTCCAACCCGGCGGCGGGTGGGGTGTCAGTTTGCTCAACGGCAGTCCCACATGAAAGTGAAAATTCTAGGCAACACACCTTCCCTAAGCTATGTGTCGTGCTGGACGGGCCGTGTGGTACTCCCGATTCCCGGGCGTGCGGGGGTGCGACGCGAACGCGGCAGGCCTTTTCCTTTTACTAGCAATGTGCCCGTGCATTGCGATGGATCCAAAGTAGTAGAATAGAAGTATTTGTTCACAAACTTGAAACAAATCACTATTGTTTTGATATACTCCTAATATATTACTCCCTCCGTACCTAAATATTTGTCTTTTTTGAGATTTCAAATGGACTATCACATACGGATTATATAGACATATTCTAGTGTTTCTAGCAAGATGCCCGCACGTTGCACGAAGTTGATGGAAAAGGTAAGCACAACTTATAAATTGACGGATGGAGTACTAGTTTCAGTGATGCATATAATTAAGCAAACGGATCGCACATGTCGGTATTGACTGAACGAGAATGCAAGAGCACAATAAGAATTAAGGCCATGATGATGCAATCACAGTGGTGGTTACAGAAGGCAAGAAGAAAGATGGATCGAGTTGTGATCAGATCGAGTTGTCACCCTTCTGATGTCATTGTTGGGTGGGGGAGGGAGAGAAGGATGTATCGAGAGTGTGCGCGGTAGGCACAGAGGCACAACTAGCGTGTGTGTGTGTGTGTGTGTGTGTGTGTGTGTGTGTGTGTGTGTGTGTGTGTGTGTTTGAAAGAGGAGTAGATAGATCATTATCAAGATCGACAAAGCACCCTACTCCTTGATTGTCGGGTAGTGTGTGTGTGTCACTACTAGAAAACCCCTACTAATGGCGATTTAGTATGGCTATTAATGGCGATCTGGTGCGCCATTAATAGCACGCCATTAGTATTTTTATTAATGGCGCACCACCGGTGCGCCATTAGTATCTGTATACAAATGGCGCACCATGTAGTGCGCCATTAGTATAGTTTGACGGTGCGCCATTAGTATCCGGTATACTAATGGCGATTATAGAGGTGCGCCATTAGTATCGGTATACTAATGGCGCACCTATAGAGTCAATATGCTTAATCTCAGGTCAAATCGCACTCCGTGGTCAAACTTCCCAAAGGTCACCCATCCTCACACTACTCCAGGCCAAGCACGCTTAACTTCGAAGTTCTATCCAACCCCAAAGAATAAAGCTCACTTCACGTGCACTTGTTGATATATCTAGCATATCAATCTGTTATACCTTATTGATGTCTAGGACTTTGTTCATGTTAATGACTATGATGAAATTTTGAAAAATATTTCAAACTTCTCGATCATATTACGTATCATTTTCTGAAAAAAAATTCAAATTTTTTTTTTGAAATTAGTAATTTTTTTTCTGTTACTAGTGGCGCACCAAATTCACGGTGCGCCACTAGTAAGTTTGAAATTTTTTGAATTTTTTTGCCGCTAGATCTTGAAAGCCCCGTAACTTTTTTTCTGTTAGGTTTTTGGGGATTTTGAAAATGTTTAACGGGGTTCCCCCAGTTAAATTCGGATGTAACTTTTCGAGTAGATGATTTTTCATATAAAAAACTTTTTCATCCGAGTTAGTATGCAAAAGTTATGCCCATTTTTACAAATTCTCGAGAGATTTTGCAAATGAAGTTGAAATTCATATTTGCAAATTTTCCCAACAACTAGACCACATATCACATGGGAAACTTATTTTCTTTTATTTTTTGACATATTCATCATTTTCTTTTATTTTTTTAAACCGAAAAGGCGATCCATGTGGGGGTTGCATTCGGTGGAAGGTGGTTGTTACTAATGGCGCACCGGGAGTGGTGCACCATTAGTAGTTGAACTAGTAATGGCGCACCACCCCACGGTGCGCCATTAGTACTTTGGCCACCTTCCACCGACGACGCATCGTGGAAGGTGGAAGGTGGTTGTTACTAATGGCGCACTGCGGGTGGTGCGCCATTATTAGTTCAACTACTAATGGCGCACCACCCCACGGTGCGCCATTAGTAGTTTTGAAAAAAATTAAAAAATGATATTTTTTGATTTTTTAACTTATAATGGCGCGACAAAGGAAAGTGCGCCATTACTAGTTAAATTAGTAATGGCGCACCACCCAAGGTGCGCCATTAGTAACAAAATTTTTTTATTTATTTTTATATTTTTTCAAAACTACTAATGGCGCATTTACGGATGTGGTGCGCCATTACTATATCATTAGTAATGGCGCACTATGCATCGGTGCGCCATTAGTAACAATTTTTTTATGTTTTTTTTCAAACTACTAATGGCGCACCACACACCAAAGCGCCATTAGTATATATTACTAATGGCGCACCGAGACATGGTGCGCCATTAGAATATAGTAATGGCGCACCACATCACAGGTGCGCCATTAGTAGCCATTCCATCTATAGCCCTTTTGTAGTAGTGTGTATGTTTGAGAGAGAATCCAATGATAGATTAGTATCAAGATCGAGGTGTCACCCTACTCCTTCGGTGCCGGGTAGTGTGTGTGTGTATGTTTGAGAGAGAAGCCAATGATAGATTAGTATCAAGATCGAGGTGTCACCCTACTCCTTCGGTGTTGGGAAGTGTGGGTGTGGGGGGGCAGTGACACTCACATATCTCTACTTCTTATAAAAAACAGAGTTGGTGATGACGGTGTTCCTGCCATCCTGCAATATAGGCCATCCTATTTATATCTGACGGGCAGGAAGGAAAATATGGCAATTTTGCAAAAAGATACCCACACCCGTCTCCGCATTTGCAAATAAGGCATTCCCTCGTTCATCCTTTTCTCCCACAAGATAAACTTCTCATACAAATGCATCTTGATGTTCCGTGCAACGCATGGGCAATATTAAGGGATAGGTAGATAGCATATGTGTGAGAGACATTATTATACTTTGAGACATTAGTGGCTGTGGGTGGGCGGAATTAAAGGGGTGGGTGTGTTAGACATAGAGAGCGTGTGTGTTTCTATGTGAGAGACTTGTAGGACGGGGTAGAAAGACGAATTTAATCCTGACGGAGGGAGAGAAATACACGAAGTGCGCGTGTGTGATTCCGATGCCCACAGGGATATGAGATATGTATGTGTGTGAGAGAGATTGCACAATTCATTCAGGTATCACTATCTAGCGATCGTGGACGTGCATCGCTTGAACATAAGTCAATATCCACTTTGTATCGTGTCCAAAGGTACAATATCGATTCAACGCTAGAAAGATTGGACACTCACATATCACATTTTTTTCTATTTAAATAAACCTTTTCAGTTGTGCATGCCAAAGTTACAGTGATCTTTCTTCAAACAACCAATGTAGCTATCATGTACATGCACCATTGTTACTCTTGCATTCAAATTTATTAGTCTTGGATGATTTAAGTTTCTATTTTGAAGTAATATATGTAATATTCATATATGAATTCAACGGGTACGCAATTTATGAAATGGAGGCTATGTAATCATATGAGGTAACTGAGGGAGTTCCGGACTAGGGGGTGTCGGATAGCCGAACTATCATCATCGGCCGGACTCCAAGACTATGAAGATACAAGATTGAAGACTTCGTCCCGTGTCCGGATGGGACTTTCCTTGGCGTGGAGGGCAAGCTTGGCGATACGGATACGTAGATCTCCTACCATTGTAACCGACTCTGTGTAACCCTAGCCCTCTCCGGTGTCTATATAAACCGGATGGCTTTAGTCCATAGGACGAACAACAATCATACCATAGGCTAGCTTCTAGGGTTTAGCCTCTTTGATCTCGTGGTAGATCCACTCTTGTAACACACATCATCAATACTAATCAAGCAGGACGTAGGGTTTTACCTCCATCAAGAGGGCCCGAACTCGGTAAAACATCGTGTCCCTTGTCTCCCGTTACCATCCGCTTAGACGCACAGTTCGGGACCCCCTACCCGAGATCCGCCGGTTTTGACACCGACATTGGTGCTTTCATTGAGAGTTCCCCTGTGTCGTCACCGATAGGCTCGATGGCTTCCTTGACCATCATCAACGACACAGTCCAGGGTGAGACTTTTCTCCCCGGACAGATCTTCGTGTTCGGGCGGCTTTGCATCATGGGCCAATTCGCTGGCCATCCGGAGCAGATCGAAGCTACGCCCTGGCCGCCAGTCAGGTTTGAAGTTTAAACTATACGGCCGATATCCGCGGAGACTTGATCTTCGACGGATTCGAGCCGCAGCAAAGCGCCGCCTTGTCTCGATGGGCATGATCTAGCTCGCAGCCGAACAAAGGCCTCGAGGCCGCATCGAATCCGCTCGACCCTTAATCCGGAGCCGGATTCCCGATCGAGGACGAGTGGTTGGACACCGCCGGGGCTTTAATCTCACGGAGATCGAGCGAACTCCATCCCTGTCCCTTTGCGAAGACCTCGACTGTGGTGCCGGACTCCTCTCCGGACTCAACCTCCGCGCCTTGCCAATTGAATCCGATTGGGCGCCCGTTATGGAGTTCACCGCAGCGGACATCTTTCAACTCTCACCTTTTGGCGACATCTTGAGTTCGCTAAAATACCTCTCGTCATCAGGAGAGCCCTGGCCGGACTGCGGTCAGGACGGTTGGGATGCGGACGACGAAGAAATTCAAATCCCACCCACCACCCACTTTGTAGCCGCTGTCGACGATCTAAACGACATGCTAGACTACGACTCCAAAGACATCGACGGTATGGACGACGATGCCGGAGACGAACAAGACCCAGCGCCTACAGGGCACTGGAAGGCCACCTCGTCATACGACATATATATGGTGGACATCCCAAAAGATGGGAACGGCGATAGAACAACGGAGGATGACCCCTCCAAGAAGCAGCCCAAGCGCCGGCGTCAGCGGCGCCGCTCTAAATCCCACCACAGCAAGAATGAAGATTCCGGCACCGGAGATAACAATACACCGGACAATGCCGAAGACAATCCACTCCAGCAAGATCCAGCGCAGGAGGATGGAGACGCCAGCCCTCACGAGAGAGCGGCAGAAGAAGAGGTAGAGGATTATATGCCTCCCTCCGGAGACGAAGCAAGCCTCGACGACGATGAATTCGTCGTGCCTGAGGATCCCGTCGAACAAGAGCGTTTTAGACGCAGGCTTATGGCCACGGCGAACAGCCTCAAGAAAAAGCAGCAACAGCTTAGAGTTGATCAGGATCTGCTAGCCGACAGATGGACTGAAGTCCTCGCAGCCGAAGAGCATGAGCTCGAACGCCCCTCCAAAAGCTACCCTAAACGCAAGCTGCTCCCCTGAGTAGAGGAGGAGGCTTACGAACCCGCATCACCAGGAGACAATACGGCTGACCGACCACCCCGTGGTCGCGACAGGGAGGCCTCTAGGCCCTTCACTAGAACCGTACCCCGACATCGCTCAAAAAGCACACGGCCACAGGGGAACGCTCCGGACCTGCGAGATATATTGGAGGACAAGGCAAGACAATCAAGATCGATCTATGGATCGCGGGCGCCCACGGCATGCGTGGCGACAACCGCCGCACCGACACGATAAGTCCGGCGGGCCGAACAAAACATACAAAGCTCTTTTGAGCTCCGCCGTGATATCGCCAAAGACAGAGGCGCCAAGACACCCACTATGCTTCACAGATGAAGTAATGGATCATCAAATCTCAAGGGTTTAAACCCGTCAATATTGAATCCTATGATGGCACAACAGACCCCGCGGTTTGGATCAAGACTATCTCCTTCACATCCACATGGCCCGCGTGACGATCTTCACGCCATCAAATACCTCCCCTCAAGCTTAAAGGACCAGCCCGCATTGGCTCAACAACTTGCCGCCAGAGTCAATTGGGAGCTGGGAGGACCTGGAAGCCGCATTCCTCGATAACTTCCAGGGCACTTATGTGCGACCACAAGACGCTGATGACCTAAGCCACATAATTCAGCAGCTAGACGAATCGGCCAGACAATTCTGGACACGGTTCTTGACTAAGAAAAACCAAATCGTCGACTGTCCGGATGCGGAGGCCCTCGCGGCCTTCAAGCATAACATCCGCGACGAGTGGCTTGCCCGGCACCTAGGACAGGAAAAGCCGAAATCCATGGCTGCCCTCACATCACTCATGACCCGCTTCTGCGCGGGTGAGGACAGCTGGCTAGCACGCAGCAACAACCTCAGCAAAAATTATGGCAGTCCGGACCTCAAGGACCGAAATGGCAGGCCGCGTCGTAAAAAAAACAAACGCCGCATTAACAGCGACAATATTGAGGATACGACAATCAATGCCGGATTCAGACGCTCTAAACCCGGTCAGCGGAAAAAGCCATTCAAAAGAACTACTCTGGGTCCGTCCAATTTGGACTGAATACTCGACCGCTTGCGATACACGGCACTTCGAAAAGCCAGTTAACCACACCAACAGGGACTGTTGGGTATTCAACAAGCAGCAAGTTAATTGTCGAAAACAATGACAAGGGGCTGCATAGCGATGATGAGGACGAGACCCAACCGCCGAACAATAGAGGATGAAGGGTTTCCCCACAAAAGCGGACGGTGAACATGATATACGCAACGCACATACCCAAAAGGGAGCGGAAGCGCACTCGAGGATGTCTACGCGATGGAGCCAGCTTGCCCCAAGTTCAATCCATGGTCCTCCTGCCCGATCACTTTTGACCGAAGGGACCACCCCACCAGCATCCGCCACGGCTGGATTTCACCTAACCAGAGTCCTGATGGACGGCGGCAACAGCCTGAACCTGCTTTACCAGGATACAGTGAGCAAAATGGGCATAGACCCCTCAAGGATTAAACCTACCAAAACGACCTTTAAAGGCGTCATACCAGGTGTAGAAGCCAATTGTACAGGCTCAATTACACTAGAAGTGGTCTTCGGATCCCCGGATAACTTCCGAAGCGAGGAGTTAATCTTCGACATAGTCCCATTCCGCAGTGGCTATCATGCCTTGCTCGGACGTACCGCATTTGCAAAGTTCAATGCGGTGCCGCACTACGCATGCCTCAAGCTCAAGATGCCAGGCCCTCGAGGAGTCATCACGGTCAACGGAAACACTAAACGTTCTCTCCGCACGGAGGAACATACAACGGCTCTCGCGGCAGAAGTGCAATGCAGCCTCTTAAGGCAATTCTCGAGTTCGGCCGTTAAGCGGCCGGACACAGCTAAGCGCGCCCGGAGTAACTTACAACAAGACCACTGGCACGCCCGAGCACGCCAGAGCAAGGCGGCCCCAACCCCAGCCTCCCGCGAAATGTCAGCAGGTCCTTCGCAGACACCATTACGCTCAAGATACCATGGGCATGGGGAGAGGGCACGACCACGATAAAACCAGATCTGCGGCTCAACCACACTAGGGGCTCTCAAGTGTGTCGTTCCTTTTATTTTCTTTTTACCTTTTACTTTTTACCCACAGACTCCGCTTGTCGAGGGTCTGTCCGTCCGCAAGCAGACCTGCCAACTCATGATGCAACAGCCGGGGAAGGATAAAGGCTACAACGAATATACAGGTGGTCTCCATTACGACCATTTTTATACACCAATCTGCAGCCTACCCCTATAGGGGGACATGTTTAACAGCCCATACCTTGCTTATCACACTATTTGTATCGTTCTGCATTCGTAGCAGCACTTATTAAATAAAACAATGCAGCACCTTTTTGCTTATAATTGCATTTCTTTTTCATACATATGTTCATTCACGGCATGTTGCATCCGTACACTTTGGTACGGCTAATATACACTAGGGGCTTATGTTTCCCAGATTATGGTATGATGAGTCCTAACACTTTCACAAGTGCGGCACCTCGAACTTATAGCACTATATGCATCGGCTTCAATCATGTCTTGGGTCAATAGTTGGGTTTGCCTGGCTCCCATGTTTTGGTACCTTACGCCCGTTATATCGGCTAAGGTAGCACCGGGAGAACCAATGTGATTCTGCCCAGCTTGAGCTGGGTTAACGCCTCGATGGAGAAAGCTAAACTGACCGTCATGATGAGGTGAGAACCGTCGCTGTTCGAGAGGTTTTTGCAGTCCTTAAAGACTTATGCCGCTTAGAGCGAGGAGCCGGATATTGTCCGCCAAGGCGTGATAGCGCCCAAATTGCCCTTCCAAGACTAGGGCTTTGCCGAAATTTAAAATTATAGAATTCTATGGCTAAGTGAGAGTGTTCAAGCATTATAAGTCCGTTGCCTTGTTCGCTGTGTTGAGCGCCTCCCTAGATGGACCCAAAATGGGAACAAGAGCGCCAAGTTTATCCCCAACACCCCAGACTCGTGGCATGGGGGCTGAAGCCGACGACTTTTCATCTCTCGATTTGATAAACAGCCGCATGAAGGTAATATTTTAAATTAACAAGCGTTGCTTAGCGATATGAACTAAGTTTTCAGCGACAGATAACAAAATGGGAGTCTACTCAAATATTACATCTTTGGAGCACTCACCCGCAATAGTACGGGCGCCTTCAAAGACACTCTTATAATACATCTCGGCGTGCGATGCTCCATGCCCTCTTGTGGCGGGTCCACACGAGCTTCGGGCATCCATCTTGCCCCATTGCACCTTTTTGCGGGCAAGGGTCTGACGGGCACCCTCAATACAAGCGGAATGCTCGATAACTTCTACACACGGGCACGCATCCATCAGCCGCCGCACCAGGTCAAGTAGCACCTGTGCATGGCCTCCTTAGGCCACAACCAACTATGAGGCCCTTCATGGCCTGTTCGCCGCCATGTGGAGCTCGACCAGCTGCTTCAGCTGGTCGCTAAGGGCACCGGATGTCCGACCTCAAGATACCGAGACTAGAAGACCTTCTCCGCCGAGCCCTCCTCGCCCGGTAGAATGCGGCAGCATCGGACACGCTGCGAGGAAGATCTGCGAACGCCCCCGAGAGCGCCAATTCGGGTAAGCAAAGGTAATTAACACTCACATGCTTACTTTGCATGAAAATGCCTTACCCGCTGCTATTTTCTTCACCGCCTCAACCTCCTGGAGGGCCTTGTAGGCTTCGCCTTAGCGGCTTTGGCACTCTCAAGAGTTGCAAGCTCTGACTCGAGTTCGAGTCACGCCCAAGCTCTCATGTTTTTCACGAGATCCCGAGCTCTTGCTGTACCTCCGCCACCCAAGGCCTGCTGCTTCTCTCGCTCGGTGCGCCCATGTCAAGATTATGTTCGACCGCTGCCACCGCCTCCTTCAGGGTCGCCACCTCGTTAGTGGCCCCTACAATACCCACGTTATCCTTGTCATTTTTCTTGCAACCAAATCCTTTTCTGTAAGGTACAATTTTCATAAGGTGTTACTCACCTTCCTTTTCCTCGAGCTGCTTCTTGGCATGGCCGAGCTCGTTCTCGGACCGCTCGAGGTTTTCCTTCAAAGTATTGACCTTCGCAGTTAGTGCGGCGGAGGTCAGCAGCACATCCTACAATCCCATATTGACATATTTTTATGACTCCTGCGTTTATCTTTCTATAGATCCTCAGTCCGGCTTTTCTTTCCGAACACCGAACCGAGCATCAGGGGCTACTTTCTATGCGGTACAATTTTACATATATTGAAATTCTTACCTCAAAGCCTGTTAGAAGGCTGCTGCGCAGCTTCGGTCAGCCCGCTCTTGGCGAGCTGAACCTTTCAATCACCGCACTCATAACAGGCGGTGTTTCTTCGATGGAGGCGCCGTTGGCGCCCCAAGAATTATCCGCACCTCCGTTGGACGGAGGCAGCTGGCGTCATGGGTCTTGCCCTTCTTACGGGGGGTCGCCCGGACTCGAGCCACCGTGGCCTCCGGGCTGAGTCCGTGCAAAGTCCGGAGGGTGTCTCAGGACACCTCCGGGGCCTCCTCCTCTGGCGGGTCCCTTTCGGGATCCCACTCGGCGCCGTCCCCAAGACGGGGTGGAGGCAATCGGAAGGAATCCATATCCGACGCACTCCAAGGACCCGCCGATGAAACGGGAAGATCATCCTTGGGCGGACTGCAGGGTTGTATGCGGCATTAGAAAGACATTATGTGGCGAAAATAAAAAACCTTGAAGTTATTCGGGAGTCCGGATACTTACGATCTCGCCAGGGGCTTGGCCCTTGGAGGCCTGTCCTCGTTGTCATCACTGGCGTTGGGGGAGCAGTCCGGGAAGAGTTTTTCCTTCTTGATTCTTCGCCTCCCTTGTTGGGGAGGCCTTCCTTTTTTCCTCCTTCACTGGGGAGAGGCTTTCTTCTCCTCCTCGCCTTGGTGGAGGAGTTGGCCTCGGATTCATCATCCGATAGCACCTGAAAACGGGAACTCTTCCGAGTCCCCGTGGCCGTCTTCTTGGCCTTCTTCTCTGGCACCACGTGGGGTGCCAGAGCCAGCAGCCCCGTCAGGCGGGCGTCCGCTGGGTCCTCTGGCAATGGGGCCGGACAGATAATCCGTTCGGCCTTCGCCAACCATTCCAGTCAAAGGTAAAGGGAGTTTAGATCCCGCATAGAGCCAAACTATGGAAAACAAGTGGTGAAATCACTTACCTCGTCAGCAGGACGCTGCGAGCGGAATCCGCGATTCGGTAGCGGATGCGGAGCTTGGCGCCTTGAACAAAGCACCTTCCGGACATCTTCGTGACGTAGTGTCAAGAGCCCGCCAGGTCCGGTGCTGCGCCGATCAAACTCCCACATGTTGAAGCCCGTCGCCGGCACGGAGAATCCGCGGATGAGCATGACTGACTACGCTGACAAGCTTGAGCTTTTGTCCACCACTCGGATACGGGCTTGAGTCCGGCCAGCTCCTCCGAATCTCCAAACCGCCACTCTCTTTCCGTGAGGTGAGCCGTAGGGATGCCAGATCTGAATTGGGGCCGCTGCCCAATCAAGGTCACGCTGCTTGGTGATGTAGAACCACCCCGATTGCCATCCCTTGATGGTTTCCATGAAAGTGCCCTCCACCACGTGAACGTGGACATCCTGCCCACCATGGCGCCTCCGACTCCGCTTGGCTGCCCTTCACAACCTTCGCTTGACATCGAAGGTCTTGAGCCAAGTCAAGTGGGGCTGGATGCAGAGGAAGGTTTCGCATACCACGATAAACGCCGAGATGTTGAGGATGAAATTCGGGGCCAGATCATGGAAATCTAGGCCGAGTAGAACATGAGCTCCCGGACAAAGGGATGAAGGGAAGCCCAGTCCATGGAGGAAATGGGGAAGAAATACTACCCTCTCATGGGGCCTGGGGTTGGGGACGAGCCTCGTCGCCGGGAGCCGATGCGCGATGTTGCTGGACAAATATCCGCGTCGCAAGAAGCTTCTGATATGCCCTCCGTGACGGAGGAGGCCATCCACTTTCCTCCCGCCTCCGGACATAGTTGGAGAAGGTTGAGGTGAGAAGTGCGGACTTGGGCGCTGGAGCTCGAGTTCGTGGAGATGGATAAGCCAAGGAGGAAGAAGGCGCAGGTAAAGGGTTGGATCTTTATCCCCTTATATGGGCGGACAAAAACATGTGTCCCCACCGCCTGGTAAAACTCGCTATCTCCCAAGCGCCACAATCAATGGCGCGTTGGGTTACCCACGTCCGTATTGATGGGAATCCCGGAATAAGGGGAACACGATCTCTGCTTCGACAAGACGTGCCAAGGAAACCGCTTCGCTAAACGCGCTGAGGTGGAACAATAAAAACAATTTGAGTAAAGGCTTGGTAGTGGTGCGACGTCACGCCACGTATCACGCCACAGATTGATCTTGTGTAATATTATTCTCTCTACGGTGGTATGTGGAATTTATTTTGTAGAGCCGACACTATCCCGGTGTTCACAATCTTCTATAAATTATTCAGAGGAAGAACCCGCTTGCAATGTCGAAGACAACATGCGCTACCGGACTCGTCGTCATTGAAGCCTGGTTCGTGGGCTACCGAGGAGTTCCGGACTAGGGGTGTCCGGATAGCGAACTATCATCATCGGTCGGACTCCAAGACTATGAAGATACAAGATTGAAGACTTCGTCCCGTGTCCGGATGGGACTTTCCTTGGCGTGGAGGGCAAGCTTGGCGATACGGATACGTAGATCTCCTACCATTGTAACCGACTCTGTGTAACCCTAGCCCTCTCCGGTGTCTATACAAATCGGATGGCTTTTGTCCATAGGACGAACAACAATCATACCATAGGCTAGCTTCTAGGGTTTAGCCTCTTTGACCTCGTGGTAGATCCACTCTTGTAACAAACATCATCAATATTAATCAAGCAGGACGTAGGGTTTTACCTCCATCAAGAGGGCCCGAACCTGGGTAAAACATCGTGTCCCTTGTCTCCTGTTACCATCCGCCTAGACGCACAGTTCGGGACCCCTACTCGAGATCCGCCGTTTTGACATCGACAAGAAACACTTTTAAGTAGCTAACTACAATATCCATTTCTTTTTGTGCGCCTCACGCTAACACGCCAATGCATTATGTTTAAAGTAAATAACCAATGGCACTAAATTATCTATTTACACGAGAAATACATAGGCTGAGCGCTTGATCCCTTTTTTGTGAATGCGATGCGCCACTACACCCAGACGGTTGGCCGCGCCGCCTGTGAACGCCCAAGTTATCGGCGATCATCCCGAAAGTTATTGTCTTTTTTTCTCGGGTGGACTTCACACCAGTTATTAATCACTGACGCTGCGCCCGTGTACACAGTCTAGCATGACCTACCTGCTAGCACGGTCCAAATTTAGTTGAAATTGGATACGAACGATCCCGCGGGCGGAAAAATCTCCCGCCTCCTTCTAAAATTTCCGCCACCTTAGTCTTTAGCATGTGAAATCCCCCTTTTTTCCTTGGTGCACGGAGACCAACAGTTAGAATACCGCCCTCATCTACATGATAGGTCGGGGCTGCTTTGGTAACTTCCGGGTCCCCCCACTACACGGCACCCCCATTTCCTGTCCCCCTCCCGCAAAAACGACTAACTCCACAGCACCAGAGCATCTTACATCACGCCGTCCGCACTTCATCGCCCTTTCTCCCCTCCCCTCTCGAAACCCTAGACTGCTCATCCACCGCGCATTATAGCCCATTCATCGCCAAGGGCGTCACTCGCTGGATTTGCTTCACGGCCGATCTACCCCTCCACCTCCCTAGAAACAAGTAGACTTCTCATCTACCACTGTACCACAGCCCATTCAGTGTCGGCCTTGTCCACGGCGCCGGATCTACTTCGCCGGTATTTAGTCAACCGCCACAGATCGCAGCGGCTCATTCAGATTCCCACCGAGACGCTTCGTCCACACCCCCGGAGCCGCCCCACCGATGCCCCTGCCGACGGCCCTCGATCCTCTTCGCCGACACCTTCTCAACCCTACCGGAGCCGCCGCCGACACCTTCCTCAACCCTACTGGAGCCGCTTCACGACACCATCACAACCCTATTGAGTAGCCGCTTATTCCATTCTCAACCCTACCGGGCCATGGTTAACTCACAAGTCCACGGCCTCAGATCCGCTTCTCGCACCCTCATCCAACCTACCGGAGCAGCTTCTGACACCCCGTCCATGGCCGCAGATCCGCATCATCGACACCACCCTTAACCCAACCACCAGAGCAGCTTCTGACACCCCGTCCACGGCCGCAGATCCGCATCATCGACACCATCCTTAACCCAACCACCGGAGCAGCTTCTGACACCCCGTCCACAGCCGCAGATCCGCATCGTCAACACCATCCTTAACCCAACCACCGGAGCAGCCTCACCTACGCCCTCGTCCACGGCCACAGATCCACTTCGCCCACACCATAGTCCACCCTACCGTAGCCACTCCACAAACACCCTACTCGACGGTTCTAGATCTCCTTACCGGACCCGACAGCCGCCTGCGCCATCACCCTCGTCGCTTCTAACCTGATTCCCACTGCTCGAGAGATGCCAAGCACCCGCCACGCCTAGGTACTTGTCACCTTTAAACCTGTCCAAGATCACCGCCGATGTACTTCAAATATACTAACCGTCGCTATTACTGTTATGCAGGTGGCAAAAACTACAAGGACGATGTTTCTTCCGGATCTAACAGCTTGGCCAACCAAGATCCCGGATCGAGGCATTGCTATGATCTTGTAAGCGCGCTCTCTCTCTTGTATTGTTCTCAGGCTCGCCAGCGTGCTTTACTAGGATTTTCACCAAGAATCCCTTTGTGCGCATAATGATTTCTACTACTGGCTACTAAATTAGATATGTAGATGTCATACATGATACTACCTCGTACCTCCGTTCCTAAATATAAGTCTTTCTAGAGATTCCACTATAGGCTAAATACGGAGAAAAATGAGTGAATCTACACTCGAAAATGCATCTATATACATCTGTATGTGGTCCATATTGGAATCTCTAAAAAGACATATATTTAGGAGCAGGGGCAGTACATTACACACAATCATAGGTGGCATGTAGGAATTCCAGTGCACTACATTAGGCTCCCTTAGAGTGCCTGCTAGTCCAGCATACAGAGTCATGGCTAGTTTATGGTACGCACACAATCGTTAATTAGTGGTTTAAATATGCGCAAGGGATATGCAATGTAGTATCATGTAGAGATGTCTGAAATTAGCCGTGTCAACTTGCAGATAGGGTTACACAATGAAAAAATTACAAGATGTATGCGGCAATTTCATGGAACATCGCAAAAAGAGGAGATGCAACGGTGAGCCTATACAGTGTGCTATGGTACGTCACTCCTCCATTGCAATCATCGTGACATGTTATTTGTATGCCAGTTCTATTAGCCAAGTTTCTTAGGGATAGTTATTACGAGTTATCCTAAGAAAATAAGCACCTGTGAATATAAGCTCCATGTAATAAGCCAACCAGATCTTTTCATTGCGTTTTCAGCTTATCTTTGGTATGATCAGTGGAAAGTCTAGATTGCATTATATATTTTTCATTTTGCTGCCCATATGGAAATTAATTTGACTTGCAAACATCACAAATTGAACCCACTGCAGTAATTAATATGATAGGAAAACAGACCATCACTATTTGCTGAAAATGCAAATACAAAGATACCATCTACTTGGCACAATCTACTTTGGTCAATGTTTTCCATAGAGATCCCATTGCCTAATTTAAACGAAGAACGCATGACCCACATTTAAGTGAAGAACAATTATTTATTGAAATTCGATGGTCCAAGTGGAAGGGTTATTATCATATAGCAGCAGCAACTCATAGCAACTCATCATACAGTAGCAGCAGTCTGCAATTCATCATATACTAGCAGCAGCTCAAAGCAACTCATCATATAGCAGCAGCAGTAGCAGCTCATAGCAATTCATCATATAGCAGCAGCAGGAGCAGCTCATAGCAATTCATCATATAGCAGCAACAGGAGCAGCTTCTAGCAACTCATCATATAGCAGCAGCAGCTCATAGCAATTCATCATATAGCAGCAGCAGCAGCTCATAGCAACTCATCATAGAGCAGCAGCAGCAGCAGCTCATAGCAATTCATCATATAGCAGCAGCAGGAGCAGCTCATGGCAATGCATCATATAGCAGAAACAGAAGCAACTCATAGCAATTCATCGTATAGTGGATCAGAATGAAATTTTGGCAAAAAATCAGAGGAGATCCTCACCTTGTTGGATGAGCTCATCCTTCAACAGCACCTCAAGGCCATGGCCTGGGAGGAGGGGAGGGGGAATAAGGTGCCTTCTGCCGCTGTGTGGCATCAGCCATAGTTGTGCAGCGCCCACCGGAGTAGTGCGTTGGATGAACCACAGTGGAGCAGCTGCTGGAGACCATGAGAATGAGGGGCGGCGCCAGAGGGAGGAGCAGCCAGGCAGATTTGCCCCTACCCGCCGGCAATGTAGCCTAGCTGGACATAGCATCATCAAGGACCAGGCCAGATGGGACCTGTGGGGACGGCTCGCTGGAGGAACCCTAGTGCTGCAGGCAGGGGATCAAGGTAGAGGGAAAGGGGAGAGGAGATGCAAGCGGCCAAGGCAATGAATGCTTGTGTGTTTGTTTTTACTTGAGGGTCAGGTGTGACACAGGCCAAGCAGTTGCATTTTGAGTGTAATATAGGCGCACAATAGAGTCATTTCACTATTCCCTTCCTTCAATTTTAGTGAGGTTCTACCCAAACACCCCTCCAAAGCGAAATTAGTTAAGCCCAAGCCCATAAATCAAAAATGACTTCTTTACATCTTTTATGGCTTATTTTGACAATATGCCCTGAAAAGGCGGAATCAAACTGGCCCTTAACCAGCAATTCAATTGTGTGTGCAATGACGAATCACTCCTGCCTGCTATCTGTACATTTAGGCATCATCATACATGGCATAACCTAATACATGTGCATTCCATTGTAGAATCTGGAATATGCAATGTTTATGTTAGTTCATATGTTGCACATGATGTTTAAATGCCCCTTAAATCTGGTCAGTCAAGTGATGGTCTTTAAGCCTCCTTCTTTGCTTCTTTTCTTGATATGTAAGATTTGCTCACACATCTGTTCAATTGCTTGTTTGCATCATCCAGCCATACTAGGAATGTTTGCTTTGATTACTTGTTGTTCTTGACCTAACACTCTAACAGAGCTTGTCAACGATTTAAACACTAAGGGATGCTGTAGTGGGGCCTTGTCTAACTCATAGGTGACATAAAGGTTTGGTCTGACACTACAAAGAGGGCTCTCCAAGAGTACCGGAGATCCAGTTCAAGGTATGCCTAGTTTTTACATAGTGCGTATATAGTAAATGCTCATTTCATTGTGTGCAAGTGCAAGAGATGCGGCATGTTTCATTATGTGGTGTTGTTTTGTTATAATATCATCCTTTTGTGTTCACAGACTGGAAAGTATGCATATTTATCTTCCAAGGAGACGAGTAACTAGTTTGTGTCACCTTGCAGAGGGGGTGCAATGAAGATAAGATTGAGGATTTCCAAGTACAATATGTTAGGAAGGAGCCTTGCAAGAGAAGTAGGAGCTGCGCTGAGCCTCTTCAACCTGCTAAGGTAAGTCACTGTATGCAACTCAACAGTTTAATTCCTTATTTGTTTCAGGCATAGTTAATTTTCTCTTTTCAATTGCTTTATTTGTCCTCAGTTAATGTTCGGTACTTGTATCACTATTAGTTGGCATAATTAAAGGCCTTACCATTTAATTACTCTGCCGAAGTATGCCTGAAGCTTTGAAGTCTATTAACCAACAATTATTGCATGAGGCTCACAATCTAGTTTATACTACGCTAATGATTGCATAGTTTTGCCTGCTGTAGTATGTTTGTATGAAACCCTCTGCTGTTCATTATGCTCCCTAAGACTTTAATTGAGGTGCAGAATGGCCAACTGCTTGCTTACTTATATGCAACGTGTTGTCTAAATTTGTAACTTGTCTGTGTTTTTGATTGGGCCCCAACATCATGCTCCTCTGGTGAGCTAACAGGGATTTCTGTATGCAGGCTGCACGGACTATCTTTTTATAATTTTAAAATATCACCTGCTTATGCTTCATGACGGTAACATTTGTTTTGTGAAAGTGACGGTAACATTATTGTTAGTCCTGTTTTGCCATGTAGTACAAAATAGTGTCTTGTTCGCTTCATCGTTGTAACTATATTTTTGCCCTAGTCATGTGTACTTACGTAAACATTTCAGGATGAAGTGACATCAACACAAAAATCTGCTAGCAAATGCGGCATGGCCGTTATCGAATGATTATGGATTGGAATTGGAATGTGTTGATGTTCTCGAGCATCAACTAGAGGTGGCAAGACAAAGTGTACATGATTTTCAACGTATAATCAACAAGTTCAGACTGGACATGCAGGTATTAGATGCAGGAGTTAAAAAAATGAAACACGACACCGAGGTAACCATGAAGGAATTGGAGATTTTGCAGACTGAAATTTGTGCTATCTGAATCCGGCCAATCCTATTTTCTGAAGAGATTATAGTTCAAATGGAGTTAAGTTGATGCGCGTCCATGATGTATGAGTTGTATTTGCCCAGTGTATGTAATTTGTTGTTTGTGTATGCTTTATTATCACCTGTGCCGAACCATAATGCCCAGTGGGTATAATCAGCTATAATTTCTTTATTGTATAGTGTAGGATTATTCTACCTTTCTATGCCTTGATCTCTTTGTTGTATAGTGTATGCTTTTTAGAGGTGATAGTATTGAGTAGGATAATTCTTGGAATATGCTATATCGTTCAAACGGGGGCCAACTCGCCCGACCATGGCCCTTCACGGGCCGTCGGATCCATGGGCCTTCTACGTCTCGTAGGATCCATGGGCCTTCTACGTCTCGTAGGATCCATGGGCCTTCTACGTCTCGTAGGATCCATGGGCATTCTACGTCACGTAGGATCCATGGGCCACCGACTCATTTATGGGTCTTGTACGGGCCTTTAATGGGCCAGATCACGGCCTATAATGGAAATCGACGCTTTATGGGCTGACCATAATGGGCCGTTAATAGGCCGTAGTTGGTGATGCTATGAAAATGACCCAACAGACTAACGAACCACAAACGGGCCGACTGTAACGACGGGCTGAATTTGGCCCACAAGCAGAAAATGACAGTAACGGGCCGCAAGTAACCGAATGTCGCAAATGAGCCTAAGAATAAATGGGCCCTCGAAGGCCAAAAGTTAACTTGGGCTGGAAACGGCCCAACGGAATAACGCCCGTTAATGGGTATAAAGTGTTACATCGTTCATTACGGGCCAGTTTCACCGCTGGCCGTTAATGGGTGTAAAGTAATACACTATTCATTACGGGCTAGTTTCAAAGACGGGCCGCTAATCGCCAAGAGTTACAAAGGGCCTCATATGGGCCGAAGACGCCATGGGCCATACATGGGCGAAGTGAAAACAATCGAATCATATTGATGGCCCAGATGACGCCACTGGGCCTAATTCGCATAGGGCGTAACGGGCCTTGGGTTAGCGGGTTGTAAATGGGCTATATGCTAACAGGCCGTTAACAAGCTTTCCATGGGCCGGCCCGCCAGCTTTTGACCAAGTCAAACGGGCCGCCTTTTCATAGGAATGGGCCACTATTGGGCCGTGCCACGTGTCGACGTATCATAGGCGCCTTCTGTCCAGTGAGTGCATGACATCTGTCCCAATGATGAGCCGACACGTGTTTCCACCAGCCAATGATGATTTTACACGTGGAAAATCCCCATTGGTCGGGGCTGTTAACGGGTTATCGGATCCAAAACCCGACCCGATAGCTTAACGACGTTCCGTTACGGTGGATGCCACGTGTCGGTTACCCTTGACGAAAGCACTTCTGTGATGCGCGATTTGTCGTCATGGAAGTGGACACTTCCGTGATGATAATTTTGGTAATGTCATGGAACACTTCTACGACAGCACAGCTATGACTATCTTGATTCTGTCATAAAATCGTCATGGATGTACATGCATGACAAAAAACGCGACCTACTGTGACAAACACGTATCATCACGGAAGTGTATTTTTTTGTAGTGATCCCCAAGCTTAATTCCTGCTCGTCCTCGAGTAGGTAAATGATAAAAATAGAATTTTTGATGTGGAATGCTGCCTAACATGTCATCTCATATTCTTTTATTTATAGCATGGACAGTTGGACTTTTATATGATTCAAAGTAATAGTCTAGTTTTGACATGAGACTTAAATACTCGAGCATATCAACAAGCAACCATGTCTTTCAAAATATCTACGCTAAAATAAGTTATCCCTAGCCCATCATGCTCAAGCATTGATCCATACATGAAACACATTCACATATTAGCTACACCCAATGCTCAAGTACGATCATAGTGCCACCTAGTTGGTGATTTATAAGAGAAGATGGAGACTCAAATTAAAAATAAAAATTGCATAAAGTAAAAGAAAGGCCCTTCGCAGAGGGAAGTAGGGATTTGTAGAGGTGCCAGAGCTCGAAGCAAAAATTGAGAGATAAAACATTTTGAGAGGCATACTTTTCCCACCAACGAAAATGACTTAGAGTTCCCAATACTTTCCATGCTAGATATATCACAGGCGGTTCCCAAACAGAAAATAAAGTTTATTCATTTTTCCACCATACTTTCACTTTCCATGGCTAACCGTATCCACGGGTGCCCTCCATACCAACACTTTCCAAGGAATTTACTATTTGACAACATAAAGTAAATTCATTTTTCATTTCGGGACTGGGCATCCCTAATACCTTTGCCTTACTCTCATGCAATGACAAGTGAATAAACATTCATCGTGAGAATAACACATCTAGCATGGAAAATATTGGCCACCCCCACCGCCTCGCAAGCAGTACGAGCACACAAAAGAGAAATTTATTTTGAAAATTAGAAATGGCAGATACAAATTTTCTTAGAACAGCAAAAGAATACCACAAATAGGTAGGTATATGTAGCGATCTGACCCAAAATCGGTCAAATCTCTGTGTCTATACCATCCCAAGATCATGCTGGTACTCACAGTACATCGATGAAATAATCAAAGTTCAATCACACCTGAATTTATTACACGGTTCTCATATAGAGTCTTTATTACAATAGAATAAATTCGGCCAAAGGCCAACTCATGAGAAATAAACTACTAATGCTACGGAAGCATAGAAGTATAGCGAGTCCATCCGACTCCAAAGGGCAATCGCCAAGCGCGAGCGTAGCCTCACTCCGATCGAATAAATCTACGCAACATAAGACGTTGCAGCCGTGTAGGTCAGCTTTTGAATAAGTCGGCAAGTCATGAAGAGAATAACAATAATAAAATTTCTAATACTATATGCATTTTGGCTGTGGGGCTCTAAGTTTCATCATTTTGTGAAAAGCCAATTTTCTCCTACTACGGTGGACTTGCTTGCAAATTACTACAAATTGTTGGTAGTTATTGAGATGGTTCCGCCAACCAATATCTCATTCCCAAATTATTAAGTCATAAACCCCTCAAATTAATTTATGAATTTAGTGTTGAGATCTCCGAATACTTCCAAGTTCCATAGGCTCAAATTGTCCGTGAATCGGGACACGGCTAATCGATTAGATCTTTAACTCTCAGAGGTTTATGACTTTACCCGCAAGAATCATTCCTCCTTTTAAGTCTTGTTTGAAGACGGACGAATGAAACAGGTCTTCCAAAGAGTTCTTCCGCTACTGCGGTACCCATCCAATCCTACCGTTCTTCTACATCTCGTAGTACCGCCCAGCCAGCGTCACTACTAGGGTTGACCCAGCCAGAGCCCATAATGGCTTGCGGCTGCATGTAAGCTTCCGTCAATGGGGCATCCATCCGTCTCTTCGTGGCGGGTGAAGCTTTCCGCAAGATGTCATGGCACTTCTCCATGCATCCCGCCAACCACCGGGTTCTCCAGGTGCCCGTCAACCGTCCTCCACCCAGTAGTGAATTTCGAAGTCCATCTTGAATCTTGTAGTTCATGGGGTTGTCATCATCATTGACTCTCACATCTTGCTTATGAATTTCACTCAACCAAAACCCGTCTACGAGCATAGCAAAGTAAACTACTTCGTCCCGGGGTCATGGTAACAAGGGGATTGGTTCATCCTACCACATGATACTACTCAAGATTAATAACTTCAAAATTTCAACTACTGCATGCATGGTGGGGTGGTATAATTTCTAATGCACAAAATCATAGGTATTGAAAATAACATGATCAAGACTTGCCTTCTCGATGATCCTCGTAAGCTAAAGACTCGTGGTAGCAAGCTTCAGACTCAGGAAACTCTACCGAGACAAACAATAATCACAATAAGCATATAGCATAGGATCACATAATACAATAGCATAGTAACATGACACACCAAAACAAACAAGTCAAAACCCAAAGGAAAACTCAAAGAAAACCAACTCAAAGTTTTCCTACTTCAAACAACAACTAGAAATAGTTTTATATAACAAAAAATTTCTCAACATAACCTAATCATGGATTTATGTTAACTTAACAGAGAGGAATGCATTAAGCAACTAGGAGCAAAAAGAATCAATTTAAAATCTATTATGAAACTCCTATTAGGCCTAATTCAAATTCTATTAAGAAAAATAAAATAAAAGTTTTATTTATTATAAATAAAAGTTCATCCCATAAAGTGACAGAAACTATCCTAGAATAATCAATCACATGTGAAAATAAATTTATTTACTAATTAAAATAATAGGAAAACAGTAGCTAGTTAATTAATTAGGATTAACAAGATTCTGCTTAAAACTATTTTTTATTAATCCTAAAATGCCCAAATTAATTTCTATGGTTAGGTAATGTCAAAATAAAGTTGGGACAAAAGAATCATTAAAAATAATTTTCCTAGCTCATTTTATGACAGATTTACTATTCTGGCTAAAACTAAAATAAAGCAAATTAAAATAATTTTAACATAGCTAATAATATTTTCTACAGAAACTATAGAAAATTTTCAAACCAACAAAAAAAGAATCACTCAAAAATATTAAACAGAATAAAAGATATGAATTTTTCAAATCTAGAACTATTCTGTTAAAACAGAAAAACGAAAATAAAGAAAAAATGGCCTAATGGGCCTAACCTACGCACTGAGCGTAATATAACTAAACGGGCCCTATGGTTAAACGAGTCGGGCCGGGCTAAAAAAACTTAACCTAAAACTAAACCGGACTAAACCGGAACGAACCGGTTTTTTAAATAAAGAACGTACCCCTTCGGGGGCGTTCTAATCTATGCCGTCGAGAACGAATCGGACGGGGGAGGTGATCTCCGGTGGCTTACCGGAGCTCGACGGTGGCGGCGGCGAGTGTGTTGGCCTCTCCGGTCGTCGGGGAGGGCGGTGGAGTAGTCTGGCGGGTGCGGGGCGACGAGGGGGGGTCTTGGTGGAGTCGACGAGGCTCGGGGGTCTAGGGCGACGGCGGCAGGCGAATGGCGGCGGAGATGAGCTCGGGCCCGGACGGCGTGAGGGGAGAGGAGGGTTCCAGAGGCGAGGGGGAATGGGGTGCGGGGAGGGGTATAAATAGGGGGGGGGCGCCTCGGCTTGGCAAGGGGGGCGATCGGGAGGATCGGATCCGGATTCGTCGGGATCCGCGACGGGCGGCGCGGGCGAGGCGTGGGCGAGGGGTTGAAGACGGGGGTGGGGTCCGCCTGCAGAGAGAGAGGGGAGGGGCGAAACGGCGCGGGCGACCGAGGCGAAGGGGATTCGGGCGCGGGGAGTGGCCGGTTGGCTCGCTGGCTCGCTGGGCTGGCCCTCTGGGCCGCCTGGTGGGCCGGGTCTTGGTGGTCTCGGCGCTGGTGAGGCGATGCTTGGGTGGCGCCAAGGGGGTTTTTTTTAAAATTTATTTTTTAATAAAAACAAAAACAGAGATAACTTATAAAATATAAATATTTTATATAGGACATATATATACCAAAATGATCAGGGGAATATTCCCTATCATTTGAACATTTTTCCAAAGGCAAAATCCAAACTTATAAAAATTCATTTTTTCAAATTCAAATAAAACTCAAGTTTGAATTCAAAACTTTTGGCATTATTTTCCTCGATATTTTTGGAGTGTCATGTTTACTCCTCTCATACTTTTGCTCAAGTATTTATCGGGCATAGTTTTTGAAATGATTCCCACTTGCCATAGTTTGAATTCAAATTTGAAAACTCAAAACTCAAACTCCAAATGGCACTCAAATTCAAACTGAATGCATTAGATGCTTAGCTATAATTGTAAAACATTCCAAATAGGGAATTTGGGATGTTACAAACCTACCACCTTAAGATGAATCTCGCCCTCGAGATTCGGGTTGGCTAGCAAATAGGTGCGGGTGGTCTCAAGAAGGTCTTCAAGGCCCTGTGTGGCTTCTTCCTCGGAGTGGTGACTCCACAAGACCTTGCAAAACTTGATGACCTTGCTACGGGTGACTCTGCTCGCAGTCTCGAGAATTCGGACGGGTTTCTCCTTATAAGTCAGATCACTATCAAGTTGTATGGCCTCTAGGGGCACTGTGTCTCTCAACGGTATATCGGCCATGTCGGCATGACACTTCTTCAGCTGAGAAACATGGAAGACATCATGAACTCCGGACAATCCTTCCGGCAATTCCAACTTAAGCAACCTCTCCACGACGCTCGAGGATTTTGTAGGGCCAATGAATCGGGTGCTAACTTTCCTTTGACACCAAACCTCTTGATTCCACGAAGTGAGACACACGAAGGTATGCTCGGTCTCCCGCTTCGTAAGTCACTTCCTTGCGCCATCGTCGGCATAACTCTTACGTCTCGATTGTGCTATCTTGAGTCTGTCTCGAATCAGCTTGACTTTCTCTTCGGAATCCCTGATAAGATCGGAACCGAAAAGTGATCGATCTCCAACACTATCCCACAGTAATGGTGTTCTACACCTCCTTCCGTATAGAGCTTCGAAAGGGGCCATCTTCAGACTGGTCTGATAACTGTTGTTGTATGAGAACTCTGCGTATGGCAAATTATCATCCCAGCTAGACCCATAGTCTAGCACACAAGCTCTCAACATGTCCTCCAGAATCTGATTGACTCTCTCGGTCTGTCCATCTGCTCATGGATGAAAAGCTGTGCTGAATTCCACCTCGCACTCCAAAGTTTCATGCAACCGCTTCCAAAACTTGGAGGTAAATTGTGTTCCTCTATCCGACACGATACTCCTCGGAACTCCATGCAGACATACGATCCTGGTCATGTATATCTTGGCTAACTTAGCTGGTATAGGTAGTCTTCACGGAATGAAATGAGCTACCTTGGTTAATCGATCAACCACTACCCAGATGGAATCATAACCTGAACGGGTCTGGGTAATCCCGTGATGAAATCCATTCCAAGTTTCTCCCATTTCCAATCGAATCGGCAAAGGTTGAAGTAACCCTGCTGGCTTCGATGTTCGCCTTTACTGTTGACAAACATCGATATCGCTACGCACTCGGCAATATCCTTCTTCATACCTGTCCACTAGAAATTTTCCTTCAAATCCAGGTACATCTTGGTGTTACCGGGGTGAATCGAGTATGGTGAATCATGAGCCTCTTGAAGAATTAGCTTCCTGAGTTCGGGATCATTGGGCACATAAATTCGATCCTCGAACCATATAGTTCCGTGTTCATCCTTACGAAACCCTTTAGCTTTTCCTTCATTCATCTTTTGCTTTATCTCATCAATTTCCTTGTCCGACTTACGGCTTCACGAATCCTTTCGCCAAAGTGGACTGGACTTCGAGTTGCAACAAATCCTCTCGGAACTATCTCCAATCGGAGATCTCTGAGGTCATCGACTAACTCCTGGGGTAATCCTCCTGCTGTAAGAGTATTCACATAACTCTTACGGCTCAAAGCATCCGCTACAACATTAGCTTTACCTGGGTGGTAATGCAATCTCATGTCATAGTCCTTTATCAACTCTAGCCATCTCCTCTGCCTGAGGTTCAACTCTTTCTGCATGAAAATATACTTCAAACTCTTGTGATCTGTGTAGACATCACAACGGTTTCCGATGAGGAAATGTCTCCAGGTTTTGAGTGCATGCACTACGGCTGCTAACTCCAAGTCATCTGTGGCATAATTCATCTCGTGAGGTCGTAGCTGTCTGGAGGCATAGGCTACAACTTTTCCTTCCTGCATGAGTACTCCTCCAAGTCCTTGACGAGAAGCGTCACAATAAACCTGGTATTCCTTGTGTATGTCCGGCAAAATCAAGATCGGGCTGTGACCAACCGCTTCTTCAATTCCTGAAAACTGGCTTCACAATCCTCGGTCCAAACATACTTGGCTTCCTTCTTCAACAGCTCACCATGGGCTTGGCAATCTTCGAGAAGTTCTCAATAAACCTCCGATAATATCCTCGCGAGTCCGAGAAAATCTGCGGATCTCCTTGATCGAGGTGGGTGATCGCCAATCGGTGACTGATTCAACCTTGGCGGGATCAACTGCTATTCCTTCTCCTGAAATAACATGTCCGAGGAATCCGACTTCCTTCACCAAAATTCACATTTGCTGAACTTGGCATACAACTGATGTTCTCAAGTTTCTCGAACTAGACGCAAATGTTCCTTATGCTCTTCCTCGCTCTTGAGAAAATCAATATATCATCGATGAACACCACGACAAACTTGTCCAGATATTCCATAAACACCTTGTTCATCAAGTTCATGAAGTATGCAGGAGCATTAGTCAATCCAAATGACATGACGGTATACTCATATAAACCATACCGTAGTGAATGCTGTTTTGGGTATATCCTTTTCACGGATGTTCAATCGATGATACCTCGATCAAGATCGATCTTGGAGAATACCTTGGCTCCAACTAGCTGATCAAACAGATCATTAATCATCGGCAGAGGGTACTTGTTCTTGATGGTTACTTCGCTCAACGCACGATAATCCACAACCATCCTCAAGCTTCCATCCTTCTTTTCTACCAAAGAACTGGAGCTCCCCAAGGTGATGAGCTTGGCGAATATATCCTTTCTCAAATAACTCATTAATTTGATCCTTGATCTCTTTCAACTCATTCGGGGCATTCGATAGGGTCTCTTGGATATTGGGGCTGTGCCGCAATAACTCAATCAAAATTCAATGTCCCCGTCCGGTGGCATCCTGGTAATTCCTCCGGAAACACATCGGAAAGTCTTGCACCATCGGCACTTCCTCTGAACAACTCCCGTGAGGGAATTCACCGATTCTTCATCCGCTACGCCTCGATACATACTTGATCCTCTTACGCTCCGGTGGTGAGCAGAATAGACTTGCGGGCACGATCTATGTTCCTTCAAACTTCGTCAACCAATCCATGCCTAGGATTACATCCAAGGTCCTGGGTTTCAATACTATGAGGTCTGCGGGAAATTTATGGTTCCCGATGTTGAGGGTTGCATGACAGCCAAAGCCCGCCATCATTTCTCCTCCTGCGAACCGACGCGAAGGGGTTTCTAAGGGTTTTAGTGGGCAACCCGTATTTTCCACAACTACCCTTGATATGAATGAATGCGTTGCACCGTAATCAAAGAGTACCAAACTGAACGTGAATTCAATAAAACTTACCAACCACGATTGTCCGGCTGATCATAGACGTCCTCCACGCCAATGTGGTTCACCGAGCACGAGGGAACGGATTGGGCTTCTTCGCTGAGCCTCCATTGCCGTTTCCATTCCTCCGCTTGGCCTCCGGCAATCGGTGGCATAGTGCCTGTCTTCCGCACTTGAAGCGGTGATGTGGCTCAGATCCTTGAGTCGGGCGGGACGATGCTGATTACCATTACCGTTTCCATTGCCATTGCCATTGCGGACCTGTTGTCCTGGTTGCAATTGTTCCCATTGCCTCCATGGTTATGTCCTCCATGGTTGTGATGGATATGCCCTCCCGAGTATGGGGCATAACGGGCTTCGCTGAGCTCCGAGTTGTGCTTCCCTGGCTGTACTTCCGCTTGCGGCTTCAATCTGCTGCTGCTTGCCTTCAAGTACGATGGCCTTGTCTACCAGCTCTTTGGTAGTTGGCGAAAGTAGCCACCATAAGCTGCATACCCAGCTCGTCATTGAGTCCTCGAGAAACTTCTCCGCTGCTGCGGCATCTGTGGCCACATCATCGGGGCGTGAAGCGGCTAGCTTGCTGAATTCATCCACGCATCGTGCCACAAGACGGTTCCCCTGGCGTAAGTTGCGGAACTCACGCTTCTTCGCACTCATGGCTCCGGCTGAAACATGAGCGGTGCGAAGGCCTCATTGAACTGATCCCATGTGATGGTGCCGATGGGATAAGTGGCGGTGTAGTTCTCCCACCAAGAAGCTGCAGGTCCATCAAGTTGATGTGCGGCAAAGCGCACCTTCTCTGCATCAGTGCTCCCAACAGTGATTAACTCTCTTCCGATCTTGCGGAGCCAATCATCGGCCACAATCGGCTCAGTGCTGCTAGAGAACACCGGCGGATTCAGCCTCAGGAATCGAGTCAAATTGTCGACAGGGGGTGGTGGTGGTGGCGGTGGATTGTTGTTGTTGTTCTGATTCTGAATGAGCATCTGCATGATGGCATTCTGCTGTTGAAGCAGCTGAGTGAGCTCCGGCGGGAAGTTGAGACCGGGGTCACGTCTCGGAGGCATCTGGTGTTTTGGTGTGGATGAGAAAATTAGAATAGAACAATGGTGTAATGAGAGTTAACACTACCCATATGAATGCACAATCATAAACACACCAATCATTTATTCATTCCACTCAAACATGGTTCAATCTCGATTACAAAGCTCATGACTAATCGAAAATAACTACCTAACTGATCGACGAAAAAGTAAAATAACATGGTGGTCGACTAAAAGTCTTCATCAATAATCCTTGCGTCCTCTGGTGCGATGTCCTCCGGTGTGGCGCCTCCTCTTGCGACTTCCTCCAGTGGAACTCCCTTCATAATCCTGATCATTTCTCACGAGGGGTCCGTCATCTCCACTCGGAAAAAGGTCCTCTCCCAAGTCCATCTTTTCCTCAATTGCGGCAAGCTGCATCTTCAGGCCATCGACTGTCTCCATGAAGTCCGCGATTTCTTCCTCATGGTTAAGGAAGTCTGCGTGTGCCTTCTCCTCTAGTTCCAGTTCACGGAACAATAGCCTCCTGTGTGCCTTCGAGTTACGGCGAGTCTGAATCTCCCGTTTCCTGAGGAGACACTCCAAGTCCTGGACATAAGAGAGAATGGAGTCGTCCTCACGGTGCGGATGATATCTCCATTCCTTGCCTGCGAGAAACCAAGGCGAGGTCGATGGATCGAGCTCGCCTCAGACTCCTCTCGGAGATGTCCAAGGGCACGATAGATCGCCATGTCCTTCCGATGATCCAGCTTGAATTCGGTGAACTCAAAGTCGATAGGCTCAGATGTCCTCCGAAGGTTCTCCTCGAATGTGCACCTCGATCCTGTAGCGAGTATCCGTTGGAAGCGCATTGGTTGGCTTCCCGGTGATCGAGGGCAGAGCAATCTTCAGCTTCTTCACCATCTGGACTAGCTTCCTTCCGAAGGGCATCGTCTCGTCGGCCTGGCAAAACTCCGGTAGCAAAACTTGGGTGAACTCGACGACCATCTAGAATGTTGAAAATCGGAGAGGAGTTAGAAATGATCAGGGGAGAATTACGGAATGATAAGGATATAAAGTAAATAGTCTCTTCCTATGGCTTTCTGATCCTAGGGGTTACGATCCTACGGTCAGCGTGTGCTCTGATACCATCTCTGTAGCGACCTGACCCAAAATCGGTCAAATCTACGTGTCTATACCATCCCAAGATCATCTTTGGTACTCACAAGACATCGATGAAATAATCAAAGTTCAATCACACCTGAATTTATTACACGGTTCTCATATAGAGTCTTTATTACAATAGAATAAATTCGCCAAAGGCCAACTCATGAGAAATAAACTACTAATGCTGGAAGCGTAGAAGTATAGCGAGTCCATCCGACTCAAAGGGCAATCGCTAAGCGCGGAGCGTAGCCTCACTCTGATCGGAATAAATCTCTGCAACATAAGACGTTGCAGCCGTGTAGGTCAGCTTTTTGAATAAGCTGGCAAGTCATGAAGAGAATAACAATAATAAAATTTCTAATACTATATGCATTTTGGCTCTGGGGCTCTAAGTTTCATCATTTTGCGAAAAGCCAATTTTCTCCTACTACAGTGGACTTGCTTGCAAATTACTACAAATTGTTGGTAGTTATTGAGATGGTTCCTCCAACCAATATCTCATTCCCAAATTATTAAGTCATAAACCCCTCAAATTAATTTATGAATTTAGTGTTGAGATCTCCGAATACTTCCAAGTTCCAGAGGCTCAAATTGTCCGTAACCGGGGACACGGCTAATCGATTAGATCTTTAACTCTGCAGAGGTTTGCGCACTTTACCCGCAAGAATCATTCCCTCCTTTTAAGTCTTCGCACTTCATGGTGTTTGAAGACGGACGAATGAAACAGGTCTTCCAAAGAGTTCTTCGCTACTGCGGTACCCATCCAATCCTACCGTTCTTCTACATCTCGTAGTACCGTCCAGCCAGCGTCACTACTAGGGTTGACCCAGCCAGAGCCCATAATGGCTTGCGGCTGCACAGGTAATCTTCCGGTCAATGGGGCATCCATCCGTCTCTTCATGGCTGGGTGAAGCTTTCCGCAAGATGTCATGGCACTTCTCCATGCATCCCGGCCAACCACTGGGTTCTCCAGGGTGCCCGTCAACCGTCCTCCACCCAGTAGTGAATTCCGAAGTCCATCTTGAATCTTGTAGTTCATGGGGTTGTCATCATCATTGACTCTCACATCTTGCTTATGAATTTCACTCTACCAAAACCCGTGTACGAGCATAGCAAAGTAAACTACTTCGTCCCGGGGGTCATGGTAACAAGGGGATTGGTTCATCCTACCACATGATACTACTCAAGATTAATAACTTCAAAATTTCAACTACTGCATGCATGGTGGGGGTGGTATAATTTCTAATGCACAAAATCATAGGTATTGAAAATAACATGATCAAGACTTGCCTTGTTGATGATCCTCGTAAGCTAAAGACTCGTGGTAGCAAGCTTCGCACTCCGGAAACTCTACCGAGACAAACAATAATCACAATAAGCATATAGCATAGGATCACATAATACAATAGCATAGTAACATGACACACCAAAACAAACAAGTCAAAACCCAAAGGAAAACTCAAAGAAAACCAACTCAAAGTTTTCCTACTTCAAACAACAACTAGAAATAGTTTTATATAACAAAATTTTCTCAACATAACCTAATCATGGATTTATGTTAACTTAACAGAGAGGAATGCATTAAGCAACTAGGAGCAAAAAGAATCAATTTAAAATCTATTATGAAACTCCTATTAGGCCTAATTCAAATTCTATTAAGAAAAAATAAAATAAAAGTTTTATTTATTATAAATAAAAGTTCATCCCATAAAGTGACAGAAACTATCCTAGAATAATCAATCACATGTGAAAATAAATTTATTTACTAATTAAAATAATAGGAAAACAAGAGCTAGTTAATTAATTAGGATTAACAAGATTCTGCTTAAAACTATTTTTTATTAATCCTAAAATGCCCAAATTAATTTCTATTGTTAGGTAATGTCAAAATAAAGTTGGGACAAAAGAATCATTAAAAATAATTTTCCTAGCTCATTTTATGACAGATTTACTATTCTGGCTAAAACTAAAATAAAGCAAATTAAAATAATTTTAACATAGCTAATAATATTTTCTTAAGAAACTATAGAAAATTTGCAAACCAACAAAAAAGAATCACTCAAAATATTAAACAGAATAAAAGATATGAATTTTTCAAATTGGAACTATTCTTAAAACAGAAAAAACGAAAATAAAGAAAAATGGCCTAATGGCCTAACCTACGACCGGCGTAATATAACTAAATGGGCCCTATGGTTAAACGAATGTGGGCCGGGCTAAAAAAACTTAACCTAAAACTAAACCGACTAAACCGAACGAACAGTTTTTAAATAAAGAACGTTCCTTGAGGCGTTCTAATCTACGCCGTCGAGAACGAATCGGACGGGGAGGTGATCTCCGTGGCTTACGGAGCTCGACGGCGGCGGCGGCGGCGGCGGCAGAGTGTGTTGCCTCTCCGATCGTCGGGGAGGGCGGTGGAGTAGTCCGGCGGGTGCGGGGCGACGAGGGGGCGGTCTTGGTGGAGTCGACGAGGCTCGGGGGGGTCTAGGGCGACGGCGGCGAGGCGAATGGCGGCGGAGATGAGCTCGGGCTCCGGCGGCGTGTGGGGAGAGGAGGGTTCGGCGAGGGGCGAGGGGGATGGGGTGCGGGAGGGGTATAATAGGGGGCGCCTCGGCTTGGCAAGGGGGGCGATCGGGAGGATCGGATCCGGATTCGTCGGGATCCGCGATCGGCGACTCTGTGAGGCGGGTGGGAGGGGTTGAAGACGGGGTGGGGTCCGCTGCAGAGAGAGAGGGAGGGGCGAACGGGCGGGCGACCGAGGCGAAGGGATTCGGGCGCGGGAGTGGCTGGTTGGCTCGGCTGCTCATGGGCCGCCCTCTGGGCGCCTGGTGGGCAGTCTTGGTGGTCTCGGCGCTAGCTGGGCGATGCTTTGGCTGGCGCTGAGGGGGTTTCCTTTTTTAAATTTATTTTTTAATAAAAACAAAATAGAGATAACTTATAAAATATAAATATTTTATATAGGACATATATATACCAAAATGATCGGGAATATTCCTATCATTTGAACATTTTCCAAAGGCAAAATCCAAACTTATAAAATTAATTTTTTCAAATTCAAATAAAACTCAAGTTTGAATTCAAAACTTTTGGCATTATTTTCCTCGATATTTTTGGAGTGTCATGTTTACTCCTCTCGTACTTTTGCTCAAGTATTTATCAGGCATAGTTTTTGAAATGATTCCCACTTGCCATAGTTTGAATTCAAATTTGAAAACTCAAAACTCTGAAACTCCAAATGGCACTCAAATTCAAACAGAATGCATTAGATGCTTAGCTATAATTGTAAAACATTCCAAATAGGGAATTTCGGATGTTACAGTATAGTGGACTCATGTGGAGAAATTAATTTAAATGATTTTGGATGCACAAGTAGTGATCATACGTAGTGCAAAATGAAGGCTAGAAAAAGATTGAGAAGCGACCAACCAAGAAACGAATAATCTCATAAGCGAAGCACTAGAGCAATTCCATAGAAAAGAGCTTCGTTGACGAGATGTGAGTGTTGCTTACCTAGCCTCTCTGGCAACTATTTGAGGACTCTATTTTATTTAAAAACTTTCATATCTAAGTATTTTCTAAAAACAGCAAGCAAAAACAAAATAAAATGACATTTCAAGGATAGCACAACTCATGTGAAGAAGCAAAAAACTTAGGCTCAAGCGATACTAACCGATAATTGTTGATGAAGAAAGGTGGGATGCCTACCGGGGCATCCCCAAGCTTAGATGCTTGAGACTTATTAAAATATAAATTTTTGATGCCTTGGGCATCCCCAAGCTTGAGCTTTTGTGTCTCCTTAATTCCTGTTATATCATGGTTTCCCTAAATCTTAAAAACTTCATCCACACAAAACTCAACAAGAACTCGTGAGATAAGTTAGTATAAACCAATGCAAAAACCTTATCATTCTCTTCTACTGTAGAAAATCACTAAAATTATTAACATTTAATACTAAATGCCTCTGCATATTTAATACTCCCATCCTCAAACAGAATCATTAAACAAGCAAACATATGCAAACAATGCAAACATAACAGCAATCTACCAAAACAGTACAGTCTACAAAGAATGCAAGAGTATCAATACTTCTTAAACTCCAAATATTATGAAAATTTACCAAACTGTAGAGAATTTATAAGATCTTATTTTTCAAAACGTTTCAACATTTTATCACATTCTGACTTTTCTAGGAAATTTTTGCAACATCGATAAACTTTCTGTTTTGAAACAGCAACTCATATACTTGCAAGATAAGCATGGCAAAGGCTATAATTGACATTTTTATTGAAATGAAAGATGAAAACATTATTCTAAATAAAAGCAAGCAAATCAAAACAAAATAAATTGACGCTCCAAGCAAAACACATATCATGTGACGAATAAATATGTAGCTCCAAGTGAGGTTACCGATAATGTTGGAGACGAAAGAGGGGATGCCTTCAGGGGCATTCCCAATATTAGTTGCTTGGATCTTCCTTGAATATTAACTTGGCGTGCCTTGGGCATCCCCAAGCTTAGGGTCTTCTCACTCCTTGTTCTCCTGATATTTACATCTCACCCAAAACTTGAAACTTTAATCACACACAACTTAACGGAACATCGTGAGATAGGTTAGTATGATAAAGAGAAAAACCATTTCACTTTGGTACTGTTAAAGACAAGATTAATAATTTTTTCCACACAATGCCTACTGTAGCATATCATTTTCACAATTTATATTGAGCAATATAAGCCATAGAAACTAGAAAACAAGCAAACTATGCATTGAAAATAGAATCTGTCAAAAACAGAACAGTCTGTAATGATCTGCAGAATAACCATACTTTTGCTACTCAACCAATTATGAAACAATAAGGACCAAATGAGAAATTTTTATATTAATCTTATGCAATAAGAATCAACTCAAAAGCACTCTTCAGCTAAAAATGAGAATTATTTTTGTGAGCGCATAAGTTTTTGTTTTTCAACAAGATCAAATCAACTATCACCCAACATGATCCCAAAGGCTTTACTTGGCACTTTATTGAAACAAAAGAAATAAAACATGATTACTAAAGCAGATTACTCATGTAAACACATGAAAAACAGTAGGGGTAAGTGTTGGGTTATCTCCCAACAAGCGCTTTTCTTTAATGCCTTTCTAGCTAGGCATGATGAGTTCAACGATGCTCGCATAAAAGTAAAGAATTGAAATATAAAGAGAGCATCATGAATTATATGACTACCACATTTAAGTCTAGACCACTTCCTATGCATAGGAATTTTGTGAGGAAACAACTTATGGGAAGAAGACTCAATTAGCATAGGAAGGCAAAACAAGCATAACTTCAAAACTTTCAACACATAGAGAGGAAACTTGATATTATTGCAATTCCTACAAGCATAAGTTCCTCCCTCATAATAATATTCAGTAGCATAATGAATGAATTCCACAATATAACTATCACATAAAGCATTCTTTTCATGATACATAAGCATAGAAAACTTATTACTCTCCACATAAGCAAATTTATTCTCATCAATAGTAGTGGGAGCAAACTCAACAAAATAACTATCATGAGAGTGAAAATTAAAATCATGATGACAAGTTTCATGGTTATCATTATTATTTATAGAATACATGTCATCACCATAATCATCATAGATAGCAACTTTGTTATCATAGTCAATTGAAGCCTCATCCAAAATGGTGGATTCATCACTAAATAAAGTCATGACCTCTCCAAATGCACTTTCATCATTATAATCATCATAAATAGGAGGCATGTAATCATTATAACAAATTTGCACATCAAATCTTGGGGGACTAAAAATATCATCTTCATAAAATATAGCATCCCCAAGCTTGTAGCTTTGCATATCATTAGCATCGTGGATATTCAAAGAATTCATACTAACAACATTGCAATGATGCTCATCATTTATGCCGAACATTTTATTGAATTCTTCTTCTATCAATTGAGCACAATTTTCTTTTCCATCATTTTCACGAAAGACATTATAAATATGAATAATATGATGCAACCTCAATTCCATTTTTTGTAGTTTTCTTTTATAAACCAAACTAGTGATAAAATAAGAAACTAAAAGATTCAATTGCAAGATCTAAAGATATACCTTCAAGCACTCACCTCCCCGTCAACGGCGCCAGAAAAGAGCTTGATGTCTACTATGCAACTTTATTCTTGTAGACTCGTGTTGGGCCACCAAGCGTAGAGTTTTGTAGGATGGCAACAATTTCCCTCAAGTGGATGACCTAAGGTTTATCAATCTGTGGGAGGCGTAGGATGAAGATGGTCTCTCTCAAACAATCCTGCAACCAAATACAAGAAATCTCTTGTGTCCCCAACACACCCAATACAATGGCAAATTGTATAGGTGCACTAGTTCGGCAAAGAGATGGTGATAAAAGTGCAATATGGATGGTAGAAATACAATTTTATAATTTGAATAAATGAAAACAGCAAGGTAGCAAATAGTAAACGGACACAAAATGCTTGGAAATGAGGCCTAGGGTCCGTACTTTCGCTAGTGCAATCTCTCAACAGTGCTAATATAATTGGATCATATAACCATCCCTCAAAGTGCGATGAAGAATCACTCCAAAGTTCCTATCTAGCAGAGAACATAAGAATAAATTGTTTGTAGGGTACGAAACCACCTCAAAAGCTATTCTTTTCATTCGATCTGTTCAAGAGTTTGTACTAAAATAACATAAAGTTATTCTTTCCGTTCGATCTATCCTAGAGTTCGTACTAAAATAACACCAAAGAAAATTCATATTCATAATACTCAATCCAACACAAAGAACTTCAAAGAGTGCCCCAAGATTTCTATCGGAGAAACAAAGACAAGAAAGTGCGGCAACCCCGATGCATAGATTACCCCAATGTCACCTCGGAATCCGCGAGTTGAGTGTCAAAACATATATCAAGTGTATCAATACGATACACCATTGTCACCACGAGTATTCAATTGCAAGACATATATCAAATGTTCTCATATCCGTAAAAGTATTCAATTCGATAACAACGAAATCTCGAAGGGAAAAACTCAATTCATCACAACAAGATAGAGAGGGGAAAACACCATATGATCCGACTATATTAACAAAGCCCGTGATACATCAAGATCGTGACATCTCAAGAACGAGAGAGAGAGAGAGAGAGAGAGAGAGAGAGAGAGAGAGAGAGAGATTAAACACATAGCTAATGGTACAAACCTTCAGCCCTGAGGGTGGATGACTCCCTCATCATCGTGGTGGCCGCTGGGATGATGAAGATGGCCACTGGTGATAATTCCCCCCTCCGGCAGGGTGCCGGAATGGGGCCTAGATTGGTTTTCGGTTGCTACGAAAAACTGCTACGACGGAACTTCTGATCTAGGGCTACCCCGAGGGTTTTCGCAATATTTGGGAATTTACAGGGTAAAGAGGGGGTGCGGGAGTTCACCGAGGTGGGCACAACCCACTTGGATGCGCCTGGGCCCCCAGGAGCGCCCTGGTGGGTTGTGCCTCCCTAGGGGCACCCCTGCGTGCTGCTCTGGCTCATTGGTGGTACTCTGGTGTATAAAAAATCCACAAAAAGTTTTGCGGTGTTCGGACTCTGTTTGATATTGATTTCATGCGATGTAAAAAACATGCAAAAAACAGCAACTGGCACTTGGCACTATGTCAATAGGTTAGTACAAAAAATGATATAAAATTACTATAGAATGGTTATAAAACATCCAAGAATTATAATATAACAGCATGGAACAATAAAAAATCATAGATAAGTTGGAGACGTATCAATACCTTGGGGCCTTTAGCCATGAAGCATCTTCTAATCCCTTCATTTGGTGAATCAAATATATGCTGCTGGTGTTGCAGGAGCAGGGGTCCCAGACTTGCGCCTGCGGCTGCTGGCGTGGCTCAAAGGAGGCCAGGACAGCCCATCTTCATCAACACAAGCTCAAGACCCTCGCGAGGGGCCAAGCCTCATGAGGCGGACGACCAGGAGCTTCCTCGGGCACAGCCTCGTCAGCTGGCTCATGAGGAGGCGGAGAGTTCAAGCGGGGTACCTCGCGAGGTGCCCATGACGCAAGCCATGACAACCAAGGGCGCCGATCGAGGCGCCAGCCAGCATGGCGTCCTCCTTTCCTCTTTGGTGCAAAGGGAGCAAGCGCAGCGAGAGCATCAAGCAAAGGCATCCGTTTGATTGCAACAAGACCAAGACCAGCCCCAACGGCTGGAAGGGAGTCATCGTGGAGACCAAGCAGGCGTCATCACCAGAGCCTTTTGGCAGGCGAGGACCAACTTTAGTCAGGATAAGTGTACCCGCTGTTCCCCTTCAAAATGGCCAATTGTTGGCGCCCTTCCCGCTCAATATTTGGGAAGAGGCCCAGGGCCTTCGTCAATATAAGTAGAGCTAGCCACCATAGTAGAGGGGATGATCGGATAGAGAGAGATCAAGACGATCAGCATCCAGAGAGATATCAAGACGATCAGCATCCAGAGAGAGAGATAGAGACCCGATCCTCAAGCTAGAGCGACGGGACACCACCTAGCAGTTCATCACATCCACCAAGAACAGACCCTCGCGAGGCTGTTCTTCCCTGTACTGTTCCTCATCAGCCCAAGAGGCAATCCACCACACCACAAACTAGAGTAGGGTATTACACCACAACGGTGGCCCGAACTAGTATAAATCTCGTGTCTCTTGTGCTGTTCTTTCTAGTAGTTTAGGTCCCTGCGATTGGCGAGTGCGAGGCGGTGGAGGGTTGGATCTCAGCGCACCCGAGTTGAACCTTAAGGGTGCGGGCCGAAATCCGACATTTGGCGCGCCCGGTAGGGTGCGCCGGAATCATATTCGCCACCTCGTGTCCCGTCGCATCGTCATCACCATGTCCGCGACCAAGCGAGCAACCCAGATCCTTGGGCGTGGCCCACCACGGAGCAGCTTCGCC
The DNA here is from genome assembly GCA_021605205.1 of Aegilops longissima. Taxonomy (NCBI): domain Eukaryota; kingdom Viridiplantae; phylum Streptophyta; class Magnoliopsida; order Poales; family Poaceae; genus Aegilops; species Aegilops longissima. Next base: position 351,526,630 of record CM038679.1, read on the forward strand.
TCGGGCGACCCGTGCCCAGGCAGCTCGTGGTCCGCAGGGCGCTATGGGCCACGGGCGACGCGGACAGGCTTCGACGGCTCTCACACCGCGGCAGGCGCGGTCGGCAGCAAGAGCCTCCAACCACGCCGCGACCACATCACCGTACACCCGCCGGGAGCAGGCGAACTCGAGGGCCGCGCTCATAGTGGCCCGAGAGCTGCTGCAGTGCAGGCTGCTGGAGAGCGGCCGCGACGTGCTGCTGGAGCGAGTGGTGGAGCTCCTGGGCTTCGCCGCCTCGGGGGCTCACCCCTTCTGCACCCAACTTCCATCTCAGGCCGAGGGCGGCCCGCACGGGGGCTCCACATGCGCCCGCGGGCTCCAAACCTACTCCAACACCGGCGAAGCTGTCAGCGTCGGGCCGGCGGCGGGGTTTCCCCCGCCCCCGGCCCGCGGAGAAGAAGGACTCGACGCAACTCACAGCCCTGGTGGACAGCCGCGCCACCACCCCACGGCGGGCGCATCAAGCAGAGCAGCAAGGCACGCTCAGCACTACGGCGTGGCCTTCGGGATGACGGCGCCGGAAGAATACGTGCCCACATGATGGACCAAGGGCACCCGCATGAGGGAGAACAAGACTCGCTCCTTAGCCCAAGCTGGGGGGATGAGGCACCAGAAGCCGCGCTCTTCCAGGAGCCTCGAGACGGTCCCACTGGTCACGCCGGGGGCGACGATTATCGGGTACCGCTACTTCCTCAAGAGCAAACATCGCTAACCATAGGTCGCAGGAGGTACAGTCGCCACGACGGCGGCTGCCCTGCTCCCGATCTCCTACCCCTTGGGAGGGGGGGTGCGAGGGGCTGCCGGAGAGGGGAGATCCGACATCACCACCATGGCGTTCGGACAAGGCGTTCTCGGGAGGTAGGCCCTCTGCTGGGAGGTGCCTCGGGGCCTGCCTGGCGGAGGACCCGTGGTCGTCGGGGAACGCTGGCGACCGCTCTACCCCACCGGGCGTCTGGTTTCGGTCGTCGTTGGTGGCACTAGAGTGTGGCGCAAGGCGGGGCCCTCGTCTGGCGATATGAAGCAAGGCCGGTACCTGTGAAGAAGGCTCAGTTCCTGTGAAGCTCGCCGCCCCGTGACACTCTCACGTAATAATGAGTGGGGTTGTACACGCCCCGGAGTCTCGGGGGTGCCGGCCTCAGGCCCTGGGGCTCCCTCCCACGCCCAGTGGCAGCACTTAGCTTCGCGCTGGTGAGAAGACGTCCAAGACTAGACTAGGTGCCGGACGCGGCTTTTCTTCTGCTTTCTTTGCCTTCCATTTGGTTGTCGCTTTCCCCCGCTGGATTTACATTGGATTCGAATTTGAGATTTGCGTGTGTTCGGGGAAGGGGTGCTTAGTCTCGTTCGAGCAAATCTCTCTCGTTTCGGTTACAACTCCGCCTCAGCTGCCTCCCCTTGCGAGCCCCTCGCGAGCCGGGCCAGGCCAAGCTTGCGCGCAGCCCAGCCTGTCGCCGCCGCGTCCTCTCCGGAGGGTTTTTACTGCAGGTCCTACGGATTCGATCAGTAGACGCTCAGATCGCCTCAGCCTCCCACGGGCTATCTCGGGCCTCGTACGAAACAAAGGTAAACCATCCAACTAGCACGTCGCTTAGCCAACCACTTGGCGCGGGCGTATGGGCGATGTAACACCTGCTAATACGAAGAACACAAGTTTTACATGAGGGGCTCCCCCTCCCAAAATGCTCTCACCTCCATCAGGACAAAACCTGAGTTCTATTCATGCAGGGTAATGGAACAAGGACAATACATGATCAATCGGATAAATCCCCCAATGCATCCTCAGGAGCACCTCTCGAGCCGTTACTGGCATCGCTGGCCTCGCCGTCGCTGTCTGCATGATCGTCGGCGGCGTCTGGGCCGTTCACCACGCCGCCCTCATCGGCGGCCACAACCACGCCGTCGTTGTCCAAAGCGAAGGCCCGGACGAGGGCATCCACGTTGTCTTCCACCCGGTCGCCAGTCGCCCGGACGGCTGGGGAAGCTGAAGGCGATAACTGCGTCAAAATCGAAGTGGGGGTCCATGTCCGGAGATGGCTGAAGACACGAGAGAAAGCGGCGCCCGAGTAGCGGCTCCTCTCCTCCACCAACCTGTTGGTACGACCGACCGCGCCTCGGCCGCGCCACCACGTCGATGAAGAACTGAAGGTTGCGGCGTAGTTAGTTAACGCGGCGGCGCGCCTCTCGCCGCGTCGCAGATATTATCAAGGCTGCGTTAGCTCTTTCCGGGCGTGGCGAGCATGGGACCGTGCTCATGTTCCAGATTCGCGGCGGCGCATCTCGTCCGCATTCTGGCGCGCGACGGCCTCGGCCTCCTCCACCCGTTGGCGAAGAAGGAGCACCTCGGCCTGAGAGGTGGTGGACTCCCTCTGCGCCACCTCGAGGGCGGCCCGAAGAGCATCGGCCTGCCGCGTCGCCTCCTCCAGTTTGGCCCTCAAGGCACCAGTCCTGCCCTCAGCCTCGGCCTTGATCAACCCCAACCGCTCCTCAAACTCGTGCTCAAGGTTCGAGCGCGCCGCCGCCACTCGGCGTCCGGCCTCCTCCAGGATGCGGGCTTCCCGTGCTGCGACCTCATCCTCTGCCGCGCGCATGGCGCTCGCCAGACGCGCGCAGCGTTCAGCGACTTCAAGCGTCAGCGCCTCCTCACGCTTCCGGAGCTCCGCCGAGTCGCCGGAGGCCACCTTCATCGACGGAAGGGCTGCCTCGCGCAGCTCCACTTGCTCCTCCAACGAGTGACACCGGGCCAGGAGTTCCCGTGCCCGCTCCTCCACCGCCTCTCGCCGCCTGTTAGCTGCCCGGGCCTCCTCGACGGCCCGAGAACAGGCCTCCCGAGAGGCTGCCAGCGACGCCTTGGCCTCTTCATCATCAAGATCGTGCTGGCGGCGCGCAAGGGCGGCAGCGCCCTCCAGCTCGCGCCACTCTGCGGCCAGGCGCAGGCCCTCGGCCTCAAGGCGCGCGTCTTTGTCAGCAAGCTCTTCACCAAGAAGGCTCACCGCGTCGGCCGCCCTTTGAAGAAATCCTTGGCGAAGGGCGCGGCGCTCCCGGGCGCGCTCGCGCACGTCCTCCACACCATCAACCGCCCCGGGCGGGCACCGGGAGCCACGAGTCAACGCTCCCCCTCCGGGCAGGGGGCTGGGGGCTGGCACCCTCGCGACGGCCGGGCGCGCTGCGCCAGAAGCCCGGCCTGGAGCCAGCCCATCCCCAGACGAGGGGCGCAGGAAGCGCCTCAGCCAATCGCCGTCCACGACCAGGCGAGAAGCCCACGGCAGGCTAGCTATGCCACGGGAAGGCTCGCGAGGAAGGATCGCGAGGCGCCGCAGGCCTGACAGCGCCACGGACGGCTCACCTCCCGGTCGCCCTCACCACAAGGGCTCCTTTGCTTGGAGCACTCGAGGACTAGGGAGGCGAAGCCGGGAGGACGGCTCCTCACCCGTCTCCGTGAGCTCGGCGAAAGGGGCTGCAGGCAAGGATCGTCTGAGCAGCGGAAGAATCAGGAGCTGGAGAAGGAGAAGGCTTACTCACGAGTGGCGAAGTACTTCCTACGCTTCAGCAGGCGACAAGGGTAATCATCGCCCAGGGCCTCCCTTCTCTTCCGGAGGGCCTCGAAGTTCACGCGGAAACGACCCAAGATTTGAGGGCAGGGATCAGCCTGCGGCGAGGGAGAAGCATCAAGGCGGCTTGCGTCATGGGCGTCTGCCTGATGCGCGCTGCTAGTCGCCTCACCAAGAGAAGCAGTGGGGGCCTCGGGGGCTCCATCCGCGGGCGCAGCGGGCGGCTGCCTGCCGCCCTCAGCCGCAGCGGCATGAGCCTCAGGAGCTGCCCCCTCACGAGCATCGCCCGGCGCTGTCACCCCGGCGGGGGTCCCTTCGGCCTCTGGCAGCTCGTGCCTCCCTGCTCCGCCACTTGAGGAGGAGCCGCCTTGGCCGACTGGAAGGGCTGTCACCACCACTAGATTCTCGCGAGGCCCCTGGAGACTAGCGGGGCGCGACCCCCATTCGTCGAAGATAGGCATCTGGTTCACCAAATCACCCCTGTTCTGGCAGAGGTACAGCAAGGCCCCTTGATGCCGGATGCCACCGGGGTTAGGGTCGCCAGTCAGGACCAGGAGCACTTTCCTTAGAGCTTCAGGCGTCAGGTCTTCTTCCTGGAGCCTCATACGATCGCCAGGCCCGCTGAAGGCCAACATCCGGTGGGAATGGCGTTGGAGAGGAGCAATGCGGCGATCAGAACTCCTTCACCACCTTGGGCGCTGTCACGAGAAGCGACCTCGAGAGCGTGAAGCGGCGCCGGACAAAGGCGAGCCGAGGGCTTGAAAGCGTCTCTGGCCCGGCCTGAATTGGGGACAGCAGGCGAGGTTGGCTCCGATAGCAGGGGGCTGGGCACCCCCACATCCACGTACAGCCACCTCTCGCGGAACTTAGCCGCAGGCGGAGGCAAGCTGAAGTCAATCCACGAGGCCGCTGTCTCGGTAGCGCGACGAAGCTCACGACGCCGAGCATTGAGTGGGGTCGACAAAGCGCAGAGAGAAGAAGTGGCGCAGCAAGGCAACCGAGGGAAGGATGCCCATCATTGCCTCACAAACAAAGGCGAAGACCGAGAGGAGAGTAATGGACTCAGGACCCAGATGCATCATGTGGATCTGATAGTGGGAAAGCACGACATTGAAGAAATCAGACAAGGGGGGGACCAGTCCCGCCCACAGGGCGTCAGCGAAATACCGGACCTCGGTGACTATCCTGTCGATGGAGAAGTGGGACGCGGGCCAAGCCATCGTCCTCCCACATTCGTTGAAGGAGGTGGCCAGAGCCGAACTAACCTTGCCCAAGCCCTCTAGATTGAGTATGATCGACGGGTCGAGAGCGGAGGCCGCCAGCGGCGGCGAGCGAGGCGGGGGCACAGGTTTCTTCCCTTTCCCCTTCTTCGTCGGAGCCATGGCGATTGAAAGGGGGACGGGGAGATTCGAGATTGAATTGGAAATGGAAGCTGGAGTTCGAGAGGGGGAAGGACTGGAGCGCACAAGCAGCAGAAAGGGGAACGGATATGTGCAGCAGCGTGTCCGCCTAGCAAGGCATGAAATAAGGAGGCATGGGGGAACAGTGTCGCCCACGTCCAATCAACCGCCACGCGTCGCCCAAGGCCGCAGGCTCTTAGGGCCCGCGACGCTTCGCACTTGCCCTTTCGCCTCTCTGCCCGGCCAAGTGCGGGCGCGCCATGGGCCCGGGGGCTACTGTCGGCGTTCTGGGAACAGGGGTCCCCAGACTTGCCTGCCTGCGGCCTGCGGCGTGGCTCAAAGGAGGCCCAGGACAGCCCATCTTCATCAACACAAGCTCAAGACCCTCGCGAGGGGCCAAGCCTCGTGAGGCGGACGACCAGGAGCTTCCTCAGCACGGCCTCGTCGGGCTAGCTCATGAGGAGGCGGAGAGTTCAAGCGGGGTACTCGCGAGGTGCCCATGGCGCAAGCCATGACAACCAAGGCGCCCGGTCGGGCGCCAGCCGCAGCTGGCGTCCTCCTTCCTCTTTGGTGCAAAGGAGCAAGCGCGGCGAGAGCATCAAGCAAAGGCATCCGTTTGGTGCAACAAGACCAAGACCAGCCCCAACGGTGGAAGGGAGTCATCATGGAGCCCAAGCAAGGCGTCATCACGAGCCTTTTGGCGGCGAGGACCAACTTTAGTCGGGATAAGTGTACCGCTGTTCCCCTTCAAAATGGCCAATTGTTGGCGCCCTTCCCGCTCAATATTTGGGGAGAGGCCCAGGGCCTTCGTCTATATAAGTAGAGCTAGCCACCATAATAGAGGGGACGATTGGATAGAGAGAGATCAAGACGATCAGCATCCAGAGAGAGATCAAGACGATCAGCATCCAGAGAGAGAGATAGAGACCCGATCCTCAAGCTAGAGCGACGGGACACAACCTAGCAGTTCATCACATCCACCAAGAACAGACCCTCGCGAGGATGTCCTACCCTGTACTATTCCTCATCAGCCCAAGAGGCAATCCACCACACCACAAACTAGAGTAGGGTATTACACGACAACGGTGGCCCGAACTAGTATAAATCTCGTGTCTCTTGTGCTGTTCTTTCTAGTAGTTTAGGTCCCTGCGATTCGGCGAGGTAAGAGACGGTGGAGGGTTGGATCTCCGCGCGCACCCCAGAGTTCGAACCTTAAGGGTCTGCCGGAACCCGAAATCCGACAATGTCGTAGGAGTTGGATGACACAAGTGGAAGACAGGAAACACCTTCATCGTGAGTATATTCAGAGTTGGAGTGATAGCTTCTCTCAGAGTAGTTGTCAGAGTCGGAACCAGATACCCATTCACGAATATGAGCTTGATGTCTTCATCTTGTGTAACTCTTTGATGATTTGTCCTTCCTTTCTGAATCCTTGCTTCTGCGAGAGGGTCTTCGTTCATAATGATCGTCTCTACTCCTTCTCTCTCTTGGTGGTGATTCCTCTCTTTTTCTTCTCCTTTTAGGTGAGTATTCTCTTCTCTTGTAGGGAGCCATACACTCACTAGAGTAGTGTCCGGGTCTTCCACAATTGTAGCAATTGCGATCACGACAAGAAGATCTTTTGTCATTGTAGGACCTTGACTTGGAACTCTTCTCTCTTTGCTTCTACTCTTGAAGAACTTGTTGAAGTTCTTCACCATTAGGCTCAATTCTTCATTGAAGTCTTGTTTCTCACTTGATGTTGTAGGAGCATCACATGAAGCTTTGTAAGCACCACTAGACTTGTTGTGAAGCTCTTCCTTATCCTCGAGTGACATATCATGAGCAACAATTCTACCAATGACTTCCATTTGCTTGAGACCTTTGTAATTGGGCATCATTTGGATCAAGGTGCACATGGTATCATATTTTCCATCCAAGGCTCTTAGGATCTTCTTAACGATGATTTGTCGGTCATCTCTTCACTTTCGAAGCCGGCAATCTCATTTGTGATGAGAGCAAGCCTATAGTACATTTCAGCGACTCCTTCACCATCCTTCATTTTGAATTTGTCAAGTTGACTTTGAAGCACATCCAATTTGGATTCCTTGACGGACTTGGTACCTTCGTGCATATCAACCAAAGTATCCCAAATTTCCTTTGCATTCTCAAGGCGGATGATTTTGTTGAATTCTTCGGGGCACAATCTGTTGAAGAGGATATCGCAAGCTTGAGAATTGTATTGCAACATCTTCAATTCTTCCACGGTTGCTTCACGATTCAGTTCTCTTCCATCTTCGAAGAATTCACCTTGCAAGCCAATACACACAATAGCCCAAACGACGGGGTTATGTCCAAGAATATGCATTTTCATCTTATGCTTCCAACTAGCAAAATTAGTACCATCAAAGTAAGGACCTCTACGGTGGTAATTTCCCTCGCTAGACGCTATTGTCTCCTAGGTTGTGAAACCAAGGCTATGATCACCAAAGTTATGAAAATCAAGGCAAATGGAGACCAAAGCTCTGATACCACTTGTGTAAGTGCATCTAGTGCCACCCTTAGTTGGTTTTGGAGTATTGACGACAAACTTGGTTGAGGGACTAAAAATGTGTGAAGACATTGAAGACAATGGTGGTCTGTGAAGATATTCAAAGTGAAGATTATGACATGAGAAGACATTCACATGAAGACTATGGAGTGCGAAGACATAGTTGTTTCGTAGTTTTCTTTTCTTCTTTGTTGAGTCATAGGAACCACCGTACTATTAAGTGGGGTCCAAGTGAACAAAGTCAGAGTGACGGATGTGATGCTCAACCAAATCCTATGTCTTCGAGCGAAGACAATGAGAGTAAATCTTATCCAGAGCTGGATGAGTCAGCTTTACTTGTAGCCCAAGTCAAGCTGTCGCGTGTGTTTGAAATCTGACCGTTGGGCATGTGCCAGTTCCTTAGTGACCTAGGGTCATTTTGGACAAATCAGGTCGGGTTGCCTCCTGGCTATAAATATCCCACCCCCTACACCATAAATTGGTGGCTGCTCAGAGTTAGTGCATGGCTTTTGTCGTTTGAGAGCAACCCACCTCCGAAGCATTTGAGAGTGAAAGCACAAGTGCTCCCTGGGTGATTTTGGTAATTAATGTCAACATATCTCTTGTTGGACTAATGCTTCTACCTAGTATGTTTCAGATAAGTTCAACAATGGAGTGGCATGGACTAGAGGATGTGGAACCCCTTCAAAATGCTGAGGACAAAAGATTGGCTCAAGCTCAAAGCACAAGACTCTACCTTTTCAATTTAGTGATACAAGATCACATTGAGTCCATAGGAAAAGCCAATACTCTTAAGAGGGTATGAGGTGTTGCTTAATGGCTTGCTTGCTCAAAGTGCTTAGTGATATGCTCCAAAGCCCTCAACTACTTTCTCACATCCACATATGTCCCAAACCAAAAAGTCAAACTCGGCCCCACCGAATCTTTCTATCTGGCGCCACCAAATTCAGTTGACATAGCCACTGCCAGAAACCCTAATCAATTCGGTCTCACCGATGGGATCCCGGTCTGACCAAGATGGGCTTGCAAACTCTCTGTTGCCTATTGCAATAATTTCGGTCCCACCGAGATATGCAATCGGCCCCATCAGGTTTGCTTGGCCAACTCTCTATTTTGCTTATTACCCAAATCGGTCCCACCGAGTTTGTGTAATCTGTCAAACCGAGATGAGGTTTTAACCTAACCCTAGCACATCGGTCCCACCGAGTTGATTATATCGGTCCCACCGAAATGCTTAACGGTCACATTATGAACCAAATCGGTCTGACTGAGTTCTCTGAATCGGTCCCACCGAGTTTGGTGATTTGTGTGTAACAGTTAAATTTTATGTGGAGGCTATATATACCCCTCCACCCACTCTTCACTCATGGAGAGAGCCATCAGAACATTCCTACACTTCCAACACATATTTTCTGAGAGAGAACCACCTACCCTTGTGTTGAGGTCAAGATATCCCATTCCAACCACATAAATCTTGATCTCTAGCCTTCCCCAAGTTGCTTTCCACTCAAATCTTCTTTCCACCAAATTGAAATCCAGTGAGAGAGAGTTGAGTGTTGGGGAGACTATCATTTGAAGCACAAGAGCAAGGAGTTCATCATCAACACACCATTTGTTACTTCTTGGAGAGTGGTGTCTCCTAGATTGGCTAGGTGTCACTTGGGAGCCTCTATCAAGATTGTGGAGTTGAACCAAGGAGTTTGTAAGGGCAAGGAGATCGCCTACTTCGTGAAGATCTACCCTAGTGAAGCAAGTCCTTCGTGGGCGACGGCCATGGTGGGATAGACAAGGTTTCTTATTCATGGACCCTTCGTGGGTGGAGCCCTCCATGGACTTGCGCAACCGTTACCCTTTGTGGGTTGAAGTCTCCATCAATGTGGATGTACGATAGCACCACCTATCGGAACCACGGATAAAAAATCCCCGTGTCTCCAAATTGCGTTTGCACACTCCAATCCCTTGTCTTTACATTCTTGCAACTTGCATGCTTTACTTTCCGCTGCTCATATACTCTTGGCATGCTTGCTTGATATGTATTGTGAATGTTTAAACTTGTGCCAAAACTCCACATCAACTTAAGGAAATTAAAAACTGTAACTTTTCTTCTTAGAGTCTATTCACCCCCCCCCCCCCTCTAGACGCCTCTTCTCGATCCTTTCAGAGAGAGAGATCCTTGCGAGGACAAAGCCCAAAACACCCAGAGCCAAAGAGTGTTAGGCATCACTAATGTCTTTCTGTCCGCGTGATCTGAAGACTTGTCACACTTGAGAACTATGAATCCTCTAGCCGGTTAGCCTTCACGTTCTGAGCATCCAAGAGCCATTGTGGATTTCTAGTGAACGAAGTCTGTGAAGGTTTGGAAGTCTACCTTGAAGACTTACCAGAGTGATTAGGCGAGGACTGTGTGTTCTTAGCTCAAGGGGAATAATGTGAAGACACGACCTTCTGAGGTAAATCTCAGCCTCCCTAACCAGATGTACAGTTGTCACAGCAACTGGAACTGATCTACCAAATCCTTGTCCTCTCCAAGCAACTGGTTCTATTATTCTCATCTCTTTACATTACAGTTTGTCTTTGTGAAGTCATTGCTTGCTTGCATGATATGTCTGTCTTCACTGTGTGAAGACTGTTGTTGTTTGGCTTCATACTATCTTCCATCTTGATCCATACTACCTAGCTGCTGATAGTCTTCGTACTTTCACATCATTGCTCACTTGACTATGGCTTGTCTAGTGTAGTCTACCTTCTGCTGCATATCAATAGGTTCATTTCCACTGTTTGTCTTCAGAGGCCCCGTGCTTTGAAGACTTTCATAAAAATTGCCTATTCACCCCCCCCCCCTCTAGTTGATAACTAGCACTTTCAATTGGTATCAGAGAAAGGTGCTCCCTTGTTCTGTGTCATTCGGTTTAACCACCTGGAGTTTTAGCTATGTTGACTGCAGGGATAATCAAGGTCTCCGCTGCGTGCCATGTCTTCGATGGCACTGATTACCCCTACTGGAAGAATAAGATGCATATGCATCTTGAAGCCATTGACGTCGACCTCTGGTATGTCGTCAAGAACGGGTTCCCAAGGTCGGCGAAGGTGTCACCGCTGCTAATGTCAAGAGGTTCATTCAACTGGACTCAACTGCCAAGAACATCATCTGTGGTCATCCGACCAAAGGATAGTATGGCCGTGTGAGTGCTCTAGAAACTGTGAAGCTAGTCTGGGACTAGCTCTCCAAGGTCAACGAAGGAGTCTCAACCCAGAGAGACTCAAGGATTGATATTGTTCGCAAACTCTTCAACCGCTTCAAGAGAAACAACAATGAGAATGTCCATCTCATGTTTTATCGCCTCACTGATATCACAAATGAGCTTCACGCACTCGGCGCCACTGAGATCACCAAGCACGAAATCGTCAACAAGCTCCTGAGATCACTTGACCGCTCATTCGACACCCTGGCCCTGATGATTCAAGAATGCCATGACTTCCACACTCTCGATCCGTTTGACATACTTGAGAGGCTCAACACACATGAGTTCCAGTTATCTGAGAAAAGAGATATCTATGGTCCCAACTATGGCCGAAATCGCGCTTTGAAGGCAAAGCTGTTTCCTCATCTGAAGAAGAATCTGACTGTAGTTCTGAGGATCGTGAAGGCATTGGAAATGAGCTTGCTATGCTTGTGAAGAAGTTCCATAAGTTCACCAAGAAGAAAGGCTTCAGAAAGTCTTCAAGATCCAGCTCAAGAAATGATGAAGCTTCCACTCATGACCACAAGAAGAGAACCTGCCACAAATGCAAGAAACCTGGTCACTACATCTCTAAGTGTCCGTAGTGCGACGACGAGACAAAGAGGAAGAAGAAGAGCAAGGAATATGATTCTGATGACAAGAAGAAGAAGAAATCCTCAAAGTCTTCTTTGAAGTCTTCGTCAAAGTCTTCATCACACAAGAAGAGCTCATCAAGCAACGCTCGGGCATTTGTTGGAAAGGAGATGGATTTAGAGGAGGAGTCTGCTTCTAAGGAGGCCGAGGTGGAGTCTGAGGAGGAGTCCGATTCAGGCATGGCAAGCCTGGCTCTAGCTTCACCCTATGTTGCCAAGTCCATCTTCAACACTGAAGAAATTGGCCTCGTCACCAATGCTAATGCTAATGATGAGGAGGACTCTGCTCCTACCTACTACTTCATGGCACGAGTTGCCAAGGGAAAGGTCTCCAGCCGGAAATCAAAGGCGTCTGATGCTTATGCTGGGGACCTAAAACATCTTGTGGGACGCAAGATAAATTGTTCGAATGGTCTTACTATGTATTTTGTCCTAGGATTTCTTGACAAACATCCTATCTACCCTAACTAGGATCTGAACTTTGATAATATGCTTGTTCGTCAAATGTTTATGCTTCACATTTCCCTTGGTGAAGCCTATCCCCCAAACTGCAATGTAGGGTACGACAGCAAAGGCTTCTGAGTGGATTATGGATAGTGGATGCACTAACCACATGACTGGTGATCGAAGTCTTCTCATGGATTCAACCCTACGTCCATCTGACAAGAGTCACATCACATTTGCTGACACAAGTAAAAGCAAGGTATTGGGTCTAGGTAGAGTTGCAATCTCAAAGGATCAGCACATGGATAAAGTCATGCTTGTTGAATCCCTTGGTTTCAACTTAATGACTGTCTCAATGCTTTGTGATCTGAACATGATTGTGATATTTGGAAAATATCGTTGCCTTGTTCTTATGGAATCTGACAAGTTTCTAGTCTTTTAAGGATATCGAAAAGACTATATGTACATGGTAGATTTCTAGCAAAAGCTTCAGAGTGCTGGCTCTGGCATCAGAGGCTAGGGCATGCCGGCATGAGGAACTTGTACACTCTCGCGAAGAAGAAGCATGTCGTAGGCATCGACGGCGTCAAGTTCAATAAGGATCATCTATGTGGTGCCTGCGAAACTGGAAAGATGACTAGGGCCAAGCATCCCTCAAAGACAATCATGATGACGTCTCATCCCTTCGAGCTGCTTCACATGGACTTATTTGGCCCTACTCACTACTCTAAACTTACTACCACTGCTTGCCTCTATGGCTTCATCATTGTTGACGATTACTCTAGATATACATGGGTGCACATAATCCTCTACAAGAATGGAGTGCAGGATATCTTCAGACGATTCGCCAACCGTGCCATGACAAACTATGGCATCAAGATCAAGCACGTTAGAAGTGAAAACGGCACACAATTCAAGAACACCGGCCTCGATACCTATCTTGATACATTGGGCATCACTCATGAGCTCTCAGCTACATACACACCTCAGCAGAATGGCATCATGGAGCGCAAGAACAGAACCCTCATTAAGATGGCACGGACGATGCTTGATGAGTACAAGACTCCAAGAAAATTCTGTCCTAAAGCCATTGACACTACATGTCACATCATCAACCGTGTTTATCTTCACAAGCTTCTAAATAAGACATCATATGAGCTACTAATTGGTAAGAAGCCAAACGTCAGCTACTTTAGAATATTTCGTGCTAGGTGCTGGATCGAAGATCCACATCACACATCAAAATTTGCACCGAAAGAACATGAAGGTTTTATGCTTGGCTACGGAAAGGATTCACACTCCTACAGAGTTTTCAACCTCTTTCACTATAAAGTGGTTGAAACTGTGGATGTGCGGTTCGATGAGACTAACGGCTCGCAAAGAGAGCACCTGCCAAATGTGCTAGATGAAGCCTCACCAAGTGAATCTATCAAGCTTATGGGCACTGAGAAATCATACCTTTAGAGGAATAGGCTTAAGAGGAAATCATCATTTCCATACCTAATCAACCCGAAGACACTGCTCAGCCTGAAGTCAATGCCGAGGATGAAGACAATAATCAGCAGGAGCAAAGTTTTCGTCCAGTTCATCCTCATGTTGCAAATGAAGTACGGATTGAGAAGATAATCGACAGCATCAACGCACCCGGTCCACTCACTCGTTCAAGAGAAACATAGCTAGCAAATTTTTGTGGACATTTTGCATTTGTCTCTATATCTGAACCCAAGAAAGTTGTTGAAGCCTTCATGGAACCTGAATGGATTCAGGCTATGCAAGAAGAGCTTCAACAGAGCGTCCAGATCCTCGCAAGCACAACATCATAGGCACCAAATGGATCTATCGCAACAAACAAGATGAGCATGGCCAAGTCGTCAGAAACAAGGCTCGTTTAGTTGCTCCAGGTTACACTCAAGTAGAAGGGATTGACTTCGATGAAACATTTGCTCCGGTAGATAGGCTTGAAGCCATTCGCATCGTGCTAGCTATGCCAACCATCACAACATCCTTCTGTATCAAATGGATGTAAAGAGTGACTTTCTCAACGGCAAGATTGAAGAAGAAGTGTATGTTGCACAACCACCTAGTTTTGAAGACCCAAACGTTCCTGACATGGTATACAAGCTCAGCAAGGCACTATATGGTCTCAAACAAGCCCCTTGTGCTTGGTATGACACGCTCAAAGACTTCCTGAAGAGCAAAGGCTTCAAACCTGGTTCCCTGGATCCCACACTCTTCACGAAGACATATGATGGTGACATGTTTGTATTCCAAATCTATGTGGATGACATTATCTTCGGCTGCACAGACAAGAAATACAATGATGTGTTTGGACATATGATGCAAGAGCAATATCAGATGTCCATGATGGGTGAGCTAAAATTCTTCCACGGTCTACAAATCTGTCAGCAGGGCAACGACATCTTCATATCACAAGAAAAATACCTCAAAGATTGCCTGAAGAAGTTTGGAATGCAAGATTGCAAAGGATACACGATGCCAATGCCAACCAAAAGTCATCTAGGCCCTGACAACAATGGTAAAGAGTTTAATCAAAAGGTATACCGCTCCATGATTGGTTCTTTACTCTATTTATGTGCAGCTAGGCCAGATACAATGCTTAGCGTTTGCATGTGTGCACAATTTCAAGCGGCACCAAAGGAATCACATCACTTAGCTGTGAAGCGAATTCTTCGATATTTGGCTTACACCCCAACACTTGGATTAAGGTACCCAAAGGGCTCAGAGTTTGATCTAGTTGGATTCTCAAATGCTGATTATGCGGGTGACAAGGTTGATCGAAAGTCCACATCAGGCACATGTCACTTACTTGGACGATCTCTTGTTTGTTGGTCTTCAAAGAAGCAGAACTGTGTATCTCTCTCCACTGTTAAATCTGAATACATTGCTGCTGGATCTTGCTGCGCTCAGCTTCTATGGATGAAGCAAACTCTCAAGGACTATGGCATTCCTCTGAAGCATGTGCCCTCTACTGCGACAATGAAAGTGCCATCAAGATTGCCAACAACCCGGTCCAGCACTCAAAGACAAAGTACATTCAGATCCGTCATGACTTTCTCAGAGATCATGTCATGAAGGAAGATATTGATATCATTCACGTCAACACTGAAGAGCAACTGGCAGATATCTTCACAAAGCCCTTGCATGAGAAAAGGTTTTCCAAGCTCCGGCGTGAGCTAAATATCTTAGAATCCTCAAATATCCTGTAATTGGACACACATGCTAACGCTTATGCATGTTGATGACTTACATGTGCAACACACGAAGTAAAGTATATTTTCAATAAATGAAGACATACACTCTAAGTGTGAATACATTAACGCGGAATTTGACTTCGGAGCGCCATGATAATTGTGTGCCATGTCTGGGTCTAATACTTCCTATACGGTGGGTAACGCTACCACCAAAATCCTTTGAAGTATTTGTTTTGGCGTCAAAAAGTGCATAGTCTTTGCATTTGGTTTGTCTTCAACATTGATTTGACTCCTAGGTTTATCTTCGCAGTGTTGAGATGGTCTTATGCTGATATATATATATACATATATATATAGGGTAACGCTATTCTAAGCGTGAGTGTAGAATAGCTTATTCTACACCCCTAGTAACGCTATGTACAAAATCTAGTAAACGGTGTACAAAATGTAGTAATTCGAAAAATATTTTTTTATCATCTAAGTTTGTAATTTACTACATTTTTACGAAAAATACTATATTTTACATAGTGTGTTACTGTATTTTGTATGTGCCGTTACTGGGGTGTAGAATAAGCTATTCTACACTCACGCTTAGTTTAGCAAAATAACTATTAGCAGAATAAACTACAGACGGTCTATTCTGCTAATATTAGCGAATAACTATTCTGCACACCACTTCCGCATCGCACGCTGAAGCATAGTGCACCTTGCATCTTCGGACGGCGAAACGCGCAATAAAGACTAGTGAACTTGGCGTCGGAAAAAGCGCACACGTGTTTTTACGGTACTGTTTTCGCTCTAATTTTTGATTGTTTATCGGAACGAGGCATATAATATACCGTTGAAAATCTATGGATTAGGCGCAACTTCGACATGTTGAACAGTTTTCGAGATTCCACACGGTTTAAGAGCAGTTTTGAAAATGGTGCGGCGGATGACGAGTGGCAGCGAGCGTTTTTTCGCGTTTTTTCTAAACTGCTTGTCGGAATGAAGCAAATGAAACGCCGTTGGATAGATATCGTCAAGGCGCATCTTTTTCATATATAAAGCTTTCTCTAATTCATTACGGTTTAAGAGCAGTTTCAAATTTACTAAATCGCGGAATTCTGTTTTTTCAAATTTTCGGTACTGTTTTCGCTCCAGTTTTTGAATCGTTTGTCGAAACGAGGCGTGTGATACACCGTTGGAAAGCTAAGAACGAGGCGCAACTTTCATATGTTGAAATATTTTTGAAATTCCTTACGGTTTTAAGTTAATTTTGAAAATCACGCGGCGGACGACGAGTGGCAGCGGCCGTTTTGGGTGAAATTTTTGCAACCCGCTGGTCGGAATGATTCAAACGATACGCGTTGGAAAGATATCGACGATACACAACTCTTTCATGTAGAACACTCTCTCTAATTCTTTACGGTTTAAGAAGAATTTTGAATTTACCGAAATGCGGATACTCTGTTTTTCGCGACACCCAAATCGACGTGGGTACTTCATCCGACTGAAAACCGCACTGCATCGGACGAAAAACCGCACTGCATCAAACGGGTAAGAGAACTACATATTTTCTTTTATTCAAACGTAATTTTTTCAAGGACGAGAAAGTGAATTGCACTGCATCGGACAAAAAACAGCACTGCATCGGATGGGTAAGAGAACTGCATGATTTCTTTTATTCATACATAAATTTTCTCGGGCAAGGAAGTGGATCATACTTCACATTTAGCGTAAGTGGACCGCAACACTATTGAGAAGTGAACCAAATTATTTTTCTTTATCATTATTTTTTTTTTATGAACATATCCTTGAATAGTTTTACAAAAAGAAAATTTCTAACTAAATCGCGCACGCCACCCGTCTGAGCTGCACACCAGGGACATCTGAACAGCTCGCATGCGCGGCATTGCGGGGCACATCAGCCCTCCGGTAAACTTTTCTATTACTGCGTCCAAACTACTAGACAAGACTAGTGAACTGCATTTTAACTATTTTTTTGTTTTTTTGTTCTAGAACTTTCCAATTACACCATTGTTATCTCTGCATTAGAAAAACTGCATGTATCTACAATCCGTACTGCGGGATGCCATAAGGGAACCCGATAAGGGAACCACAAACATGGTGAAATTAAAACATACAACAAAGATGAATTACTAAAAAAATAAGTATGTTGCCGGCCACACTAGTGCAGTGCACTTGTCTCCCGCCGCCTGCAATCAAGAAGTGTAGGAGAGAGCTGTAGGTGAGAGTCATAGACTGCACGCCGAGGCGAGCTGCACTGCACACCGGGGCGAGCTGCCCTGCATGCCATGCTCGACAGCACTGCACGATGTGCTCGCTCAAAAGGGCCACCTCACCGGTCGCCCTTCAACTTCACGACCTGGTTTGTGGACTGCACAGGTGCTGTCGCTTGGCTGCAGGGTAGGGACGCTCGCGCTATTCCGGACACTGGGCGAAGTGACCTGCAGTTCGAACCAAAAAAACCACCCGTGTGGACGAAGTGAGATGCATCGACGCGGGAGTGCTGCCAGACATGCAAAACAGAGGAAGTCGGGCAACGTAGCCAAAGAGAGGGGAGGGACTTCAACATTCGCCACCAGAGGACGTCGGAGGAGCTCCGGAGCGATCCCTCACCGTACACTGAAGATTTCAATAGGAAAAACAAAAAAATTAACTGCAAGACCCGTGCGGCGGCGGAGGGGCGGGCAGCAAGAACCCGGCACGCGCCTGATGGATCTAGGCAAGGGTGGAGCGCCGGCAGCTTCAAACACCGATAGTGGCTAGACGAGGGGCGGTAGCCTCGCTGGACCTAGGTGCCCGGCCCTGAACGACGGTGATGGATGCAGGGCACGCCAGATCTTTGGCGAGAATCCGGTGCGGGGTAGCTAGAGTGGCGCGGTGGGGGGCTTCCGGAGGTGGTACAGTGGCGCCGGGGAGGATCTGGTGCGGCGGCGAGCCGGGAGGGGAGGCGTGCAGAAGTGGATTGAGGAGCACGGGGAGGGGCACACCGTCAAGGGATGCAGATGTGGTGCGGGCCAGAGCCAGTGACCGGGCCATGCGGCCCGCGAGGATGTAGATGGCCGGGGAGGTGCCGGTGTGGCGCCATGGGCCGGGCGGCTGCCGTGATCCGAAGGTCTGGGGCAGCAGCGCGTGTGTCGGGGACGGCGGCTGGACAGAGTTGGTGCGGGCCGGGGCGACGGAGGTAGGTGGCTATGCGGGTCGGGGGAGGCCCAGATCCCGTCGCTGGCTCACCGGAGGAGGATGGCGGGGTGGCGGGCGGGCTCCCGGCGACACATCCGGGCCAACAAGTGCTCCTAGCACGCATCCCGGTGACGGATCTGCGGGGAGATTGGCGAGCAGCGCACTGGGGGTGGCGGTGTGGGGAAGAATGGTGGTGGAGGCGAAGGGGATCGTGGGGACGGGGGAGGATGAGATGTGGAGGTAAGTGCGTGAGAGGGTGGGTGGGTGGGCGGGCTGAGGTTACGAGCGGGTTCCCTGGTGCTAGCAGAATAAGCATTTTGAGGTGCAGAATAAGGTCTTAAGGGTGTTATTAGAATAGACCCACCATCTTTATATATATATATTATATATATATATATATATATGTGTGTGTGTGTGTGTGTGTGGTTTTTCCTCTACAACATTCACTTATAGCTATGTCTTCACACTTGAATTTTTCTGATCTAAGTGAATGTGTTTTAATGCCATATATCTTTTGCTTGAATACCAGAGAAGCCGAAACGACCACCCAACAATCCAAGCGTGCATGGGAACATGGAACAACTTCCAATAAGTTGCATGCAACCCACGTGTCCTTTAGATGTGAACCGCCAGGGGCACCTGCGTAATTATGTTGTGCAGTCCCTTTCCCTATAAATACACACACATCGCGATCATAATCTCTTCTTCCACCTCGCCATCTCGCTCAAACCCTAGCACCTCCACTAGCTCGCGTCGACGCCGGAGATGAAGCGCTTTGCTACCGCGACTTCTTTGACACCGTCCTCACGCCGGCCGCGGACCTCGCCCTCTCCGCCGCCGCTGTAGGTGTCTTCCGCCGCCAAGTTAGGGTGCGGGAGATTGAATTGCTCGGCTTCGAACTCTGCCTCGTCTAGCAGTTCATAAGTGGTAATTAAACCTCACTTTTTACTGCCTTTTCGATCCGTCAAAATCATCCACTTCAATCAAAAGTGGTTTCTACTCTTCCAATTTTGGATCCGTCATTATCTGCATCTATATCATGCTAAGAATATTCACTTATGCTTCATACCTAGTTAGATTCCTCACTTGTACTTATTCATGGATTCGTACATATCTGGAACCAACTCTCTTCAAATAAGTGAATGTCTTCGCTCTATGAGGCCAATGTCTTCAAACTGATTTTTCTTCAAAATCTTCTGAGAATGCATATGACCTCTTCCCCTTCCCTCGCACCTTTAATGCTGTCATAAGTACATGTTCATGGGAGAATCCCTTGGTTCTCATAGTCTGCATTCATTTGAAGAGTTCCTACAGCATCATATTCACTCCCCTGAAGCCAGTTCTTGTCTGACCAATAGACGGAAGCCTTTCACTGTTCTGAAGCCAATCAGTCTGAATATAATGGCAATAGAGAAATCAGCAAGGAAAGGTGGCAGGCAGCGCAGAGGCAACACAGCTCTAGATCTACCTCCGAATCTGTATGAATTGTACCAGTCAGATCCTGAGGAAACTTACGGCCAGCGCAAGACCCGAATCCAATGGATTCGAAGATACTTTGCGGAACAATGGTTCAAGTATAACTTCGTAACCCCTGAATGTACAGAGAAGAATGCTATCAAGCACCCATGGGAAGATATTCTGTACAGGAATCTGCAGCCTAAGTTGAAGTCTGAAGCCATTGCTCAAGGTTTCTATCCATGCATTTGTCCATGGACCAAAGCCTAAAAATGCCGACCCATCATCATTATTATGGTGTCACGAAGACAATCTCTTCAAGCGCAACTATCAGTTTGCCAAGGAGTTAGCTGTGAAGAACAAGAAAGATCTTGGATTCAACTTCAACCGTGGTCCATCTGCACCTAGGCAGGATGGGACACGCGATGCCAATCCAAATGTCATCGGACCCTTCACCAGCTTCGATGGGCTTCTCTCCCACATTGCCGCTCACAGGGCCACTATGGAGCAATCAGGTGATGACGCTGATTTCGAAGATGCACCTGCTCCACAGAAGCAAAAGAAAAAGAAGTCAAAAGCTTCAAAGCCCTCTGTCACACCAAAAGCTTTGACTGTGAAGCCGTTGACCACTACACCTCCTGAACCTAGTGTGCGGTCTGAAGATTTGTCTCATGTCTCCAAAAAGGCCGAGAAGTCCAAGAAAACCAAGAAGCTCAAGAAGATTTCTGGGCATGATGTCACGCCCAAGATGCGACTCTATCCTAAAGGAACTCGAAGGTCCCAGCAAGGATAGAAGCGCATCTTGAAGACGCTTTTGCAAGGTGGATATCATTACATCAACATTACATAATAGACGGGGATACATACATAAGGCACAAATGCCACAAGAATACATCAACAACATACATGAGAACAACATCCGACTACGGATGAAACATAAATGTAAACTCAAAGCGACATCCACCACCGCTAGCCCAGTGCCGACGACGGAACCTATCCCCGATCGAAGAAGAAGCGGAAGAAGAACTCCAAAACAAGCAAACATCGCTCTCGCGTCAAGATCATCGCACAACCTGTACACTGCAAGCTGTTGTAGTAGTAAAGCTGTGAGCCACGAGGACTCGGCAATCCCATTACCATGGGTATCAAGACTAGCAAAGCTTAAGCGGAAAGGAAGGGGTAAAGTGGTGAGGTTGCGGCGGCTAAGCATATATGGTGGCTAACATACGCAAATGAGGCGAGAAGAGAAACAAAGGAACGGTCGTCAACTAGTAATGATCAAGAAGTGATCCGAACTCCTACTTACGTCCGACATAACCCGAAACCGTGTTCTCCTCTCGATCAACCCGAAAAAGAGACCATCATGGTTACGCTACGGTTGGTGTATTTTAGAAGAGTTTGCTTCAAGTTTACTACAACCGGATATTAAAAATTCCCATCGCCACATAACGCAGGCACGGCTCTCGAAAGTTTATACCTGCGGGGTGTCCTAACAGCCCATGATAAGCTCTCGCGATCAACGAAGGATATTCCTTCTCCGGGAAGACCCGATCGGTCTCGAATCCGGCTACAAGACATTTCGACAAACAATAAAACAAGACCAGCAAGACCGCCCGATGCCCCGACAATCCCGATAGGAGCTGCACATATCTCGTTCTCAGGGCAACACCGGATGAGCACACCGTAGCTAAAACCAGCCCTCGAGTTTCCCCAAGGTGGCGCTGCAAAGGACTCTAGTTTGGACCAACACTTAGACAAGCATTGGCCGGGGGGCTGAATAAAGATGACCCTTGGGTTGGCCGACCCAAGGGAAGGGTATAGGTGGTGGTGAGGCAAATGGTAAAACCAAGGTTGGGCCATGCTGGAGGAGTCTTATTCAAAGCGAACTGTCAAGGGGGTCCCATAAATCACCCAACCGCGTTAGGGACGCAAAATCCGGGAACATAATACCGATATGATGGAAACTAGGGCGGTAAGAGTGGAACAAAACACCAGGCATAAGGCCGAGCCTTCCACCCTTTACCAGGTATATAGATGCATTAATAATATAAGAGAAATTGTGATATCCCAACAATAAACATAATCCAACATGGAGCAATCTTCATCTTCACCTGCAACTAGCAACGCTATAAGAGGGGCTGAGCAAAAGCGGTAACATAGCCAAACAACGGTTTGCTAGGAAGGGTG
Organism: Aegilops longissima; assembly: GCA_021605205.1. NCBI lineage: Eukaryota > Viridiplantae > Streptophyta > Magnoliopsida > Poales > Poaceae > Aegilops > Aegilops longissima. Next base: position 351,548,505 of record CM038679.1, read on the forward strand.
ACAAAGGTTAGAGGCTGACATGGCAATTTGGGAGGCTTGAGCAGCAAGTGATAGGTAACGCAACATAGCGATAGAACGAAGCAACTAGCATAGCAATGATAGTAATGAGATCCAAGGTGACGGTCATCTTGCCTGAAATCCCGCAAGGAAGAAGAACGAGTCCATGAATAAGATGAAGCCACGAAGTTGAACCAAGCGTAGACGAACGAATCCTCACGCTCGCAACGAAACGAGAACTATCGAGTAGAAGCACACAACATGGTAAACACACCACACAAGAACAAGACATGATGCTCAACCAAGTATGATGCCTGACAAGGCTACATGAAGCTACTCATGGCAAGAGATGATGCAAAAAAGAACAACACATCAAAGCAAGTTTAAATGAGGCCGGGAACAACATATAACAATTCCAGTAAGTCCTCATATGCAAATTTAGAAATTGGTCCAGATCTGATTAAACCTTAAGTTCAAGTTGTTAAACAGCAATTTAAGATGCACCAAGATGATCTACACAAAATTCTAGTCAAGTTACATATAAAGTTCATTTAATTCGGAGCTACGGCCTAGAAGATGTGAGCAAAACAAGATAAACATGGCATTGATGCGAAAATGCATTCAAACATCAAACAAACACATCAAAACATGGATGCAACATGATAATATGAAGCTACATGCAATTCTAAGTAAGTTTCATATAGAGCACACTCAAAACGGAGCAACGGTTCAACACATACACCCTATACAAGTTTAAAGGACAAGCTGTCCAAAACAACAACTAGGCATATAGCAAGCACCTAAACAAGAAGCTACAGCATCTTAACGTGATAACAAAAGGCATGGGAATGAAGTATAGGTAAAACATGACAAAACATGAACACTGAGCTATCTCCAGAAATCACTAGAACATGCTCAAAAGGACATGGCAAGATTGCAAATAATAACAGTTTCAGACTTTAGCAGAAATAACATCAGGTTGCAATGTTTAGAGCTATCAAACAACATGTTACAGAACTTACCATGGCAAAAAAAGGCATGGCACGAATCTAATAATTACATAGAACAAAAGTCCTTTAGTGACCATGAGCCAAAAAGGACCAGAAGATATGATGGCACCCATGTAAACATGGCAATTTATATTACAGATTCATACATGGCAGGAACAACAATAAGTAGGCATGTTGGTGAGCTTGAACCACTCACCACAGAGCAATACATGGCATGGAAAGGCAAACAACAGTAGGAAGACATGTTTATGAAGCTAAACATGGCAAGAGCAAGTTCATAGAGTGCATGGATCACTAGCAAAGCTCATGGCAAAACTGAACTTAAAGTTCACAGGTTGACAGCAACATTATTTAGCAAATTTGGAGCAAGATTACAACAATCTACAGAAGGCTATAAATACAACCAGGGGCATGGATGGATAGAGAATGACATGTGTAACAGAACATCCTTAGTGAACATCTCCAGATTATGCATAGAATGACTTGTAGAAGCAGGTTAACATAGCATCATGATAAAGCGATTCAGGACATGCAAAAGCGACAACAACAAGTACCCTACTTAACAAGCTTGATTCACTCACTACAGGAATCACAAAAATACATGGATAGCACCAATGTGAAGATGGCATGGCATATCACAAAACACATGTAGAGCTCATGCTCATAAGATGCACACATCAAATGCAACAAAAAATGACAAATCATCAAGTTATAACAGTTTCAACAGGTTAACATCATATAGCACTCTTGCAACGAAGATTCAGGCATCAAGATGAACTCAAATGAACATGATGCAATGTAATGAAATGAAGAGCATCTCACAACGAACGTTCTGACATATTACACGCACGAAACGGAGCAGTATGCATGGAGTTATGATGCAATGAACAGGGCATAAAAATACTGCAGATCTGGGGACTTAGCAGAATTATACCCTCGCGAAAAGTCAACGCGGGACGGAGGGATCCGGGACGGAGCAGATCGGGATGGCGGAGGCGTTTGGATGGACGCATTGGTGGATCTGGTCCACCTCAGATCCGCGAAACTCCGCGAGGCCGAGCGAACTCGGCGAGGCGGCGGCGGCGGGGAGGCACGGACGACGGGCGGGCCGGGCGGAGATGCGAGGCGGCGGGTCCGGCGAGGGAGACGGGCGCCGACGGGCGGATGCGGCAGCGTCGTGCTCGGCGAAGCCTCGTGGCGGCGCCGGCCATGGAGGTCTCGCGGCGGGAGGTGCCGCAGGCGGGCCTTCGGCCCGAGGCGGGCGGCGCGAGGCCAGGCGCGAGGCGATCGGGCGCGCGGCGGGAGCGGAGGCGGCGGACGGCGCCGGACGCCGGGCGGCGGAGGGCGGCCGGACTGGGCGGTGGCGGGCGAGCCCGCCGGCGGCGGCGCTGGGAGCAGTCGGGCGGCGGGATCGGCGCTTCGGGCGGGCGTGTGGGTATGTGCTGGGCTAATCATGCTGGTCAGGCGGGCATGGCGTGGGAAACGGCGGCGCGAGACAGGTGTCGGGCGCTGGTTGGTTGGACGGTGGCGGCGGACATGTTCGGCACGCGGGGAGGACGCGTCCGGCGACGCGGGGAGGAGCGGGGCTAGGGTTAGGGGTGGAATGACCCGAAAATTTCGGGGGAGGTCTAGTTTTATAGGTAGAGAGAGCTAGGAAGCTCCAAATGAGGAGCGGTTTTCGCCCACACGATCTTGATCGAACGACCGAGAGCATAGAGGAGAGTTTGCTGGGTTTTGGGCCACTTTGGAAGGGGTGTTGGGCTGCAACTCAAAGAGGGCTTCTACGGTTACCCGGTTAACCGTTGGGGTATCAAACGACCTCCAAATGGCACGAAACTTGACAGGCGGTCTACGGGTGCTATACCAAGGCCGCTTGACAAACCTCGGTCTATTCCGAGACCGTTTAACACCCGCACACGAAAAGAGGCAAAAGGGGGCGCTGGGGGACATAGGAGTGCCGGATTGCAAAACGGACAACGGGGAAAATGCTCGGATGCATGAGACGAACACGTATGCTAAATGAAATGCACCTGATGACATGATATGAAATGCAGATGATGACATGGCAAAGTGCAACACGTAGGCACATGACATGGCAAGGACGGCAAATAACTGGCGGACACCTGGCGCATCGAATCCGGGGCGTTACAACACTCCTCCACTAACAAGAGATCTCGTACCGAGATCTTAGGACCGAGACGGAAGGGAAAAGGGATGAGGTGAAACAAGAACTCAAGATAAGAAGCAAAGAATCGAGAGCACTTGATAAGAAGAGAGGAACGACAAGAATGGCGAGAATCAAATTCTCATGGAAACAAGATAGACACTGAAACCACTCCGGTTAGAACAAGATAGAAACGAATAAGACTGAAAGGATTTAGGCAGCACTCCGGCTAAAACATGTAGGAATAGAACACGAGCTTCACAAGATGGAATGACACTTGACGACATATGCAACGCAATACCTCCGGAAGAATTGGAAAAATTGAATGAAAAGAACTTAGAAGGAAGGATTGACTGGAGTTGTTGAGAAAATCAACAACGAAAGAATAAGTTTGTTGTGGACTTACGGATAACATCTCAAGATCATAAGGTGATAACCGGCCACAAATTGAAATGATTGGATAGCTTAGAAGAACAAAGAAATGCAACACTCCACTTCAAAAGAATACGGAGAATTAATTGCACTTCGAGATGAGAAGAGAAAAAAAATACTTGAACTCCACCGACAAGAATCTTGATGAACACTTGAAGAATGAATTAAACTCTGAAGAACCACCATGAAGAACTCCGGTAACAAAAAGATGATGAGATAGAATGAAGGAGGAAAGAATAAGATGAGCCTTGCGGTGATTTAGATGGAGGTTCCGACGAAATGGCTGAGGAAATTTGAACTCCGGAAAAGAATAGATGAAACACTTGGAACTAGAATTTATTCCTCACGAACAAACTCCGAAGAAAAGGATTAATCACTTTGATGGAATAAGAATAAGATTTATTGTATGCTTATCCTTCATCAAATTAAATTGATGACAAGCAATGGATTTTGCATACTACTTATTCTTCTTGAAAATGATTGAGAAGTGACATATCGCAAACTTGAGAAGGTCTTCATGAATCACCGGTAGGTTGAAAAGAACGAATGGATTAATATGATAAACAAGGAAAAAGAATCTTGAAAGAACCACCGTAAGAAATTCGGAAATGACTGACGAAAGAGAATGAATCACCGGGAAGAATTAGAAGAACAAATATGCTAGAGGGAATTTAGATGCACAAGAACAAAGAGATCATGAGCTGATTAAAGAACACTTGACGAAGCACCGGGATAATTGGATAACGGTAGCTGAAATGTGAGGACGAAGAATTCTTCTGAAACGATGGCCTCCGGTGAAAAGAAAATGGGAAACCAACTCCTGACATACTCCAGATGGGTAGGAAAAAGGAATATCTGACAAATGGAATAATTCGAGAGGATCACATGAAGCTAGAACCACGAAATTTCGAGAGAACAGACAAGATTTAAGAGAAATCTACTTCGGTCTTCAAATGACGATGATAAACACCACCAAAATTACTGAGGTACTCCGGGAGAATGAAAAGCGAAGAGGTTGAGCCAACAATGAAAAGAATTTGAAAGCGATCTTGGTGAAGGCCTGTGACTGATGGAGTCCATTCTTATGTCACCCTTTGAAAAGAATTAGGAATGGCTCCGGAATAATTAGCAGAGTCAGGTAAGATCCTGGGAAAAGACCTGTGGGTTAGGGCCCACTGAAGAGATAACACTGTTGAAAAAGGATGTTGACGAGATAAATGATGCGCCAGAACAATTGAAATATTTGAATGAGGTGACAACCTCGAATTAATTAGAACACAGACGAATCTCCTGATATGTCCTCCGAACTCCGGAATGATAAACCGGCGAGAGGCGAACGAGCAAAGAGAACACTTCGAAGGAAAAGAATATGATTAACCCGAAAAAAACTTGAATTGAGTGCACCGAGAAAAGAAAGGGATGAAGAATGACGAACGAGACAAGAATTCACCGGTTGAAATAAATGAGAGAAGATTGAAGAGGCTCCACACGAATGAAGTTGATGGTCGAAGGAGACTCAGGCTCCGGGAAGAAAAGGGGTGGGAGGGCGGGAAAACAAAGGCAACTTGGAAGGGGGAACCAACAAATATCTTGAAGAGAAAACACCGGTTGAAAGAAAGCAAAGACTTCGCACGAGTACGATGGATACTCAATTACAGACTCCGGTTCCGAGAAGAAGAACAGGGAGGGCGGGTGGGAAAAGAAAACAACTGAGGATTGAACTCAAAGATGAAGAGGCTCGAGTCGACTTGACGAGAAATGCACCGGACAAAAGAGGATGGACAACTCATGAAACTAACCACGTGATCCTAAAGAAAAATTTGAACGGGAAGAGGAGTAATTCAAAACACCTACGTCAAGATTCCTCACCAGAGCGACGAAGGGGCTGAGGAGTAAAAAGAATTCCAACTCTCCGATATAACTGGACTCCGAAAAATAGTTTTCTTCTAGACTCAACAACGGCCAAACTACACGATCAAACAAGGGGGCTCCTAAGGTCGGTCGAGGCTCTGATACCAACTTGTCACGCCCAAGATGCGACTCTATCCTAAAGGAACTCGAAGGTCCCACCAAGGATAGAAGCGCATCTTGAAGACGCTTTTGCAAGGTGGATATCATTACATCAACATTACATAATAGATGGGGATACATACAAAAGGCACAAATGCCACAAGAATACATCAACAACATACATGAGAACAACATCCGACTATGGATGAAACATAAACAGAAACTCAAACGACATCCACCCTGCTAGCCCAGGCTGCCGACTTGGAACCTATCCCCTGATCGAAGAAGAAGCAGAAGAAGAACTCCAAAACAAGCAAACATCGCTCTCGCGTCAAGTTCATCGCACAACCTGTACCTGCAACTGTTGTAGTAGTAAACTGTGAGCCACGAGGACTCAGCAATCCCATTACCATGGGTATCAAGACTAGCAAAGCTTAAAGGGAAAGGAAGGGGGTAAAGTGGTGAGGTTGCAGCAGCGGCTAAGCATATATGGTGGCTAACATACGCAAATGAGAGCGAGAAGAGAAACAAAGGAACGGTCGTCAACTAGTAATGATCAAGAAGTGATCCTGAACTCCTACTTACGTCAGACATAACCCAGAAACCGTGTTCTCCTCTCGATCAACCCCGAAAAGAGACCATCACGATTACGCACACGGTTGGTGTATTTTAGAAGAGTTTGCTTCAAGTTTACTACAACCAGATATTAACAAATTCCCATCTTCCACATGACCGCGGGCACGGCTCTCGAAAGTTTATACCCTGCAGGGGTGTCCCAACTTAGCCCATGATAAGCTCTCGCGATCAACGAAGGATATTCCTTCTCCCCGGGAAGACCCGATCAGTCTCGGAATCCCGGCTACAAGACATTTCGACAGCAATAAAACAAGACCAGCAAGACCGCCCGATGCGCCGACAATCCCGATAGGAGCTGCACATATCTCGTTCTCAGGGCAACACCGGATGAGTTCACCGTACAACTAAAACCAGCCCTCGAGTTTCCCCAAGGTGGCGCTGCAAAGGACTCTAGTTTGGACCAACACTTAGACAAGCAATGGCCCGAGGGGGGGCTGAATAAAGATGACCCTTGGGTTGGCCGACCCAAGGGAAGGGTATAGGTGGTGGTGAGGCAAATGGTAAAACCAAGGTTGGGCCATGCTGGAGGAGTCTTATTCAAAGCGAACTGTCTAGGGGGTCCCATAAATCACCCAACCGCGTTAGGGACGCAAAATCCGGGAACATAATACCGATATGATGGAAACTAGGGCGGCAAGAGTGGAACAAAACACCAGGCATAAGGCCGAGCCTTCCACCCTTTACCAGGTATATAGATGCATTAATAATATAAGAGATATTGTGATATCCCAACAATAAACATAATCCAACATGGAGCAATCTTCATCTTCACCTGCAACTAGCAACGCTATAAGAGGGGCTGAGCAAAAGCGGTAACATAGCCAAACAACGGTTTGCTATGAAGGGTGACAAAGGTTAGAGGCTGACATGGCAATTTGGGAGGCTTGATGTGACGCCCCAAGACCGGAGCTTCAGTTGCCTTCCAGGGTTTCCGAGTTTTGCCATGTGATTTGTTTTGATTGTGTATTCATTATGTCATCTCTTGCATTGCATCATCTCATCATGCCATCATATCATTAATTTTTATAACTCTTCTAAATAAATTGTATGGATCTTCGATCCATTTAAATCGAGGGAAGGTTGACTTCTCTTTATAACATATCCTCCCAATATTAGGGAGCTATATTAAAATATTCCATTGTTTTGGAATCACCATAACCCACTTGCATAATAAATCCCATGCCTTTTCTCGCTCCGAGTTGACCTCAAAACCTTGCCAATATTTCTTTCATCATTTTCCGAGCTCCACCAAAATCCTCGGGCCATTTTGTTAATTTCTTCATATTTTTATGAGTCCGGAAAATTGTCCTCGCTCCCAAATTCTTTCCCTAACCCTCTCTTTCTTTTTGTCTCTCTTTAATTGTTTTCGCTAAGAAAATATATAAGAGAGGAGAGAGAGTGCCTAGCCGGCCTCTTAGGCCCAGCCCGCCCCGGCCATTCTCCTCCACCAGGCCGGCCTAGCCTCCCGAGGCCCAAGGCCCACCAACCCCTCTAACCCTAGCCGCAAGGGAGAGCTCTGCTCGATCCCATCTCCTCCTCTCGTTCCCTCCCTCCAGCCACAGACGCCTCCCTCTCGATCCCCTTCTCTCCTCATCGCCTGACCCCATCTCTCTCCATGGCAGGGCCGACCCGCTCACCTCCTCGCGATCCCTCGGCCTCCTTCCTCTCCTCCATGGCGCTCCTCGCCGCCCTTGGTGCCGCGCCGATCCTCTCCGTCCGCCGCTTGCCGGAGTTCCACTGCGCCCGTCCTCGAGCCCCACGCCAGAGCTCCTTCCCTTGCTCGCTTGACCCGGGTCGACGGAGACACCAGGGATCTCTCTGCCTCGCCTCCTCCTCGCCTTGGAGCCCCGTGCCCGGTCCCGTCCATCCCGGCCCCCTCGTCCCTCGGTAGCTCCTCCGTCGCCCGCCTCCATTCGCCGACCCCAAGCGGCTGCATCCACGCCCGAGGCCCTGCCGCTCGTCCGACGACGTCGTCGGCGACTAGCAGCAGGAGGCCGACGCTGCTCTGCGAGATACGCCGTCGTGCTCCTGCCCCGTTCGCCTCGTGTCCTTCTGGTTCCGGACAAAGCCGTGCCCCTCCATGGCCTTCTACCCGAGCCACCAACCCGCCGCGCCTCCATGCGTCTGCGCCGGCGACCTTCGCCTCCGTCCGCCTCGTCGCGTTCCCCTTCGCCTCCGTCCGCCATGATACGTCTCTGTTAGGGCCTGCCTCCTGCCGCTGATGCGCTGCGGGACCTCGGTGCTGAGTGCTTTGTCGTTGGCTTCCGCCACCACCGACCACGGTTTGTGTACCTTTTGCTGTCGGATGCGCCAAGTCCACCCGGTCCAAGACCACCCCAAGTTCGACTACACGAAAAACCAAGTCCGAAGACTACCGTGGCCGTGTATCTCGCCAAGTACCACTACGGTTCCTCAAGACCGCCAAGTTCGACTACACGGTGACGCGCCAAGTACCCCTTCGTTTCGTCAATACCGGCAAGTTCAGAAGATCCCAAGTACCACTACGACTCGTGTACCATGACGAACATGTACGGCTACATGACGACCCGACGACCACCGAACCGGAAATGAGTACAACTACCGTTGACATGCTTTTCGCCAAGTACCTCTCGGATCCGACAAGTACCCCGATGACGTGTGTACCACTACTGTCGACCCTCGAAGACCCCGTGGACCCCGAACATCCACGGGACATGAACGTCTACTTCCCCTACGCCGTGTTCGACTACTTCCCTCGGCGATCATCGCGAGAACGTCTACTTCCCTCTACGAAACGCTTTCCGCCCCGAACGCACGCTTCGAAGGTATAACCACCGAGATGACCGACCGTGATCGAATCATCCTTGTGACGCCTCTTTGTCATGCCACCGTTCCGTGGGAACCCGTAACCGGAACACCCCACCATCTTGCTCAACTCGCTTCGTCACACTTTCTTTTGCACCGATATCTCCATGAGCTACGGAACCGATATGTTGCCGTGGCATCATTTTTCGGATTCGTTGCCGTGGCACCTTTTCTTCCACCACGGTGACACAATGCTTCATAACATGCTCTTGTCAACATTTTCATAAAAATTGCATATAACTTGCACATGTCATCCGCATCATGATAACAACATTTAAATGTTTATAATTGTTGTTTGCATTAATTTGCTTAAATGCCATGCTAAAATGATTTATTTCATAACTAAATAACCGTAACTCGGATTTAAATAAATTATATATGTAAATGGGGTAGAAAAATGCATGGATTAACATGGTAGCATTACTTTGCATGTTTAAAAACATTAAAATTGTGTTTAGGGCAGATCAGTACCTAATCCATAAATATGCACATGAGGATTTTACCGGAATCGTTGTTTGTTGTTTCCGGCCTCATTTAAACTTGCCTAAATAGGTAGTTTAATTATGCTTCACCTCTTGCCATGTTAACAACATTTAATATTGTTGAGTACCTAACCGAGAGAGAACTAAATAATTGATATGGTGTTTTGTCAATATGCAACTCGTTGCATATTGAGCTCCATTTAATTTGTAGTGTTGTTTGTTGCACTTTGCCATGCCATGCCTCATTAAACCGGACATGCATCATACTTGATTGTGCATCATGCCATGTTTATGTGATGGTTGTTTACCATGTTGTTTGCTTCTTTCTGGGTTGCTTCTCTCGTTAGCTTCGGTTTCGTTCCGGAGTTGTGAGGATTCGTTCGACTTCATCCGTTTGTCTTCTTCATGGACTCGTTCTTCTTCCTTGCGGGATTTCAGGCAAGATGACCATACCCTCGAAATCACTTCTATCTTTGCTTGCTAGTTGCTCGCTCTGTTGCTATTCCTATGCTATGATGCGTACCAGTTGCTATATCATGCCTCCCATGTTGCCATGTCAAGCCCCTAACCATCCTTTCCTAGCAAACCGTTGATTGGCTATGTTACCGCTTTGCTCAGCCCTCTTATAGCGTTGTTAGTTGCGGTGAAGATGAAGTTTGTTCCTTGTTGAACATGGAGATGTTGTTCCTTGTTGGAACATGTTTACTTGTTGGGATATCACAATATCTATCTGCTATAATTAATGCATCTATATATTTGGTAAAGGGTGGAAGGCTCGGCCTTATGCCCGGTGTTTTGTTCCACTCTTGCCGCCTAGTTTCCGTCATACGGTGTTATGTTCCCGGATTTTTGCGTTCCTACACGGTTGGGTGATTTATGGGACCCCCTTGACAGTTCGCTTTGAATAAGACTCCTCCAGCAAGGCCCCAACATTTGTTTTACCATTTGCCACCTAAGCCTTTTTCCCTTGGGTTCTGCAGACTCAAGGGTCATCTTTATTTTAACCCCCGGGCCAGTTCTCCTCCGAGTGCTGGTCCAAACTAGAGCCACTTGCGGTGCCGCCCCGAGGCAACTTGGGGTATCGTCGGTTGCCGTACGTAGTGTTCATCCGGTGTGCCCTGAGACCGAGATATGTGCAGCTCCTATCAGGATTTGTCGGCACATCCGGGCGGCTTTGCTGGTCTTGTTTTATTGCTGTCGAAATGTCTTGTAGTCCGGGATTCGAGATCGATCGGGTCTTCGGTAGAAGGAATATCCTTCGTTGACCGTGAGAGCTTATAATGGGCTAAGTTGGGACACCCTGCAGGGTATTATCTTTCAAAGCCGTGCCGCGGTTATGAGGCAGATGGGAATTTGTTAATGTCCGGTTGTAGAAAACCGAAGTTGACCTTAATTAAAATACACCAACGCGTGTGTAACGTGATGGTCTCTTCTCGGCGGAGACCGGGAAGTGAACACGGTGTTGGAGTTATGCTTGACGTAAGTAGTTTCAGGATCACTTCTTGATCATAGTTGTTCGACCGTGCTTTTGCCTTCTCTTCTCGCTCTCTTTTGCGAATGTAGCCACCATATATGCTAGTCGCTTGCTGCAGCTCCACCTCACTACTCTGTCCTACCTTTAAGCTTAAATAGTCTTGATCTCGCGGGTGTGAGATTGCTGAGTCCCCGTGACTCACAGATACTTCCAAAACCAGTTTGCAGGTGTCGATGAAACCGAGCAGGTGACACACCCGAGCTCAAGGAGGAGCTCGACGAAGATCTTGTTTATTGTGTTGTTTCGTTTCAGTTGATCAGTAGTGGAGCCCAGTTGGGACGATCGGGGATCTGTGTAGCATTTGGGGTAGTCTTCTTTTATTTTGGTTCCGTAGTCGGACCTTGATTGTATCTGTATGATGTAATGCTTTACTCATGTATTGTGTGAAGTGGCGATTGTAAGCCAACTATGTATCTCTTTCCCTTATGTATTACATGGGTTGTGTGAAGATTACCTCACTTGCCACATTGCTTTCAATGCGGTTATGCCTCTAAGTCGTGCTTCGACACGGGAGATATAGCCGCATCGAGGGCGCTAAGTTGGTAATCGAGCCTTCCCGACTTAGGAGCCCCCTACTTGATTGTTTGTGGCGTTGTTGAGTCTAGAACGGAAAATGTTTTGAGTCTTAGGATTATATATATCGAGAGTAGGATTCTTTTTACTCCTCGGTCCCTAAATCGCTCTGGTGAGGTATCCTGACGTAGAGTTTTGACTTTTCTCTCCCCAAATTTCACTAAATTTTTTTTAGGATCACGCGGGTATCTTGGAATCGTTCCGATGGTTTTGTGACGAGAACATTGTTCTTGGTGCCTCCTGACATTTAGGGGTTGTGGCGGTGTCCGGGAGTTGAGCTCCGAGGTGTTGTCGTCACAATTTTATCGTTGCAGTTCGGAATACCGAGCTTTTCCGACATCGAAATCTCTTTTGTGCAGTTGTTGGTGAGATAACCCCGATAGCCCAAAGATCGAGGCGAAAAGGGAGTATTGCCATGACTTGTATAACGGATGTTTTTCGAAGGTCGAGGTAAACGATTTCCGAAGGTTTCTTGGTTATGTGTTGAAGGATGGATACAGCTGGATCTAGGTATTGTTAGTTTGGGTGATATATTTTGTGTCCCCTGTATCCCCAACACCAGATTGCATAACCAGAAAGTTTCGGGAATTTATAAGTGGGAATTCAAGTATCTCGTAGGATATCTTTCCAACACACATATGATACGATATGGGATCTATCATATGTTTGTTTCCGGCTTATTCCGCAAGCCAAATCCTTTGTTTTGTCTTATTTGAGGTATTCGAGTTGCTTCGAAGTCAAGTGCTGATTCCATACCTTATTCTAAATGGTGTTCTCATATTTCTATGTGAATACTAATCCTTCTTGATCATCGAGGTCGTCATGTTAATTCTTTTCCCAACCAGCGTGCTTCTCTTTAAGTGGATCCGGTCATTTAGACATTTGCGAGATCAATTCTAAGTTTTCTCAACGGTGTTTGTTTCATCCATCCCAAGTTGCCTTTGTTTTCCCGCCCTCCCACCCTTTATCTTCAAGGACTCAGATTTCTTAATCAAGTATCCATTTTATTGAGGGAAGTTTCTTCATTCTTCTCCTTTAATGTTTTATCCGGTGATTTCTCATGAAGACGCTAAGGAAGTTTCAACCTTATCATTGTTCCATTCTAATTTTCTTCTCCGGTGGACTCAAGTCAAGTTTTCGGTGTTGATCATATTCCCTTCCTCGTTTCAAATGTTTTCTCATACCGGTGCACCTCATAATCTTTTAGTTCTTGTTATTCAATTGTTCTGGAGTGTTGAAGTTATCTCAGAAGATTCGTGTTTTCATTCCTAATCCGTGCAAGATTTCTCGTAGTTGTTATCCCTCTTGAGCCATTTAATTCTACCGGTGCAATATCTACTTCAAACAATTGTTCAACGGTGGTTCTTTTGAGTGGGCCCTAACCCACAGGTCTTTTCCCAGGATCTTACCTGACTCTTCTAATTTTCCCAGAGCTTCTAAAATTCTTTTCTAAGTTTGACGTAAGAATGGGTTTTCATCAGTCATATGCCTTTGTCCAATATCTTTCAAATTATTTTCATTGTTGGTTCAACCTTTCTAATTTTCATTCCGGAGTGTCTCAACAATTCATGGTGGTGTTTCTCGTCATCATTCTCAACATTTGAAGACCAAAGAAGGATTTCTCCTAAATCTTGGTCCGTTCTCTTGAAGATTCATGGTTCTAGCTTGATGCCATCCTCTCATAATTATTTTCGATTGTGAGAATTCTTTTAACCCACCCGGAGCATTTCAGGAGTCTTTTCAGTTTGATTCTCTGGAGCCCATCATCTCAGAATTATTCATTCAAGCGTTCAACTCTTGTTTTCCAAATCCCACCGGTGGTTCCGTCAATACCTTCTCAAGTTTGCGCTACATCTCTATTTGTAATCATTTTTCAATGAGAATAAGTAGTATGCCAAATCCATTGCTTGTCATCAATTTAATTGGTGAAGGATCAGCATAATGTAATTCTTATTCTTGTTTCATCGAGTAAGTTCAATTCCTTATTCCGGAGGTTCATCAAAATTCTCGGTTTCAATTGTTTCATCTTTTCTTTTCCGGAGTTCAAAGTTTTCTCATTATATCATCGCGAAGCTTCGTCTTATCAATGCAAGGCTTCACCTTGTGTTTTCAACTTCTCTTTCTTTTATCATCCTTTTCTTACCGGAGTTCTTCATGGAGGCTCTACATAGTGGTTCATCAAGGATTCTTTTCACTCTTCAATTGTTCTTCAAGATTTCTCTCGGAGTTATGATCCGCCAAGCTATACTCAAAATTGAACATGGTGCTCAACACATGTTTTGTTTTGAGGAGTTCAAGTATTCTTCTTCTTGCATTTCGAAGTGCAATTCGTTCTACCTTATCATTTGAGGTGGTGTTATGTCATTTTGACAGTTTCATTCATGTTTCATGATTCACTTGTTGTCAAGAATGAGGCATTTTAAATCCATCAATCTCTTCATTGGAGTTGTCTTGGGTTATATTTCACCTAAAGCCTTCCCTAAGGAATGTTGCTATTATGGTGTTTATAAATGACCCAAGTTCTTCAATTATCCTCTCGGTGAAATAAGTTTCTCGTCTCCTTGTTGATATAAATCCAATCATTTGTTTCCGTTGGTGGCAGAAGCTCACCTCATAATTTTGAGATGTTTCCATAAGCCCACTACAAGGTTATTCTTTTCGTTGTTGGTTTTCCAACAACTCCGTTCTATCCTCCTTTTTAAGGGTGCTTTCCAAGCTCATTTGTGGTAGAAGTTGGCATTTTTGTTCTCCATTCTATTATTCCAATGATCTATCTTCTATTCTTTCTTCCGGAGGCTTTGTGATATTGTGCTCTTCACCAATCACCTCGTTTTGTGAGGATCGTGTTCTTTTCTTGCTTATCCATTTAACCGGAGTGTTGTATCATCTCTTCAATATCTTTTCATCTCATCAAGTTTTCTTCTCTTTTTTACCGGAGTGCTGCCCAAATTCTATCATTCTTGTTCCTTGGCTATCTCATTATACCGAGGTGGTCATATTCTTTTCGTTCATGAAGCTCTTATTTTCTTGTCTTTGCAACCTTCAAGTTCTCGTAATACTCCTTGTTCCTCTTTTCTAACAGAGTGTTTTCAACTTTGTTCATCTTCGTTGTTTTCTTTCTTTCAAGTTTTCAACCTCTTGAGGTTCATTGGTTTCATTAAATCATCAAAGAAGCAACTTAGTTTTACCTCTTTCTTCTTTCGCTTTTCTATCCGGTGCCATCCTAGATCTCGGACGAGATCCTCTCGTAGTGGTGGAGTGTTGTGACGCCCCAAGACCGGAGCTTCAGTTGCCTTCCAGGGTTTCCGAGTTTTGCCATGTGATTTGTTTTGATTGTGTATTCATTATGTCATCTCTTGCATTGCATCATCTCATCATGCCATCATATCATTAATTTTATAACTCTTCTAAATAAATTGTATGGATCTTGATCCATTTAAATCGAGGAAGGTTGACTTCTCTTTATAACATATCCTCCCAATATTAGGAGCTATATTAAAATATTCCATTGTTTTGGAATCACCATAACCCACTTGCATAATAAATCCCATGCCTTTTCTGCTCCGAGTTGACCTCAAAACCTTGCCAATATTTCTTTCATCATTTTTCGGAGCTCCACCAAAAATCCTCGGGCCATTTTTGTTAATTTCTTCATATTTTTATGAGTCTGGGAAAATTGTCCTCGTTCCCAAATTCTTTCCCTAACCCTCTCTTTCTTTTTGTCTCTCTTTAATTGTTTTCTGCTAAGAAAATATATAAGAGAGGAGAGAGAGTGCCTAGCCGGCCTCTTAGGCCCAGCCGCCCTCGCCATTCTCCTCCACCAGGCCGGCCTAGCCTCCCGAGGCCCAAGGCCCACCAACCCCCTCTAACCCTAGCCGCAAGGGAGAGCTCTGCTCGATCCCATCTCCTCCTCTCGTTCCCTCCCTCCAGCGCCGCAAGCCTCCCTCTCGATCCCCTTCTCTCCTCATCGCCTGACCCCATCTCTCCAGCTTGCCAGGCCGGCCGCCTCACCTCCTCGCGCGATCCCCTCGGCCTCCTTCCTCTCCTCCATGGCGCCTCCTCGCCGCCCTTGGTGCCGCGCCGATCCCTCTCCGTCGGCCGCTTGTCGGAGTTCCACTCGCCCGCCCTCGAGCCCCACGCCAGAGCTCCTTCCCTTGCTCGCCGACCCGGGTCGACGGAGACACCAGGGGATCTCCTCGCCTCGCCTCCTCCTCGCCTTGGAGCCCGTGTCGGTCCCGTCCATCCTGCCCCTCGTCCCTCGGTAGCTCCTCCGTCGCCCGCCCATTCGCCGACCCAAGCGGCTGCATCCACGCCCGAGGCCCGCCGCTCGTCTGACGACGTCGTCGGCGATTAGCAGCAGGAGGCCGACGCTGCTTTCGCGAGATACGCCGTCGTGCTCCTGCCCGTTCGCCTCGTGTCTTCTCGGTTCCGGACAAAGCCGTGCCCTCCATGGCCTTCTACCCGAGCCACCAACCCGCCGCGCCTCCATGCGTCTGCGCCGGCAACCTTCGCCTCCGTCCGCCTCGTCGCGTTCCCCTTCGCCTCCGTCCGCCATGATACGTCTCTGTTAGGGCCTGCCTCCTGCCGCTGATGCGCTGCGGGACCTCGGTGCTGAGTGCTTTGTCGTTGGCTTCCGCCACCACCGACCACGGTTTGTGTACCTTTTGCTGTCGGATGCGCCAAGTCCACCCGGTCCAAGACCACCCCAAGTTCGACTACACGAAAAACCAAGTCCGAAGACTACCGTGGCCGTGTATCTCGCCAAGTACCACTACGGTTCCTCAAGACCGCCAAGTTCGACTACACGGTGACGCGCCAAGTACCCTTCGTTTCGTCAATACCGCAAGTTGAGAAGATCCCAAGTACCACTACGACTCGTGTACCATGACGAACATGTACGGCTACATGACGACCCGACGACCACCGAACCAGAAATGAGTACAACTACCGTTGACATGCTTTTCGCCAAGTACCTCTCGGATCCGACAAATACCCCGATGACGTGTGTACCACTACTGTCGACCCTCGAAGACCCCGTGGACCCCGAACATCCACGGGACATGAACGTCTACTTCCCCTACGCCGTGTTCGACTACTTCCCTCGGTGATCATCGCGAGAACGTCTACTTCCCTCTACGAAACGCTTTCCGCCCCGAACGCATGCTTCGAAGGTATAACCACCGAGATGACCGACCGTGATCGAATCATCCTTGCGACGCCCCTCTTTTGTCATGCCACCGTTCCGTGGGAACCCGGTAACCGGGAACACCCCACCATCTTGCTCAACTCGCTCGTCACACTTTCTTTTGCACCGATATCTCCATGAGCTACCGGAACCGATATGTTGCCGTGGCATCATTTTTTCGGATTCGCTGTCGTGGCACCCTTTTCTTCCACCACGGTGACACAATGCTTCATAACATGCTCTTGTCAACATTTTCATAAAATTGCATATAACTTGCACATGTCATCCGTGATCATGATAACAACATTTAAATGTTTATAATTGTTGTTTGCATTAATTTGCTTAAATGCCATGCTAAAATGATTTATTTCATAACTAAATAACCGTAACTCGGATTTAAATAAATTATATATGTAAATGGGGTAGAAAAATGCATGGATTAACATGGTAGCATTACTTTGCATGTTTAAAAACATTAAAATTGTGTTTAGGGCAGATCAGTACCTAATCCATAAATATCCACATGAGGATTTTACCGGAATTGTTGTTTGTTGTTTCCGGCCTCATTTAAACTTGCCTAAATAGGTAGTTTAATTATGCTTCACCTCTTGCCATGTTAACAACATTTAATATTGTTGAGTACCTAACCGAGAGAGAACTAAATAATTGATATGGTGTTTTGTCAATATGCAACTCGTTGCATATTGAGCTCCATTTAATTTGTAGTGTTGTTTGTTGCACTTTGCCATGCCATGCCTCATTAAACCGGACATGCATCATACTTGATTGTGCATCATGCCATGTTTATGTGATGGTTGTTTACCATGTTGTTTGCTTCTTTCCGGGTTGCTTCTCTCGTTAGCTTCGGTTTCGTTCCGGAGTTGTGAGGATTCGTTCGACTTCATCCGTTTGTCTTCTTCATGGACTCGTTCTTCTTCCTTGCGGGATTTCAGGCAAGATGACCATACCCTCGAAATCACTTCTATCTTTGCTTGCTAGTTGCTCGCTCTGTTGCTATTCCTATGCTATGATGCCTACCAGTTGCTATATCATGCCTCCCATGTTGCCATGTCAAGCCCCTAACCATCCTTTCCTAGCAAACCGTTGATTGGCTATGTTACCGCTTTGCTCAGCCCCTCTTATAGCGTTGTTAGTTGCAGGTGAAGATGAAGTTTGTTCCTTGTTGGAACATGGAGATGTTGTTCCTTGTTGGAACATGTTTACTTGTTGGGGATATCACAATATCTATCTGCTATAATTAATGCATCTATATATTTGGTAAAGGGTGGAAGGCTCGGCCTTATGCCTGGTGTTTTGTTCCACTCTTGCCGCCCTAGTTTCCGTCATACCGGTGTTATGTTCCCGGATTTTGCGTTCCTTACACGGTTGGGTGATTTATGGGACCCCCTTGACAGTTCGCTTTGAATAAGACTCCTCCAGCAAGGCCCCAACATTTGTTTTACCATTTGCCACCTAAGCCTTTTTCCCTTGGGTTCTGCAGACTCAAGGGTCATCTTTATTTTAACCCCCGGGCCAGTTCTCCTCCGAGTGCTGGTCCAAACTAGAGCCACTTGCGGTGCCGCCCCGAGGCAACTTGGGGTATCGTCGGTTGCCGTACGTAGTGTTCATCCGGTGTGCCCTGAGACCGAGATATGTGCAGCTCCTATCAGGATTTGTCGGCACATCCGGCGGCTTTGCTGGTCTTGTTTTATTGTTGTCGAAATGTCTTGTAGTCCGGGATTCCGAGATCTGATCGGGTCTTCCCGGAGAAGGAATATCCTTCGTTGACCGTGAGAGCTTATAATGGGCTAAGTTGGGACACCCTGCAGGTATTATCTTTCAAAGCCGTGCCTGCGGTTATGAGGCAGATGGGAATTTGTTAATGTCGGTTGTAGAAAACCGAAGTTGACCTTAATTAAAATACACCAACGCGTGTGTAACCGTGATGGTCTCTTCTCGGCGGAGACCGGGAAGTGAACACGGTGTTGGAGTTATGCTTGACGTAAGTAGTTTCAGGATCACTTCTTGATCACAGTTGTTCGACCGTGCTTTTGCCTTCTCTTCTCGCTCTCTTTTGCGAATGTAGCCACCATATATGCTAGTCGCTGCTGCAGCTCCACCTCACTACTCTGTCCTACCTTTAAGCTTAAATAGTCTTGATCTCGGGTGTGAGATTGCTGGTCCCGTGACTCACAGATACTTCCAAAACCAGTTTGCGGTGTCGATGAAACCGAGCAGGTGACACACCGAGCTCAAGGAGGAGCTCGATCAAGATCTTGTTTATTGTGTTGTTTCGTTCAGCTTGATCAAGAGTGGAGCCAGTTGGGACGATCGGGATCTGTGTAGCATTTGGGGTAGTCTTCTTTTATTTTGGTTCCGAGTCGGACCTTGATTGTATCTGTATGATGTAATGCTTTACTCATGTATTGTGTGAAGTGGCGATTGTAAGCCAACTATGTATCTCTTTCCCTTATGTATTACATGGGTTGTGTGAAGATTACCTCACTTGCGACATTGCTTTCAATGCGGTTATGCCTCTAAGTCGTGCTTCGACACGTGGGAGATATAGCCGCATCGAGGGCGTTACACTTGAGCAGCAAGTGATAGGTAACGCAGCATGGAGATATAACGAAGCAACTAGCATAGCAATGATAGTAATGAGATCCAAGGTGACGGTCATCTTGCCTGAAATCCCGCAAGGAAGAAGAATGAGTCCATGAAGAAGATGAAGCCACGAAGTCGAACGAAGCGTAGACGAACGAATCCCCACGCTCGCAACGAAACGGGAACTATCGAGAAGAAGCACACAACATGGTAAACACACCACACAAGAACAAGACATGATGCTAAACCAAGTATGATGCATGACAAGGCTACATGAAGCTACTCATGGCAAGAGATGATGCAAAAAAGAACAACACATCAAAGCAAGTTTAAATGAGGCCGGCAACAACATATAACAATTCCGGTAAGTCCTCATATGCAAATTTAGAAATTGGTCCAGATCTGATTAAACCTTAAGTTCAAGTTGTTAAACAGCAATTTAAGATGCACCAAGATGATCTACACGAAATTCTAGTCAAGTTACATATAAAGTTCATTTAATTCGGAGCTACGGCCTAGAAGATGTGAGCAAAACAAGATAAACATGGCATTGATGCGAAAATGCATTCAAACATCAAACAAACACATCAAAACATGGATGCAACAAGATAATATGAAGCTACATGCAATTCTAAGTAAGTTTCATATAGAGCACACTCAAAACGGAGCAACGGTTCAACACATACACCCTATACAAGTTTAAAGGACAAGCTGTCCAAAACAGCAACTAGGCATATAGCAAGCACCTAAACAACAAGCTACAGCATCTTAACGTGATAACAAAAGGCATGGGAATGAAGTACAGGTAAAACATGACAAAGCATGAACACTGAGCTATCTCCAGAAATCACTAGAACATGCTCAAAAGGACATGGCAAGATTGCAAATAATAACAGTTTCAGACATTAGCAGAAATAACATCAGGTTGCAATGTTTAGAGCTATCAAACAACATGTTACAGAACTTATCATGGCAAAAAAAGGCATGGCACGAATCTAATAATTACATAGAACAAAAGTCCTTTAGTGACCATGAGCCAAAAAGGACCAGAAGATATGATGGCACCCATGTAAACATGGCAATTTATATTACAGATTCATACATGGCAGGAACAACAATAAGTAGGCATGTTGGTGAGCTTGAACCACTCACCACAGAGCAATACATGGCATGGAAAGGCAAACAACAGTAGGAAGACATGTTTATGAAGCTAAACATGGCAAGAGCAAGTTCATAAAGTGCATGGATCACTAGCAAAGCTCATGGCAAAACTGAACTTAAAGTTAACAGGTTGACAGCAACATTATTTAGCAAATTTGGAGCAAGATTACAACAATCTACAGAAGACTATAAATACAACCAGGGGCATGGATGGATAGAGAATGACATGTGTAACAGAACATCCTTAGTGAACATCTCCAGATTATGCATAGAATGACTTGTAGAAGCAGGTTAACATAGCATCATGATAAAGCAGATTCAGACATGCAAAACAGCAACAGCAAGTACCCTACTTAACAAGCTTGATTCACTCACTACAGGACTCACAAAAATACATGGATAGAACCAATGTGAATATGGCATGGCATATCACAAAACACATGTAGAGCTCATGCTCATAAGATGCACACATCAAATGCAACAAAAAATGACAAATCATCAAGTTATAACAGTTTCAGCAGGTTAACATCATATAGCACTCTTGCAACGAAGATTCAGGCATCAAGATGAACTCAAATGAACATGATGCAATGTAATGAAATGAAGAGCATCTCACAACGAACGTTTTGACATATTACACGCACGAAACGGAGCAGTATGCATGGAGTTATGATGCAATGAACAGGGCATAAAAATACTGCAGATCTGGGGACTTAGCAGAATTATACCCTCGCGAAAAGTCAACGCGGGACGGAGGGATCCGGGACGGAGCGGATCGGGATGGCGGAGGCGCGTTTGGATGGACGCATTGGTGGATCTGGTCCACCTCCAGATCCGGCGAAACTCCGGTGAGGCCGACGAACTCCGGCGAGGCGGCGGCCGGCGGGGGAGGCACGGACGACGGGCGGCGCCGGCGGAGATGCGAGGCGGCGGGTCCGCGAGGGAGACGGGCGCCGGGCGGGCGGATGCGGCAGCGATGCCGTGCTCGGCGAAGCCTGTGGCGGCGCTGCCATGGAGGTCCCGGCGGCGGGAGGTGCCGCAGGGCGGAGGCGCTGCCTCGAGGCGGCGGCGCGAGGCGGGCGCGGAGGCGACGGGCGGCGGCAGAACGGAGCGGGCGGCGGCGGACGGCGCCGGACGCCGGGCGGCGGAGGGCGGCCGGACTGGGCAGTGGCGGGCGAGCCCGCCGCGGCGGCGCTGGGAGCCGGTCGGGCGGCGGGATCGGGGCATGGGCTGGGCGGCGCTGGCGCTGGGGGCTGGGGCAAGGCAGCTGGCCGGGCAGGCTGGCTGGGAACGGCGGCGCGAGACAGGTGTCGGGCGCTGGTTGGTTGGACGGTGGCGGCGGACATGTCCGGCACGCGGGGAGGACGCGTTCGGCGGCGCGGGGAGGAGCGGGGCTAGGGTTAGGGGTGGAATGACCCGAAAATTGCGGGGGAGGTCTAGTTTTATAGGTAGAGAGAGCTAGGAAGCTCCAAATGAGGATCGGATTTCGCCCACACAATCGTGATCGAACGACCGAGAGCATAGAGGAGAGTTTTCTGGGTTTTGGGACACTTTGGAAGGGGTGTTGGGCTGCAACTCAAAGAGGGCTTCTACGGTTACCCGGTTAACCGTTGGGGTATCAAACGACCTCCAAATTGCACGAAACTTGACAGGCGGTCTACCGGTGCTATACCAAGGCCGCTTGACAAACCTCGGTCTATTCGAGACCGTTTAACACCCGCATACCTAAAAGAGGCAAAAGGCGCTGGGGACATAGGAGTGCCGGATTGCAAAACGGACAACGGGAAAATGCTCGGATGCATGAGACGAACACGTATGCAAAATGAAATGCACCTGATGACATGATATGAAATGCAGATGATGACATGGCAAAGTGCAACACGCAAGCACATGACATGGCAAGGACGGCAAATAACTGGCGGACACCTGGCGCATCGAATCCGGGGCGTTACACATGATCTGACTCCTGCTGCCGTTCTGTGCAACGAGGAAGACACCATTGATCTGTCCAGTGATGAAGATCTTGGTGATGAAGCCCTTGAGATGCTAATCAAGAGCAAGCAAGAGGCGGAGATCTTCAACGATCTGCCCCTATTTGATGTTGACATTCTGAACAACTTCATCGATGAGTGGTTCGATGACCAAAGCATCAGTATTTATGATCTTCAGCTGCCTACGGACATAAGCGTCACATTCTATGGAGCCATTGCTAATGAGTTGGCCCTGGCTCAGAAAATCGTCGAACTCAAGAACAAGATTGATTATGAGAAGTGTCAATAATGGCCAAGCTTAGTGGGGCAGATGTGCACATCTTCAAGAAGATGATGCATGATCTCAAGGAACAGTTTCACAAGAAGCGCAAAGAAGCCAAAGGCTCACGAGAACACATGAAGTACTTTGCGCAGAAATGTGTTCCAGCACATAATGAAGCTAAGAAGCGAAAAGCTCTTGGGCGTCCTAGCATCGACCCATGAATGGCTGCCAAACAAAAGAAGAAGTCTGCTGCGGCCCAATCTGAAGCACCAAGGCACGAAGAACCTCGCATTGTCTCCCCTGCTAGCATGACAGGCTCCAAGCCTAAGGTCACCTCAGCAGCTTCAGAGCTCAAGAAAACAAGGGCAGCTGAAGCCGAAGCCAGGAAATGCAAGCACAAGGATACTTCTGATGATGCTCCATCAAAGAAGAAATTGAAGGCAAAGTCTTCAAAAAAAGAGCGTGCTGCCGCCTCTGAGCCCCTCATGGTCGAACCCATTTATGTTGCTCTTCCAGCCTCAACAAATCAAGAGCCTCGTCTTTGTGATCCATGAGCCTGCTTCCACAGAGGCTCCTGAAGCTGAAGAAGTTCCAGCTGTTGACCCCATCACAGCTGAAGACATTGGTTTTGAAGACAATTTTGATGAAGATGTAGTCCTTCCTCAGCTCGAGCCCAGTCGGTATCATCGCCTGCTCCAACGAGCAGTGAACTTATCAGCATTGGTCATCCATTGACGCCAATTTCTCAGGATGACTCATGGGCCGAGCGCTCACAGTAAGACACCCCAGTGCATGATGCGACACCCAGAACTCCACCACCTCAAGTCACCACTCCGGTGCTTGACGACGACAACTACATGGTGCAGACCACTCCCTCACCAAAGGCGTCGCCCACATTTCGCAGGATTCGCAAAGGCCCCAGGCCACAGGTCACCATGTCAAGCATTCCGGAAGGGGAAGTGCACCAAAGCTCAGTTGCACGTCAAGTGTTTCCTGAAGCCACCCCTTTTGCGAAAGTCTCTGAGTCTGAAGCTAAAGTCGCTGAAGACATCCCGACTGCATCAGCCGATGAAGATAATGAAGAAGAAAGAGTTGCCACACCCCCTACTACTGATCAAGTCATTCTCAAGGAGAATGTGACTGTGCCCGACCCTCCTGTTATTGAACAAACGGAGGTTGAAACCACTGAGGCTGCCACAAATAATGCCACTAAAGCCAATGACTCAGTCATGGCTGAAGACACTCTGGAGCCTGAAGCCAATGTGGATGCTGAAGCCACTGTTCCACCACCAAGGCCTCACACCATTGAACATGCCTTTGATCGTGGACAGCTGGTCACTGTAAAATGGTCTATTATGGTTCCTCCCACTGCTCTTGGACCACAGTATGACTATCATGTGGAGCAGCGGCCTCAAGTTCAGAAGCCCAAGCCACGGCTTCCAAGGCTACCATGTGCTGCCACTACACCGGGTTCTTTCAGCGTGCAAAGCTTCAGAGCCCACAACACCTTCTTTGACAGTGCCAAGAATCCCTACACGAAGCCAAAGATCTCATCGGATCGTTTTTGGGGCCAACAACAGCGAAGCTACTACTCCTGCATTCTGTACAATCAAGAGAGAATCTTTCCCCACATGCATCTGGATAGTGAAGCTTTTGCTGGGATGCCCTGTCTTGAAGAAGCACTTGACTGCTTTAGGGATGTTGGTCTTCTGCCATTTGGAACAGACAAAGAGCACTAGAATGGAGAGCTTCTCCTGCAGTTATATGCCACACTTCATATTCCCGGCTACAACAGGGATCCGAAGACATGGATCCTTGAGTTGATGTCAGGTGATGTACATCACGAAGCCAAAGCTCAAGACATTATCGAGCTTACTTCCTTGCCTACTCCTGGTGAGTTATACGAGCCTGGTTGTCAGCATCATCGAGATGAACTGCAGAGTATCTTTCAGAGGCCCGAACCCAATATGAGTCAGATGCTCAGTATGATGAAGCCACTGCATCCAGATTTTGAATACCCAAAGGAATTCTTTGTCCAGGACCTCGAGTACTTGCCACGCACAGTATACCACATTCTGAGGCATACTCTATGGCCAATCAAGGGACATTCTTCTGAAGCCAAACTTGAAGGAGCCATGAAGACTTTGGTATTTTATATCATCAATTGCATCAGATTCAATACCCAGGATTTCTTCATCAGACAACTAGCTGCTTCTAGGATTGATCTATTTGGTTTGAAGTACTATGCTCCATGGGTGATGCGCATGATCAAGCTCCATTCTTCTGTTGACTATCAGCCCTCACCGCGCAACCATCTTGTTTTTCTGCCTGAGGTTGATCTATCCATTGAAACCAACTACCCTGAGCCTGCCAAGAAGCGTCTACATCTTCAGAATGCTGAACACCAAAGCTTCTTGCAACCAATGGAGGGAATTCTTGTTCCCAATGCTGCAACCCCTACTTACCCTCTGGCTGGAAATATGAGAGTGCCACATCATGCCAACACCGAAGCCACTGCAAGTACGATTGCACAAAGGCCTCGGAAGCGTTCTCGTGTACTCAATGACCGAGAGCTTCTTGTGGCCTTGCATCAGAAATAGGATAAGCATCATGACTGGCTAAAGCGTCAGATGAAGAGTATCTTGGTGGATGTCAATCGCATTCGAAATTTGGCCACCAAGAACTCGTTTGTTGCCATGAAGACTGTCGGCGGTCCTGGAAGAGTCTCACACTGCTCTGTCCTGAAGCCGATCTTCGCGAAGATGGCTTCACTGAGGACTTCAAGTTTGATTCCAGGCCTCCACAAAATGCAAGCTGGCGTCGCACTCCGTCTATTGAAGACTCTGAACATTCGTCTTCGGCTGCAACTGTTGTTGCGAGATTCGTCGATAAAGAAGACGACACCACTTCACCAACCATGGTTGCACTGCATCTCAACATTGCATCAGGTCCGTCTGCACCACCGAACTCCAACCTCGACCCTGCTCAATCATCCGCTCCTGATGGGAACGAGTAGATACTCTATGTCTTCAAACCTTTTTGTTCCTTACTGACAAATGGGGGAGAAGCTTATGAGTTGATAGTCTTCAAGCGGGTCCTTATTATGGGTGGTTGCATTATTTTTGCTAAGTCTTTACAAATCCCGTCTTTTGAAACATTTGGTTCCTTGAGTTGTAACACTTAAACTCGATGGTCGTCTGCTACTTTTTCTGCTACCTTGTGATGCGATGATAAATTCCGCATGAAGCCATTCCGTAGACGTCCATTTTTCATTATGCATGTCATTATATTTGTTATCTCCTTATATGCATGATGAATTGTGTTCATAAGTTGAAGAGGATCTCCACAAAGTAAAACCTGCCATGTGCATTTGCATTCAAAAGCAAACTACTTATATGCACATCTTTAGGGGGGAGCCCTTTACCACTTATGAAGACAATCCTTAATCCTTAACTTTCACATACTTTTATCCCCGTTGAAAACTTCAACCGGTTTGTCATCAATCACCAAAAAGGGGGAGATTGTAAGTGCATCTAGTGCCACCCTTAGTTGGTTTTGGAGTATTGACGACAAACTTGGTTGAGGGACTAATGTTATTGTGAGAATTGCAGGATAACACAGGTGGTAGTCCCATATTGATTCGGTTTACCTACCAGAGATGACCCCTAAAAATGTGTGAAGACATTGAAGACAATGGTGGTCTGTGAAGATATTCACAGTGAACATTATGACATGAGAAGACATTCACATGAGGACTATGGAGTGCGAAAACATAG
This sequence comes from Aegilops longissima, assembly GCA_021605205.1. Classification (NCBI taxonomy): domain Eukaryota; kingdom Viridiplantae; phylum Streptophyta; class Magnoliopsida; order Poales; family Poaceae; genus Aegilops; species Aegilops longissima. Next base: position 351,575,166 of record CM038679.1, read on the forward strand.
TTGTTTCGTAGTTTCCTTTTCTTCTTTGTTGAGTTATAGGAAGCACTGTACTGTTAAGTGGGGTCCAAGTGAACAAAGTCAGAGTGACTGATGTGATGCTCAACCAAATCCTATGTCTTCGAGCGAAGACAATGAGAGCAAATCTTAACCAGAGCTGGATGAGTCAGCTTTACTTGTAGCCCAAGTCAAGCTGTCACGTGTGTTTGAAATCTGACCGTTGGACACGTGTCAGTTCCTTAGTGACCCTGGGTCATTTCATACAAATCAGGTCGGGTTGCCTCCTGGCTATAAATAGCCCACCCCCTACACCAAAAATTGGTGGCTGCTCAGAGTTAGTGCACGGCTTTTGTCATTTGAGAGCAACCCACCTCCGAAGCATTTGAGAGAGAGAGATCCTTGCGAGGACAAATCCCAAAACACCCAGAGCCAAAGAATGTTAGGCATCACTTAAGTCTTTCTGTCCGCGTGATCTGAAGACTTGTTACACTTGAGGACTGTGAATCATCCAGTCGGTTAGGCGTCACGTTCTGAGCATCCAAGAGCCATTGTGGATTGCCAGTGAACGAAGTCTGTGAAGGTTTGGAAGTCTACCTTGAAGACTTACCAGAGTGATTGGGCGAGGGTTGTGTGTTCTTAGCTCAAGGGGAATAAGGTGAAGACGCGGTCTTCTGAGTTAAATCTTAGCCTCCCTAACCACAGTGGTCACAACAACTGGAACTGGTCTACCAAATCCTTGTCATCTCCAAGCAACTGGTTCTATCCTTCTCATCTCTTTACGTTACAGTTTGTCTTCGTGAAGTCATTGCTTGCTTGGATGATCTGTTTGTCTTCACTGTGTGAAGACTGTTATTGTTTGGCTTCATACTATCTTCCATCCTGATCCATACTACCTAGCTGCTGATAGTCCTTGTACTTTCACATCATTGCTTACTTGACTATGGCTTGTCTTGTGTAGTCTACCTTCCGCTGCATATCTTTAGGTTTATTTCCACCGTTTGTCTTCAAAGCCCCCATGTTTTGAAGACTTTCATAAAAATCGCCTATTCACCCCCCTCTAGTCGATAAGTAGCACTTTCAACTTGTAGGATCAAAAGTACGTCTCGAGGGGGGTTACTAGACTATTTGACCAAATAAAAATCTAGCCTTTTCCCAATTTTATGTCTTGGCAGATTTTAGCAACTTAGCAGCGGAAAGTAAAACATTGCATAAGAAGGTAAAGGGAACGGTTTTGGAGAAGGCAAACGCAATGTAGACACGGAGATTTTGGCGTGGTTCCGATAGGTGGTGCTATTGTACGTCCATGTTGATGGAGACTTCAACCCACGAAGGGTAACGGTTGGACGAGTCCACGGAGGCCTCCACCCACGAAGGGTCCACGAAGAAGCAACCTTGTCTATCCCACCATGGCCATCGCCCAGGAAGGACTTGCCTCACTTGGGTAGATCTTCACAAAGTAGGCGATATCCTTGCCCTTACAAACTCCTTGGTTGAACTCCACAATCTTGACGGAGGCTCCCAAGTGACACCTAACCAATCTAGGAGACACCAATCTCCAAAAGGTAATAGATGGTGTGTTGATGATGAACTCCTTGCTCTTGTGCTTCAAATGATAGTCTCCCCAACACTCAACTCTCTCACACAGATCCGGCTACGGAGGAAAGATGATTTGAGTGGAAAGCAACTTGGGGAAGGCTAGAGATCAAGATTCTTGTGATTGGATTGGAATGTCTTGGTCTCAATACATGATTAGGTGGTTCTGTCTCAGAAAATGAGTAGTTGAAGTGTGGGCACGTTCTGATGGCTCTCTGTTGAATAGAGAAGGGGGTGGAGTGGTATATATAGCCTCCACAAAAAATGTAACCGTTCAACAGATTTAACCCAACTCGGTCAGACCGAATAGGTGAACTCGTTTAGACCGATTCTGTTCAAAATGTGAATATTAGTATTCTCAGTGGGACTGACATGATCAACTTTATGGGACCGATGCGCTAGGGTTAGGGAAAAACCGCATCTCAGTGTGACCGATTGCATGAACTCGGTGAGACTGATTTCAGCAATGAGCAAACAGAGAGTTGGTGCAAACTCGGTGGGACCGATCGCTCCTTTTGGTGATACCGAAACATTACGAAAGGGAAACACAGAGTTTGCATTGCAAACTTGGTGGGACCGATCCCTCATTTCGGTGAGACCAAAATGTTACAAAGGGAAACAACACTACAAAAAAATACACTTGCGTGATGATACGTGTTTGTCACAGTAGGTCACGTTTTCTGTCATGCATGTACATGCATGACAAATTTATGACAAAATCAAGATAGTCATACCTGTGCTATCGTAGAAGTGTTCCATGACATTACCAAAATTATCATCACGGAAGTGTCCACTTCCATGACGATAAATCGCGTGTCACAGAAGTGCTTCCGTCAAGGGTGACCGACATGTGGCATCCACCGTAACGGAACGTCGTTAAGCTATCAGGTCTGGTTTTGGATCCGATAACCCGTTAACAGCCCTGACCAATGGGGATTTTCCGCGTGTAAAATCATCATTGGCTGGAGGAAACACGTGTCGGCTCACCGTTGGATCAGATGTCATCCACTCATTGGACCGAAAGCGCCTATGATACGTCGACACGTGGCACGACCCAACAAAGGCCCATTCCTGTGAAAAGGCCGGCCCGTTTGACTTGGTCAAAAAGTGGCGGGCCGACCCACGGCTAGCCTGTTAACGGCCTGTTCGCATATAGCACATTTACAGCCTGCTATCCCAGGGCCCGTTTACGGCCTATTCGAATTAGGTCCAGTAGCGTCGTCTGGGCCGTCCAATATAATTCTAGCTCATTTTAACTTCCGGTCCATGTATGGCCCATGACGTCTTTCAGCCCATATGAGGCCCTTAGTAACCCTCGTCCCCTTAACGGCCCGTGGTAAAACTGGCCCGTAATGAACAGTGTATCACTTGATACCCATTAACGACCCATTATTCCGTTGGGCCGTTTCCAGCCCATGTTATCTTTTGGCCTTCTCAGGGCCCATTTAGTCTTGGGCTCATTTCCAGCATTCGGTTACTTACAACCCCTTACTATCATTTTCTGCTTGTGGGCCAAATTCAGCCCGTGGTTACAGTCGGCCCGTTTGTGGCCTGTTAATACGTTGGGTCGTTGTCATGTAAAAAAACCCATTGGGCTGTTTTCATAGAGTTATCAAATAAGGCCTATTAACGGCCCGTTGTTGTCCATGAATAGTATGGCCTATGATTAGCGAAATGAAGATACGCCCCGTAGAAGGCCCATGGATCGTATAGCCCGTAAAATGCCCATGGATCGTACGGCCCGTAGAAGGCCCATGGACCCTACGGCCCGTATAGAAGGCCAATGGATCCTACGGCCCGTAGAAGGCCCATGGATCATACGGCCCGCAGGAGGCCCATGGTTACAACAGTCCGTGTGTTGCCAGGATTGTTTTGGCCTAGTGTCCAAAAATAGGTTACTGTGGCCAATAGAAAAACACAGAAAAAGAACTACAGTGATTACAAGCAAACAACTAAACAAGACAATTAGGAAATAAATAAGCAAGCAATTAATGCTAGCCTATTACCGCTATTACACATATTACATCCACTGGGCATCAAAGTTCACCACCAGTGCAAATATAGGGAAGAAAGCGGCATATTACATACACTGGCCGTCAAAATTGGCCACCGGTGCAAATAAACGTGGCAGCAAAACAAGAGCATAACTGAAACAACTTCAGAAGAGCTCAAGAACCATGGTATCCACCATGCTGGCAATAAGCTCAGCAAGCTTATTAGCTTTGTCATGTTTGGCACTAAAATCCTCCAACGCTTGCTGTTGCACCAGAAAGTATGCATCTGAATGCTCCAGGGACTTCCGCAGTCCTTCCGCTTCTTGTCGAAGCACAGCTGATCGATGTCTTTCAGCTTGTAGTTGAGACTCAAGAAACCGAACTGATTCAGACAGTGAGTTTGAATAGCTTGTGCAAGCGGTAGTGGCCAGTAACTCGAACACCAAACCAAGACAGGACTTTGGGTTGTCTTACTGTCATCGAGATAGTCTTCCTTAGCTGTTTTATCAGCTTTTTTGGAGACCAACAAGGATGTGTCACTATCCTGAACCTTATCTGCATTACTTCCTTTACCATTGCTTAATAAGGCACTCTTCCCCAATATTCTGTCAGCATTCTAAAATAAGAAACAAGTAGACACATAACATGTTTATCATGTACTAGTATATGAAACTCATTTTGGTGAACCAGTTCATTAGTAAGGTGGACAGGATTAAACTACCCAGTCTTCTATTGCCAAGTACTAGTACATAATAAAAGCATCAAACAAACATATATCTATGTCCTATGGTCACTGCATTGTCTTGCCAAATCAAAATAGAGACACGGTTCAAATCATATCAGTTCAAGACAAAGCAACAGTGAAATAATACAAAGCATGGGAAACTACACGGCACAACAAGATTTCAGATGGGTACCACGGGTCTACATGTACAACAACATTATTTGCTATGTTCTGATGCTAGTAATGTGCATGCTATGAGAAGTCAACTGTATACACAATTGAAATTGAAATCAACAGAGCTATTGATAAGAGCAAGCCTGTTAAAGAAACATGCATGAACATACCTGATGTGCCATTGGAGTTTCGATTGGATCCTTCAATTTAAAAATAAGTTTGTACGAGTAAATACAGTGATACAAGAGCAAAGCAGTATGCACGATAGCAATCATAGTTAAAAAGGCGCCTAAGTTTAGTGCTTAGCACGCCTAGGCTCTAAGCGTTGGCGAAACGCATTTGCATAACTATGCTTAATCCGTGCATAATCTGCAAGATAAGCATGCGCTTTGGTCAAGAAGCGCAAGGCGGTGGCAAACGCACAATTAATGCTTAGCGCTTTTTGGAACTATGATAGCAATGGAATCTTAAATTAGAACAGTTGTTCTTGAGGTTTAGGCACTTGTTCTACATGAGCAGAGTACAAGAAGACGCAAGAATATAGTACTTAAAAATAGAAAATGAGCTCATAGACCTTACCACATTCTTGGTTCGGGACCAAGATAGAACAAGTCGCTCCCACTCATCGTCCAAAGAAATGTATCTCGGGAGAACGTAAGGGAATTTGATGAGTTTCTTTGCCGGTGAAGTATGTTTTCTTCTGTAATTCCGACATCGCCACCAAGCATTCTTGAAGATAGCAGAGGTATTAGCACAGGTTACCTCATCCCGAGTTTCAAATCGGTCCTTCTCTATAGAGAAAAATGGGAAAATTTGATGTATTATAACCATCATGGAGGTAGGATGTATGGGACAAAGCAAAGTAATTGCCATGATTAACATTACTTACACATAACTCCTGGACAAACACCTGCAACTGGCATTTTCCTTCATCTTCAGTATAATATTTCAAAGATGGGAAGATACGCACATACGATTTAACAACATCAAATGCGATAGATGCTAAACTATGACTAGCTGGTTGTGCTTCCTCCATAGGAATAGGCGTACTAACTAGTGGAGTTGGGGTTCGCCGTGGTAGTACTGGCCCTTTGGGCACTAGATCTGCCTTACTAACTGCTCTTGTTTGGGAGCTCTGTGGTGGAGATGGTGTTGTGTCAACAGGAACTGGGTTACTATCTGCTGGGGTTGGGGTTAGATTGGATGAAGCTGGTTCTCTGTCCATCGCAGTAGGGGTACAATCTGTGAGAGTTTGGGTTATGTGTGGTAGGGCTAGTTCTTGTGCATGTACAACCGGGGTGCTATCTCCACCAAGAGGTAGCACTATTTTATTTGAAGACCGTGTTTTTAGTCCACTAGATGCTGGCATCACCCGCTCCAATTCAAATGCACTACAACAAGAACCCCCCTACAGCAACGCATCAATGCGTTGTCGTATGTCCATATATGCGTTGCTAAGGCCTACACCAACGGATTATTATGCGTTGTCGTTGGTGGCGTTGCTAGGGTCTACTACAACGTATATACATGCGTTGGTAAACGCCATGTAGAAGCGTTGTAAGGTAGCAACATATAGAGTTATAGTCTTACAACACTTCATATGCGTTGGTGGCTACCATCATTGCAACGACTAGAGGCTTCGGTACATAGCATGAATAATTGATGATATTTTATACATTGCCATCCACAATTATTAGTTCAATACATAGTGTATAGGAGGCATAGTACAATAAACGGAAAGATCTCATATATTAAATCAACTATGTTGCATTACACTGAGCACGATCCAAACATTACAAGATGTGAGCTATCTACTAGTAGCAAAATTCTCGACCTTCCAATCAACTATAATGTTTCAAACATTTTCCTGAAAATGACATTCTAATTATCCCCATTCTATGCCTTGCAATCAACATCTGAGCCATGCATCCTCCATTTATCTCAGCAATCTACAAAAACAAATAATGAGATGAGTAATTTACGATAGAGAAAATCAGGTTAACAGAGCACAAAATGTAGAGGAGCAACATACAAATGTTGAAGGCTATCACATTAGTAACATTGCAGACGGAAAAGTGGAGCAATATCCTACATCTTACACACTTTTGATCCTTGTTTTCTTATGAAGAAATCTGCTAGATGTCAATTGAGTTCAAGTAAACTTGAAGCAAACATAGAATGTAAGATATCGTGTACTTCCTTTGAAAAAAACATGTACTTGCATACAACACAACCTTCATTTTCATAGAAAGATCTGCAGTTCTCTGAACAAATAGATGCAAGGTTTCAAGAATTTAAAAATACTTTATGCTCAAAGAAACAATATAAGCATCAATTTAAAAGGAAAATATAAGCATCATGTTAAGAAGGAACAATAATAACATCAAGTACAATATACTTATACAGTTATACTAATGGATGTCATGTGTCCGTGCAATTATCATGAATATCTGATTATGATTTGTGAGTTACGTGAAGATCACACCTTAAGTGGATTTTTAGTAAATTCTTCCGAGCGCCCTTCCTCATTATTTTTGCTCCCTTAATCTCTTCCTTCCTACTCAATGGTTAGATTTTAGTACAACAAGTAGCAAGGCAAATTTTAGTACAACAAAGGCAAAAATTTAGTAACAACATAATTTAGTAAAACAAGGTAAATTTTAGAACACGAGTAATAGAGTAAACTTTAGAACAAGAAGTTACTATCTTGACAAAATAGGATACTAGTCTCTCCAACCTATAGGACCCTTAGCAACTCCGTATTTAATCGTAAAGATGAGTTTAGTACAATATTTACATCAGCATAAAATCTACAAGGACTGTCATAAGATATCGATATAGCATTGCACCAAAATAGCATAAGTAGTAATGTAGATTGAGAAGGAAATTACACACTTCTTTGCTGAAATGTCATCAACACGTGATTTTCTAGAAGATATCTAATACATTTGATGTTTCTACATAAGCGCACTCGTACAAAGAAATTAATATTTGAGATAAAGCCAGAAGAACTTACACAAACTTTTCAATGTCCCAGATGCAGACATCACACCACTGTTCACCTTGGCATCCATCTTTTCTTTTTTAGATTGGCCAATCTCTCCGCAATCTATAAACTAAAGATGGGTTGTGGCATCATCTTCAGTTTATCAAAGATGTTTTGCAATCAAAATGGCCCAGTATCGTTTACTATGCAAAGTAGGGTGCATTACCTTGAGCATATTGATGTTTACTCAACTCCTAATCTGAGAAATTGACCGAAGAAGAACCTGTGAGAAATAAATATTTCATGGTCTTGAGAAGAATTGGATGCTAATTGATGGAAGTTGAGGGCCAACAACATGTCGAATACCACAAGTTCTGAACTTCTGATTGAGTAATTCGGGCAAGGTGAAATCGCTCGTGGTTATGACTCGATAATCAAGTTCTTACTAAAACAAGTCAAGAAACAACAAAATGTGTTGAAGTCATAGTATACCATAATTCCTACATCCAAGAATTCACTATCTTAAATCCTATGGGAATGAAGAACCTTACAATGTAATAACGAAAAGAACGAGACCAATACCATAGTTTTCTCTCATGGAGTTGGCATCGATCGAGGGCGACTTGGGCAGGTCGGCAGCTCCACAACATGTGGGCATGACGAGAAAAGCTACAATGTTGCTCGTCGTCGCTGGTTAATTCTGCATTGCTGCTCCACATCATTCTTCAAGCAATCGCAATGAAAATATCAAACAAAAACTTCACACTAAATTCAATAGGCGATCTACAATTGAAACCGAGTCGTTGATTAGTAAAATAAGGGTGACAATGTTTTGGTAACTCACACCATCCTGTAGCCTTGATGTTCATCGACACAATGCAATCCAACAAACACACACACCTGTTGGCCTCAGTTTTAGAACCTGCAATGAAAATGAAATTAAGGATTATATATATAGTCAAGAGGAATATTAGGACGGGCATCTGAGACTTATTCTTAAGGTATTACACAATGTGTGACAGGGAAATTGTTAAGGATTCATCCACACAAATAGCAGTAAGAAACAACTACTGAGAAAAGAAGGACGCATGCATTCTTCCGGAATTAACACATACGGACAAGTGGTGAATCACTCAACTATACATCACAATAGATTAACCCAACTAGAAACGACCGGCTTGGATGTGCAGAACTAGATAGCAGAGTAACAATCGAGATATGCTAGCATGAAACTCGTAATCGTGAACTGAATTTTTTAGCCTCCGCAAGGTCACCGACCGTGTTGGGATATTATCCAGCCGTGAAGTACGACACAAGTACACCACAATCGCTAACGCCGTTAGAGTAGATCACGGTCATGATTTCCAGAAGAATCGACCATGGCACGAAGGCCATGTCACCACAAAGAACCAGAGGGCACGAGTAGAGGAGCGAAGTTCTTACTAAGCCGTCGATGTCGAAGGTAAGGAAGCCGAGACAGAGCAAGACTGTCGATCCCGAGCCGGCGGCGGCGGATACTCGAGACGCTGGGTAGAGGGCTACGCAGAGTCGCACCGCCACCCATGGCGGCTAGGGTTCCCGAGCGGCATGTGCAGGACCACGAAGGTCGCCGCGGTGGCGGAGGATCGAGGAGAGGACCGAGGGCAGCCGGGATGGTGAGATAAATCAAGGGAGATCGCCAGAGCTTGTTGGAATCGGTGGTGCACGGGCGCCATGGTCATGGAGCTCGGGTGAGAGGGGAACCAGGGAGGGAGGGAGGACAGAGATTGCGATAGGAAAAACTGGGTGGAGATGCGTGCAGTGGAGGTTAGATTTTTCTAGGGAGAGGAGGTTAGCACTAAGTAGGGAGGTGGGATAAGCACGGAGGTGGAGGTTGAAACAAACAACACATATTTTCATATCGCTGGTAGATATGCTGGTATAGGCAGGTTCTTGTTGTAGTGATGGCTGATAAACAGAAACATAGTTGAATGTACAGTACATTGTATGAGAGATGATGCAATAGATAGTGTGGAAAAAGAGGACATAAATAGTTGACATGTATATTGTTTAACTAAAATGGATAGCATGACATAATTTCACATATATGATGTCTATCTAAACTGGATAGCATAGCATAACATAATTCAAAGATATGATGAATAACTAAAACGCCGTGCCAAGTTGGAGCATACACCTCGGTGGGGAATAGGACTGGTCATCTGTCTCTAAATCCATCTCCGAGGAGCTATCGGGACCCAACAAGAGATCTGCTTCGACAGGTAGCACTATATGCTCTGAAGGCCTTGTTTTCACTCCAGATTTTTCAATATCCCACTCAAATGGCTGATTCACAGGAAGAGTAGTTTAATGTACAAACATTGTCGACAAATGGAAATGTAATGAAGAAAAGGATGGGCAAGATATCATTCAAATGTATGATGCCTGGTAAAATAGGATGGCATTGCACATTTCACATATATTATGGTTGGCTAAAAGACATGAGACTGCATAATTCCCATATATGATATAGAAACTAAACAGGTGGCGACAGAACATGTCTAAACTAAGAAGATGACATATATGATGTCAAAAGTAGGCACTGCAAGGCAACATATGCATGATATGACTAACATCATCATGCCAAGGTAGAGCAAACACCTTGGGGGTAAATAGGAGTGGTCGTGGCGCCTAAATCCGCCTCGTAACAGATATCTTCCTCTCGATTACAACTGGAGAGGGTGGGGAGGGTTTGCCATTCAACCCACCATGGAGCGATGTTTGCACGACATTGTATTGCCACGCAAAACTCTTCTCTTTTTCCCTACATGTTCAGCATGACTGTGTACAATATCTAACATGCATACGAAAAAAATATGGTGAGATTATGTAAGGAGAGCATGCAGAAATTTAGAGTGATGGTAACAACCAGTGGATGGATGCAAAAATAATGATAGAAGGCTGATGATTGCTTGAATTTAATAAAAGGATAGATAATGGTTGCTTTACTATTTGTTTCCCACCCAAGATGAACAACATAGGCATACCCTAAGTGAACCAGATATTAGACAAAGATACTATTCATTGCTTCCTCGATATGTGCCCCACAACTAATTTAGAACTCAAGTTTGAACATTAATTTGGACCTGACTTGGAGTCCAAGAGGTGAGCAGGACGATAAAGTAGCAGGTAATTTTAAGCAATGCATAACATAAGGAGAATCAAAAGAGTGTGACCTCTCTTGTGGACCCGTGTACTCCTCAGGTTCATCTGCTGAGTCGACGATGGTGATGCTGCTATGTGGGTGCCGGCAGGAAGGAGATCTGAGGCGGCGAAAGACGGTCAGGAGTCATGATGTCTGGTTTGGTGGATGTTTCTGTGATGGAGCATCTCAGGTGAGGTGGACGACGTCGCGGCAGGAGCAGGACAAACCACACAAAGTTCCCTTCGACACCTACCTGTAACTGAAGTAATTTTGTAAGGGCTCATTTGGCTTGCATGATTCTAAAAACGCAGGGATAGGAAAAACACAGGAATAGGATAGGAAAGCACATGGTAAATAGAGCATTTGTAAACACAGGAGTTCTTTCAACTTGGGTGTTTGGTCTACAGGAATTGGAAGAGCAGAGGAATGCAAAGAAACATTGCCAAAATAAAGTGAAACCATATGAAAGCGTGTAAAGTTATACAGTTAGAATGTTATTCTGCCACTAATGCACTTGGTCTTGTTTTGATGCATAGGATTTTGAAAAGTAGGTCCAGGTGGATGTTTTGCTTTATTCCTTTCAACAAAATGCATGAATAATTGAATAGTAGTGTGCCATTGGAAAATTCCCTATTGCTATGTTTTTCCGATTTAACCAAAATAGCCCTAATGGATCGACATGAATGTATAGTAATAAGTGATGCAACAAGTGTACAACCTCTTTGTCAGAGCTGCGGTTTAATTTCAAAGATCATTGGGTTGGTCGCAAGCAATTGAGGTAGAGGTGCTCCGCCTTGAGGTGTGGAGGAAGATCTCGAGGAATCAGAGACGGTGTCTGTGGCACCGCTCACAGATGGATCGCTCGCCGCTGGAGCAGCTCCTCGTGAGTCAGAAGACGCCAAGGCTGAAACAGACAAGACAGACATCGTGAATCTCAAGTGGGATTCTAATAGCATCTCCAATAGATGATGTAAAATAGATGTAAAATTTACATCACAAAAAACCACCTGACTACAACAGATGAGGTAAAAGCTGTTGACTCTAAACTTAATTGTCGAAACTGAAATTTACTATGGAATCTGAATGTTACATTTAAACCGAACGCAATGGTAGCAGAGAGGCACTTGACATGTGGTTTAGGAGGGCCTGCAGTTCATCTTCAACCTGCACCCTCGAGCCGCTAGCCACCATCGTCGAACCGCTGCCCGAGCGCGCCGCCTCAAACAATCGCCCACCGCCGGGTCCGCCGCCTGCCAGCCCTATCGGCCCCGCCCCCACTCAACCCTAAGATAGATAGTGGGGTACCTCTCTCATGAGCCCCCCGCCCCCGCCAGTGGTGGTTCTTCCTAACTCCGACGAGCTCCCCCACCCCTGAAAATCGATCGACTCCGCTGTGGCTGGCGCACTTGAGCTGATCCGCTGAGTTGAACGTGATGGCGATGCCGACCACCCGAGAGCGCGTGGCTTCGAGTTTGGGGAGGACTGCATTCACTGCAGCGAACTACTTGAAGATGCGTTGAGAGGTGGGGCTTGAGCTCCACCCAGATGCAAGCGATGCGCTGTGGCTCCCGGAAGCCCCAAGCCCCTGGCCCCGATGATGGTCTTCATTTCTCCTTGGCTGCGGTGGCAGAGGAGGGAGGCCTGCTGCCTTGGCAGGCGATCTCGCGAGGTTGATCCCTCCAGCCTCCCTCATGAGGCGGGTCCTCCAACCTCCTCGCGAGGCTGATCTCGCCAGCCGGTCCTCGCGAGGTCGGTCACGCCACCCTTGGCGAGGGCCACGGTCTTCCCAACGCCCCGCACTTCTTCCTCCTCCTCGTCAGAGCCTCGATCATCGCAATGGGCCGACCGATTCTCCCTTATCGCACCGTGACCGAGCTCTGGCATTCATTGGTGTTGTGGGTGTGGAGGTCGTGGTACACGCAATACCGCTTCCCTTGGAAGACTCGACCGATCCCCGCCCCGCTTGGTGTCCTGGTTCGCCGCAGCACGGCAGCCCCTTGCGCTTCACGCCCTAACCTTGGGCTTCTTCTTCTGGTCGGCAGCCGCAGCTCGAGGAGGAAAGGCGCCTTCCTCAGCCCTGCCGCGACTTGGTCGCCAAGTTGAATAGCTCTGTGGATGTGCATGTGTCTTCATGCATCGCCAGCCCTCCTTCATCTTGACGCCACGCACACCGTCGGAGAAGGCTGAGATGATGGCTTCTCGGTCACCTTGGGAATCTTGAGGAGTGCGTTGTTGAAAAGCTGGATGTACTTCGCAGGTCTCTCCGGCTGCTATTTGATGCGGGCGATGTCGCCACGGCAGAGGCCGGTCGCGAAAGTGCCTTGAAGGCTGCGATGAAGCGGGTGCGATATCGCCCCAGAGGAGATCGTGCCAGAGCTGTGTTCAGAGCCAAAAGGGCACCGCCCCGAGCGCCATGGGAAACCAGTTCACCATGACCTTTCGCCCCTCATCGGGCGGCTGATGCCCAGCTCAGAGCTGGAGGAACTCCGCAGGTCGGTCGTGCTGCCAGAAGCGAGGAGGCAGGTCTGGGTTGAACTTGCGGGCCATGCGACGCCTGCGTAGCTCGTGGAGAAGGCGTGGCAGCCTGTAGTGGCCACGGAGGCCTTTGGTGACGGAGGGCTTGATTTGCGGGTCCTCGCGTGCGCCGCCGCAGCAGCGCTGGGTCTTGGAGTGCCGGAGCAGGAGCGCTGGTGCGTGATGGGCCGTGCAGGAGCACTCGGGCGGCTTCTTGGGGCGAGGACCCTTGGCAGCTCGCTTGTTACGCTGGTGCCGGACGGAGTGGGTTCCGCCAGGCCACGCGCTTTGGGGCCAAGGCGCTTTGAGGGGCGGCGCCGAGGCGCCCCAGAGCTTCATCGCCAAGAAGGCGGGCGCGGCAAAGGAGAAGGACGGTGCGGGGGAGCCCCCCGCGGCGCGGACGAGCTCGGCGACGCGGTCGAGCCACTCCTCGTAGACGTCATCGACAGGGCGGTAGCGCAGGAGCTCGTTTGCCGTGATGAGCGCGACTCGAGCCTCCATGGGCGCGCGGAGCGCGCGGGACGAAGAACCAGTTGGGGCGAGCAAAGGAGTAGCGGTGCGGGCGTCTTGCCTCACAGATGGATGTTGTGACGACGCCTGCTGCTCGTTCCCCGCCGGGCCGGTGGCGGCATTGACGGCAGGCAACGGGGAATGGCGGGGGCGGCCGCCGACGGGGGCCGTCTGGGCGACGCGAGTAGCGAGAGCTGCCCGGCGCCGTGCGGGCCCGACGAGCATCCGATATGGATGCGAGGGGCGGCGAAGAATGTGGCGGCGGAAGGCGGATTCCGTGCACCCCTACCGGCGTAACAAATGTCGGATTTTGGGTTCCGGCAGCACTTTCTAGGTTCAACACCGGGTGCACGCGGAGATCTCACCTCCAACCTACCTACACTCGTCGCCGCAAGGATCTAAACTACACAAAGAGCAACACAATGGACACAAGGTTTATATGGTTCGACCACCATTGTGGTGTAATACCCTACCCAAAGGTGTGGTGTGGTGGATTGCCTCAGGGCTGATGATGAATAAGACAAGGAGGAACAGCCTCATGAGGGTCTGTTTCTGGCCAAGGCGACGAACTGCTAGGGAAGTTCAGCTGCTTCTCTCTCTCTCTCTCTCTCTTTCTCCTTTTGGATGCCCCTGTTTTATGGGTGGCTAGTCCTATTTATAGCAGACTGGCCTCTTCCCATATTGAGGGAAGGGCGCCAACAATTGTTAATTTTGAAGGAGAACATCTAGCACACTTATCATGACTAAAGTCGGTCTCGCCGCCAAAGACTGATGGTGACGCTGCTTGGCTCCACGATGACCTCCTTCCGCCGCTGCTGGTCTTGGTCTTGTTGCACCGAAATGGTTGCCTTTGCTTGATGCTTCGTCGCGCTTGCCTCCTTTGCACCAAAGAGGAAATGAGGACATCATGGCCGGGCGCGCCTGGCGCTTTGGTCATTATGGTTATGCTTATGGGCACTGCGAGGTACCCCGCCTTGATCTTCCACCTTCGCGAGCCAGCCCGACAAGGTCAGGCTCGATGAAGCTTCCGTCGTCCGCCTCCCACGAGGCTTGGCCTCGCGAGGGTCTTGAGCTTGTGCCGATGAAGATGGGCCATACTGGCCACCCTTGAGCCACGCCAGCAGTCGCAGTGCAACTGGCACCCTGCCCTAACGCCGACAACCTCCGTGAGGTAAGCAACCGCCCATGCTCAAATTAGCACGGGCAGCCATTTCATACAGCCTTGGCCCGGGCTACTGTCATGCGCTCGGGAATGGGGGTCCCTGACTTGTTTTCCCGCTGCCCGCAAGGCGTGGCTCAAGTGGGGCCCAAGATGGCCCATTTCATCACCAAGATCAAGACCTCACGAGGGGCCAAGCCTCGTGGGCGGACGACGGAACCTTCCTCAGAGCAGCCTCACAAAGTGTGCTCACGAGGAGGCGGAGAGATCATGGCAGGTACCTCACGAGGGTGCCCCGTGACGCAAGCCATGACGATCGAGACCAGTGCAGCGCCAGCGGGCGCCGCCTGCAGCAGTGTCCTCGCTTCCCTTTGGTGCAAAGGAGGCAAGCACGGCCAAGGCATCAGCAAAGGTTACCGCCTGTGCAACAAGACCAAGACCAGCAGAGCGGCAGAAGGAGGTCATCGTGGAGCCTGTGACAGGCCACCAAGTAGAGCCTTTGGTAGCCTAATACCAACTTTAGTCAGATAAGTGTACTAGATGTTCCCTTCAAATGGCCAATTGTTGGCGCCTTCCCGCCATTATTTGGGAAGAGGCCCAGGCCCTCTATAAATAGGACTAGCCACCAAACGAAGAGGGGGAACAGTTGAACAGAGAGGAGAACAAGTCAACACAGAGAGAGAGAGAGAGAGAGAGAGAGAGAGAGAAGCCAATCGACTCACCCAAGCAGTCCATCGCATAGCTCAAGAACAGCCCCTCACGAGGCTGTTCTTCCTTTGTACTGTTCATCTTCGCCCCTGAGGCAATCCACCACACCACACACCGAGTAGGGTATTACACCACCACGGTGGTCTTAACCAAGATAAACCTCGTGTCTCTTGTGCTGTTCTTCGTTCCTAGTTTAGATCCCTCGCAAACCATTCACACGTGAGCTGGTAGGGGAAAGATCTCGGCGTGCACCCCAGTGTTCGAACCTCAAGGGTCTGCCGAAATCCGAAATCTGACATTTGGCGCACCAGGTAGGGGTGCATAGGAATCTTTCTTCCGCCGGTCGCGTGTGATCTTCCGTCGTGTCCATGGCTGACACTCGCCGAGCTCGCGCTGGGGGTACGTTGCTGCCAATGAAAGCATGGATCAATTTTAATTTAACACCTTCTCACAACTTTGTCTTCAGTTGTGATGTAAATATTAGCTTTGATTAGCAAGGAAGTTAGTTTTTTATTGTTTCCAAAAGAGCATCGATGGCAAGGCACATGAAACAAAAGCTGAAAGCTCACACCATTGTACAATTTCATGTCGCTGGAAAATTATTTGTATAGTACGTCAATTATGTAAACAAATGCTGAAGCTTGATAGAATTGCCGTAAGCCTCTTCGCATCCGGGTCCATGTGCCATGCACAAAATTATACCCTTCGCTCCTAAATATTTATCTTTTATAAATTTCAAATGGGCATATTTTAGAGTGTAGATTCACCATTTTGTTCAGATGTGTACTTCCTCCGTTCCTAAATATTTGTATTTCTAGAGATTTCAACTAGTGACTACATACGGAGCAAAATGAGTGAATCTGCACTCTAAAATATGTCTATATACATCTATATGTAGTAGTCCATTTGAATCTCTAAAAAGACAAATATTTGAGTAGTCACTCGTTGAAATCTCTAGAAAGACAAATACTCCGGAGTATATTTAAGAACCGAGGGGTAGTATAGCCGCATGGGAGACTCAGACCGGTCGCTAAAACCGCATTAATAGTGAGTAATGAGCAGTCAAATCATAAGCCCCACCTTTCGCACTGTAAGTTGCTCGGAAGAAGCAACCATCAATATGCTCTTCTTTGGCCCTATTTGGATACTCTAACTTAGTTAGAGGTTAGAGTTATATTCTAACTCTGAACTAACCCTGAACAAACTCTAACCAAAGAGGTGCTTGGATGGCAGGGTTAGATTGACAATAAATGCTCTTTCTCAATCATTTGGCCGAGAGCTGCGCTGACCGAGGCAGATCAGGACGCGCCCGGCAAGGAGCCCCCCGGCTGAATCTGCCATCCTCAGGTAAGGAGCCGCACTGCCGAGGCCGACGGGACCTGTCACAAGCAGCCGCGATCGCCATCAAGGGAAGATGGGCGGCTGGGAGACGATGGGGTTGGAATGGGAGGATAGGACGGGGCTGCTGCGGGGAGAGTGAGAGAAAAATGTATTGTTTTTTTAATTGTCCCGAGGAGAACTACCCAAATAAGCACCTCTTTGATGGGTTAGTTTTTTTGGATGGGTTGGATGCATCTAACCCAAACTAACCCTCCATGTTTGGATATTTTTGGGTTAGTTGAGTCCAAACTAACTCCAACCTATGGATCCAAACAGGGCCTTTGAATCCACTCATACTACTCCATCCGTCACTGTTTATAGAGCGCGCTTCAGGAAAAGAGAAAATCTCTGGGACCAAGGCAACTTGCGATCGGCCTGAAAAATAGCATTGGTAGTTATAGCACGGCGTCTATTACTAGAGGAAATAATGCGTACACACATGCATGCAAAGGCTTCCACCCCGGTACACACATGCATGCACTTACTCCACTCCGTAGTACTACATCGAGAGAAAATTGCGTTACCACGCCCTAATTAATTGAGCATTAAACCAAACGATCTAAAGTCTCTCCGTGGTGGAAATGCATTGAGAGAAATGCGCCATAATGAAGCGCTACCGTGAACTGTGGACGGAGGGAGGAGTAGTATGAAGGTGCAAAACCAAGCACGCAGATGGCCGCACGGTCAATGCACCTCCTCTTGGCATATCACTGACACGTGGGACCGGAGTGTGAGCAAACCGATCCCAATTGATGGCAAAATGGCCAACCCGCCATTCCTTGAGAGAGACGAGGAGCGAGAACACATAAACGGGCTCGCACAGAAGCCAAGATATATTCGAGCATGGTTGATCGATATCATCATTACATGTTCGGCTGCCGTTTTCCGCTCTTCTCCGGGATAAATGTGTACTTTATCAGAGATTAAAAAAATAAGAGTATAGAGGCTCCTCCATGCGGTTCTAGTAGTAGTACTACTACTACTACTCATACTAACAAACCTTGCGCTTGGCTCCTCCATGGTACTCTGCATGTTCGGTACTATGTATGCCTCTGGCAATCTGACACCGAATGAACTGATGCATGTCCACCGCCTGGGCGAGGGTACGTTGCATTAGTCAGCATGAAGCGAGCTTCACCTTGTCCTCGCAAGCTTCTCCTCGCTCATGAAGTTGACGGCACACACCAACAAGTAGTGCTAGTCCATACTCCCTCCTTTCCGTTAATATGGCTTAATCTTTTTTATGGTAAATGAGAGAGCTTTATTCATATATAAGCATTCTTAGGATGATCACCAAGACACTGGTCACTAGGAAGTGAGGTACCTGCAAAAAAGAAGTAGGAAGCGAGGTGTTTCATCAAGCCAGCTCTCGCCACATTCAAAGTGCAGCAAGCACGGCTTGCACAAAGATGCGCTGCAAGGTTTGCTGGCCTGTTTACATGCTGAATAACAAAAAAGAGGAAATATTACCGAGCTCCTATTTGTAACAGGATATGAGCCAGAATTGCGAGAATTGTGGCGAGTGTTCCATGCAATCAACTTCCATTATCACATGCGAGAACCTCAAAGAGAACCAAATGTGTTGAAGATTGCTTTATCACATTTTAATAATATAATAAGAGTGCAGACACTCCTCCATCCGGTTCCTAGTACTCCCTCCGGTCCTCATTAGTTTGCGTTCTAGAAAAATACCTCTATAGACTATAGTAGTAGTACTAATACTAGTAAAATTTGCGCTTGGTTGTTCGCCTCTTCGGGAAGTGCAACATTAATAGTACTAGCATAGGGTATGCTTCTGGCAATCTGACACCGAATTAACTGTTGCACGTCCACCACCTGAGCGAAGGAGAGCTTGCATTAGTCAAAAGTTTCTCCTTGTCCTGCGAGCCACCGTGTGCAAGCTTCTCCCATCCTGTAAGCTTATCGTCGTTCGGCAAGTTGACGGGACACGGCAAAGTAATACTAGTCCGTACTGCCTCCCCTTCGATTAATATGGCTTAATTTCAAACGAGATAAATAAATTGTCTGTCACTGTATATTTGTAAAAATACGGTCAATGGACTTCATAATACGCTCATTGCGCTCAATATATACATTTTCCGGTGTTTATACGGTCACTAGCTCACCCTGGCTGAGTATGTGTGTGCATGCACGTAGGTTGGGCACTTGAGCATGACCGTGTCTTCCGTCAGGTGCTCTGACATGCATGCATTAGGGCGCCGCGCGACGCTTTTTAGGCCCATGTGTACGCAGGATCGTTGCATACACGAGGGGGAGTACGTAGGGACCACTAAAGGAGCAGTCAAATCGCATGAGAAGTTAGTCGGAAGAAGCAACCATCATTTCACTCTTCAATGACATGTACGCAATATAAAATGGTTGATATGGAGAGAAAACGAAACCACTATATATACACTAGCAGGAGCCTAAGCTACAAGCCTGCTTGCTTGGGTTGTTTCTTCACAAGCATAGAACGACGGTGGCCACACCGCTGGTCACATATCCGCCTACTCCCGCAGCTGGGGAAGGGAACAATGTTCTCACAGAGACGCGCGTCGACATCGGCGAGGAGAAAATCCACGGGCGCAAGGTCCCAATCGGGGTCACTGCAGTATGGGCCGATGCCGCCCCAACCGCCTCTTCTAGCTACAGCCCGACGTCCTGTGTAGTCCATCTTCCTTTGGAGCCGGCTTGCTCCATCGCCAGTAGCTCCCTCGTAGCTTCATCTCCATGTTGATCTTTCTACTTCTACCGCTTCTACTTGTGATGAGTTTATGTCTCATGAACTAGTGCCAAGATTATTATTCTAGTCACACTTCTTCAATATCTTTGCCATGAGGGATGCTCAGCTCGATTTTAGTGGAACTGCACAAAAGCATCATATGATCCGAGGGTGCCAGCCATCTTTCCTTCGACAGTTCTACTCGCCAGAAATTAAATCCTGTTTAGGGTTTAGGGTTTAAGTCATAGTGACCCCATCAAGAGTTTTTCTTTTGTACACGCTCTCACAACTTTTGTCTTTAGTTGTGAAGTAATTATTGGCTATGATCTATGAATCATTGAGATGCATCAGCATGCGTGTTAGTTTTCCTTTGTACTTGATGGAATGTTGTAACGGGGCAACCTTGGAGTAGGAATGAAAATGGAGTGGAAATTTTCAGTTTTTCCGGAGAAAAAATGGAAACGGAGAGAAACCAACGCTTCGCTTCATTGATCGCGCTTATCGAGCAAAAACCAACGCTTAAATCACGCCGGTCGTGTTCGTGTCTCACCCTCCTCCACGGATCGACCCTACACGGTCGCCGACATGCCACCACAAAGAAACCGAGTATACGATAACTTTCCTACCGCTTGTCGATGGATTGCACCATGGAGTACTAGTACCACCGAAGAGATTGACGAGTTGGGGGAGGACAGCTAGCTGTAGCACGGACTCGCAAGAAATTTTTACATGCATGTTGTGGCCGGCTATTGCGACCTTTGAACGCGGAGCAGTCGCGTGCACCAGGAAGCGGCGCGGGCGACGCTCTCTCGGCCGGCGTGCCGCTTCAATGCCAGCGCCAGTGAGAGGTCGCGTCCGCTCTGGCCGGGCATGAATGGGGCACTAACCGTTTCAAGCGGGAAGCACGCGCGGGTGATGAAGAGGGTTCGGGTTGGTCAGGAGTGGCCGTGGCAGCGGTCTGGACACCCGCAAACAAGAGATGTTGTACGTTAATATTGCCGCTGAAAGGACATGCGGTGCCCCCATGTGTGGTTTTGGTAATTGATGACATTCTCTATGGACTAATGGTTGCATTGAGTTATATTTGAAGGATTTTTCCATAGGCATTTCTTGAAGTCCATGTGTTGGTTTCAAGGAGTTTATGGGTTGACCAAGGTGCTATTAAGGAATTATCCAAAGATTGGTCATGTGAGTGTTGAGCTTATTGCAAGCATGTCTTGAAGAAGAAGATTGTGTGATCATTCATGTTTACCTTCAAGACATCATCCAAATGAAGAGAGTTGGAAAGATTCATGGTTGATCAAGACTAAGTCAAGAGTGAATCAAGTTGATCAATTCACAAAGCGTAGAAGATGTACCGAGAGGGATCAAGTGATCCCATGGTATGGTAAGCGTTGTCCATTGCACTTTGTGTACTAACCCATGGTCTATGTGAGAGTCTATGGGGTTAGGTACATGTCCATGGGCTTAAGCGCCAAGAGGAAGATATCATACAACCCATGGAAAGGATGACATCAAGTGGTGATCGCCATCAAGATTGCCGTGTGCAAGTTCAAGTGGAGCATCACGAAGAGATCAAGTGCTTGAAGCTTGCCATCCATTGTGGTGTCAATGGACTTGTGAAGATGTGCCGAAGAGTGGCTCACCCATAGTGGAGTATGGGGGAGCAATCATCTAGTCTCCATCGACCCAACGCAATCAAGAAAGGTGGCCCATCTTGAGGAGGACAAGATCATCATCATCTAGCTCAAGTGGATCATGTGCAAGGAAAAGGTCTGCCCTTGATAGGTTTTCTATTTTACCGGTCTCGTGGTGTTAGTTGGGAGACCGGCTTATAGGATCGATAGTCGTACTATCAAGGGGGGCTCTCAAGTGAGTAGCTTGATCGTATCGTTCATCGAGAGCTCAAACCATTGCATCCTTGCATCATGTTTCTTGATTCTTGTTTGGTTCTATTTGTGAGTCTTAGAGCTTATGGTCATCTTGATGACAAGCTTGAGTTCATCGAAAACGGAGTTTGCATGCGTCTTCTATGATGTTTTCGGTGTTAGAGGTTTTACTGGTCTTATCCGAGGAAGGGTTATCACCTTTTTCTTTTGGGCCTTTTCTCATTTTCTTATTATTGGTATTTCTATCAAGATTGTGTTAGCCCTTGTCGCTAGCTTTCCAACAAACTTGGTTTCGACGAATTCGGAGTCCGTTTGCAGAAGTTGTGGTAGTTTTGGTGTTCTGAAAAGGCTGCAGCGGTACTACCGCGGGTAGGAGCGGAAGTAATTTTTTACTACCGCTCTTGGGAGCGGTACTACCGCTCTCAGGAGTGGTACTACCGCTTGGAGCATTACTACTGCGGCTACTTCCGCTCGGGACCAAAACTCGTCACAAGTCCAGCGGTGGTAGCCACGGATGTAATTTTTTAGTACCGCTCGCAAGCACTAGTACCGCTACCCTTAGCAGTAGTACCGCTACCCCTAGCGGTAGTACCGTGAGGTCAAGCGGTACTACCGCTCCGACGGTTCTTCTGGCTTTTTTCCCTCCTCGATGTTGTGTTTCAAAGGGATACTACCGCCCTAGCGGTAGTATCAGCTTCCTTGAGCGGTAGTACCGCCAAAGCGGGCTGTGAGCATAATGGTTGGATTTTTCCCCACCTATAAAAGGGGGTCTTCTTCCCCATTGAACCTTATCCTTTGAGCTCGTGTTCTTTCCCCATTGTTGACCTTCTTCGAGCTTGCTAATTCTCAATCCATCCATGGATTCTTGCTAGTTTTTGAGGGAAAAGAGAGAGGAGATCTAGATCCACATTTCCGCCAATTACTTTCTCCTCTATGTGAGGGGAACCCCTTGGATCCAGATCTTGGAGTTCTTGGTGTTCTCCTTCTTGTTCTTCCTCTCATTTTCCTCCCTAGCATTAGTTGCTTCGAGGGATTTGAGAGAGAAGGACTTGGGCACTCTGGTGCCCTTGCCATTGCATTTGATGCATCGGTTTGAGTTCTCCACGTGATACGTGGAAGTTACAAGTTGAGAAGCTTATTACTCTTGGGTGCTTGGGACCCTTGAGCTTGTTCATCTTGGGTGCTTGGGCGCCTAGATGGCTGGTGGTGTTCGAGCTCAATCATTGTGGTGTAAAGCTCGGCAAGCGCCGGGTCTCCAATTAGGTTGTGGAGATCGCCTGAGCAATTTGATCTGCACCGTGACCACCCCAAGGGTTGCCAAAGTGTACGGGTTCGTGACCGCCTCAAGGGTTGCCATTTGTATGGGTTCGTGACCGCCTCAAAGGTCCTTTAGTGGAATCACGACATCTTGCATTGTGCAAGGGCGTGAGGATATTACGGTGGCCCTAGTGGCTTCTTGGGGAGCATTGTGCCTCCACACCGCCTCCAAACGGAGATTAGCATCCACAAGGGTGTGAACTTGGGATACATCGTCTGCCTCAGCGTGCCTCAAGTTATCTCTTACCCAACCCTTTACTTATGCACTTTACTTTGTGATAGCCATATTGTTTCTTGTCATATATCTTGCTATCACCTAAGTAGTTTTTCTTGCTTAGCATAAGTTGTTGGTGCACATAGGTGAGCCTAGTTGTTGTAGGTTTTGTGCTTGACAAATTAACCGCTAGGTTTATTCCACATTTGTTCAAGCCTCAACTGTAATTATTTTAAACCACCTATTCACCCCCTCTAGGCGACATCCACGATCTTTCGGCCGCATATATAATTAACAATGTAAATAATATGCCAGTTGGACAAATATGATTGGGGATGGAAATGGAATTTTACGTAAACACGGATATGCATGTCTATGTCTATGTGTGTGTGCGCGATGACTCTCGCGACCTGGAAGCGGGGGCGTGTTTTTGATTGAGTTTTCTTTCTTGGTACGTTAAAAAATTGTCCGCCAGTTTTCATTTCTTTTTTCCGGGAACGTGTGTATTCTATTTAAAAACGCTGCTATGGAGAGATTGTTTTACTCCATTATAGCCTCTTGTTTGATAGAGTTTATCGCGTCTCGCTCTCTCACCCTCTCCATTTCAAAACACGATGACAATGTCCACACTATCTCTCTCCTCACCGGTGGTCACAGATCCAGCCGAATCCCATCCACTGCGGGAGGTGAGGAGGTGCATCGTTGACGTTGTTGCCGTCAACGATTGAGGAAGCTGATGTGCACCGTCCTCTCAGAGTTGGTGCTGGCACGGACGAAGGTCCTCCGTGTCCTTGTTCGCTGCCGTCTGTGTGGGTAGATCCCGCACGCCCGCCTAAGCGACATCTCGCCCACCTGAGGTATAACTTTAGAATGGTCCAGCCCCTGTGTCGCTGCATGCGGTTTTCTTCTATGCGACTACTCCCTAGCTCCCCATGTATAGTAGCTAGGGTTCGTCGGATGGTCCAACATCACCTACTATTATAGAGGAAATGCCACTCGAAAATTTGTCCTGATTTATGCCTCGGTGGAGGTATACATGTTGTTTCGACAAAAAGTACATGGTGGTTGTGCGGTCATTGTCCATATGCTCCTATTGCTGCTGCTAATCTAATACTATCACTGGTTAAATGAAGGCATGCTTTTTTTTCTCAGGTATCCTGGTCTAGTTCCCATCAAGATAATCATGATGCTTCTGTTTGTTGGTGTAATTTTCATAATTCTTATTGAAAATTGAGATGTCGTTGTTAATCTTGTAAAACAAAGTAACAACACTATATCCCTTTTTTATTTTTGGAAACAGCGATGCATATCTCCATACCCGGGCATGTCTTCCTCAATTTTAGTGGAACTGCACAAAATTGGATGGACATTGTTGTTCCGCCTCACTGTCCTCTGCCACGTGGTTCTTCCTTCCTCGAGCTTGACTATTGAGAAGAAACACACCACAGTGAGGATTTGTCGAACTTCATAGGTGCCTCACCCAAACTTGATGCCAAATGGATGATGCATCACCACAACGACCTATCGATGCTCATGGTTGCGCCTCATGGTTGCGTCGGCTGATGAAGCTGATCGATTTTTAATGAAAAACAAGTTGTATTCCATCCATGCTCTTTGCTTGTTACCCACAAAGATGATATCCTTCGTCAGTTGACCTTTGTTGCGTTGGAGACGCAGTCGTCTTTCACGTTGGTGCAATTTTATCACACAATTGGCTATGAACCAAATGTTTCCTCGAAGAAGGATCGACGTTGGTACTAAGAGCATAAGTGTTGTATTGATTTCTAAGCCTTCTCACAACTTTGTCTCTAGCTCCCCTGTAATTTTATTTGTCCAGCTATTAACTTTGATTAAAAAAATGGTATGGACTTAAAACCCGGATGGACATAGTAGCCCTCCATTTTTATTTACTCCGCATATTAGATTTGACTGAAGTCAAACTTTGTAAAGTTTGACCAAGTTTAGGCCGAACACACAAACCATAATTATTAGAGAGGGCAAACTGTACATACTCTCAAACCTTTCCGATAATTGAAATTAAAATTTTATTTTACACACTCTCACACGCTTCGATAATTTGGCGATGTGTGGTTGTTCACTTAAGGAGGGTAGTGTACCACACGTGAAGGACAGAAGTGCACCAGGACGCGTGGATCGTTAGTTCATCTGAAGAACTTCCTTCCGTTCCTAAATATTTGTCTTTCAAGTGGTTTGCATGGACTACCACATACGGATGTATGTAGACATTTTTACAAGTGTAGATTCACTCATTTTGCTCAGATGTAGTCATTTGTTGAAATCTCTAGAAAGACAAATATTTAGGAATAGAGGGAGTAGTAGTTTTCTTCACTGTATGTTAAATAAAGAGTTTCGCTTGTGACTTACACAATTTAAAACGATTGTTACAGAGAGAATAAGAAAACCACTCCACTATATATTAGTCGATACACGAGTACTATATGGACGCAGCTTCATTGATTTTAGTGCACTCTGCTTTGGGTTTATGATAGGTGGGCCCAAAACGGGCTGTCCCACCTGTCATACAACCAAAAGCAGTGTAGTTAAGGCACCGAGCTCAATCTGCATTACAAGATATATATAAGTCGGAGCCTCAACGCTTGTTCGCTAGGGTTTGCACTCTCCACACTCTCGCCGCACTACATATATATACACGCTGGAGGCTCAGCGTTCCTTTGCTAGGGTTTGCTATATTCACTGTCTCTCACCCTCTTTACCAGATCTAAACAAGACTGCATTGTGGCCTCTGTCTCACTCACCCCTCTCACAACTGGCGAAGGAGGTGTCCGGATCCCGTTGCACCGGGAAGGAGAGGAGGTGCAGCGTTCACTCTATCGCCTTCGGCGAGGGAGGCAATCCACTGCCGACTGCGCTTTTCTCTTTCACCCAGCGCCTGTGCAGGAGGGCCACCGGCCCCTTCTTCCTTGCTGTCGTACGTAGTGTGGGAAGATCCGACCTCCTGCCGCACGCCTTGCCACATCCCGAGGACCCTAAGGTATAAGTTTCTTTGAAACCGTCATTGGTCTAGCTGCATGCTGATCTTTTTTTATTCTGTAGTCGAATCTAGGTATTGGTTCAAAGAGGAAAGAAGGGTGCGGTGGGGTGGAGCATGAATCTAGGACGTGGTTCAATGAGGAAAGGAGGGAGTGAAAGTAGTATAGACTAGCTATCCAGCCGCTTTGTTGGTCGTAAAAGGAAAAAGGGGTAACCCGCACACACATCTGAAGGAACCGAACTTTGTTGAAAAGGGAAAGAAACTGGGGTTCGTAGTTTGTGCAGACTAGATTTGTTGCCCTCACATCGGAAAAAGTTTCAAAGAGAACAAATATGGGACCAACGCAGATATGCTCGCTATTACATACTCGTGATCACCCATTTATACATGTGGACGCACATGGTGCCGGCATGTCCCATGTCCCATCCACATGATCGTGCAATGTGTTTTGAAATGTTGTGCTACTTGTATTGGTACTGTTTTAAATAAATGTTGAATTGAAGCTATTGTATTTTAAGCAATGCCACTCTCAGAATTAACTACTGATCTATTTTAAGAGAATTTCTCTGTTAATATGAATCAATGCAACCGTTTAAGAAATGCTACTGTCCTATACTTTGTTTTCCGTCAAGATAAGGTAGATGCTTCTTTTTGTGGCCGCATGTTTCATCCTCCTTTATTGGCAGTAATTGTTTCCTTTTTTGCCTCTATTCAATCAGGGATACCTATTCAACTTGTTGCTATAGCAAACATAAATGTCACACCGGCGACTTTACTTGATTTCAGAGTAACTGCACAAAACGAGATTGGATTTCCTATTCGTGTTGGCAGATTCGTACGTGATCTTGTGTGTGTCATGACAGTTTGGTACTTGCCTTCATCCACATATCGTGCAGTGTGTTTTGAGATGATGTGCTACTTGTATTGGTACTGTTTTAAATAAATGTTGAATTGAAGCTATTGTATTGTTGTCATTTCCCATTAAGTAGTGAACAAAAATGGGACCAACCCAGACATTATGCTTGTTGCTTTGTTACAACAAACTCGTGATCACCCCTTTATAAGTAGATGGAAGCACATGTTGTTATTGCGCCCACTCTCCCTCGAACTGTTTATGCTTTTGTTAATCTAATGTCATTGGTAAAATTAAGCAATGCCACTCTCGTAATTAACTATGAATCTTATTTCAAAACTGCAACACTTGTTAGGGATTGGCGGATTACCATTTTTGGTTGCATGTTTCATCCTCCTTAATTGGCCAAGAATTGATTCCTTTTTGCCTCTGCTGAAACAGGGATATCTATTCAACTTGTTGCTATTATGACATTTTGCTTCGCTTAATTTTGGTGGAACCGCATAAAATGAGACCTGGATTTCCATATATGTGTTGAGATCTCTCGTGTCTTCTCACGAGTTGTTTCAAATCTTGGTCTTGAAAGGTCAAGACCGACTTTCCTCCTAATTAACTATGAATCTTAGTTCAAAATCAGAACGCCTCAAGACCCATTTATCCGTAAGACTTCCATATTTTTGTGACCTCCGTGTTTCTGCTTTGTGCTTGCTCTTTTAATTTTTGCATTGCATCATGTCATCATGCCAGCATGTCATTTGATTTTTAAAACCTTAACTAATAAATTGCATGGATGGTTGATCTATTTAAATCGAGGGAAGGGTGACTTCTCTTTATAACATATCGTCCCAATATTAGGGAGCTATATTAAATATTTCTTTAATTTGGAAATCACCATAACACACTTGCAAACTATCCCAATGCCTTTGTTATCTTAATTTTGGTCTCCAACCTTGCCCATAATTTCTTTCATCATATTCCGAGCTCCACCAAAAATCCAACATTTTGGACCTTCCTAACCTCACTTCCTATTCAAATCATTTGAATTTAAATCAAATGAGTTTGAATTTAATCTTTCAATCATGCCCACTTCTATTTTCCCGGGATCAAACTCAGTGTAGTGAGTCCAGTGGAAATTAACCTCTTGCCCAAATCCTTCCCTAACCCCTTTATTTTCTCCTTTCTTTCATTACATTTACTGCTTTTTCGAAAAGATTCTTGAAAGAATTAAGGGGAGAGAGAGATCAGCACAGCCCAACTCCTCCCGGCCTTTCCCTCTTCACCGGATGGCCCAAGGCCCACTGTCGCACCCCCACGTAACCCTAGCCCGACCATCGCCGATCCCCATCTCTCCCTTCGCTCTCCTCCGCCGCCACACACCCATCGCCTCGATCCCCATCTCCTCTTGTCTCCTCCTCGCGCTGCCTCCCAGAGAAAGAGAGAGGAGCGAGCTCTCACCGACCCCCTGCCGAGGCCATGGCTGGCCGCGCCTTCTTGCCTCTGCGCGCTTGCTCCCTCCCGCCGCCAAGCGCCCTTCTCCCGCTCCTCCGCGACGCCTGCTGCCAGCCAAGTCCCGCCTCCAACGCCAGATCAGCCCCGAGCTGTTGCGCCCTCCGACGACCCCATCATCGCGCCGCCCCGACCTCTTACCGCAGGATCCTCTCCGTCGCTGCGGGTTCCCAAGGCCCCGACCTCCCCTTCTTCGCTAAGTTCACCGCTGCCGAGCCCCTACCTCAGCCTCACTGACCTGCCTCCCTCCATCCCGCTACCAAGCAACCATGCTCGATCGAGAGGAGCTCGTCCCAGCGCCTTCAGCCCATCCGACCTCCTCGCTCGCTGGCCTCCAGCGTTGACCGAGCACCTGCCAAGAGTCAGAGCGTGAGTTGCTTCGCTGCAAGGTCCAGCCAGCGCCTCGCCGACCTGCCTCCGCCAAGCTGTTGACCATCTCCGCCACGACCACCACCATCGCCTCCTTACTGGCATCTCGATGCCCTTGTGTTGTTTTTGTGTTGGACCGTCAAGGCCGGCAAGATCGACTACATGGACGCCAAGACCACACCAGACCGCCAAGCATCGCCTCCGGAGTTTTCCCTAAGTACCACTACGGTCATCATCCGCCAAGTACCCTTCAGATCACCAAGTTCGACTACCATCGCCGTGAGCCGCTCAAACGGTACCACTACCGTCGATTCGCCAAGACCCCTGTGGACTCAAGTTCCTTGTGGTGACCTCAACATCTACGGATCATGAACAACTACTTCATCCATGAAACGTGAACCACTACTTCCACTACCGTCCGCTGGTACCACTACTTCCACTACCGCCGAGAATGACTACTTCCACTACGGCCCGTACCACTACTTCCTTCGTTGAACTCGACCGCACCGAAACGCACGCTTCAAAGGTATAACCCCGAGATGATCAACTGTGGACCGAATGCATGTGTTGTACGAGATGCTCGTGTTTGCACTGCGTCTGCTTGCTTCATGCACGTTCTTCCTCGCTTGCCATGCCGTCAATTCGTGGGAACCCGGTAGTCGGGAGCACCCCACCATCTCTAGCTTGTTGCGCACATCCGCATGCTCCTTTGCACCGGTATTCCATGAGCTACCGAACCGATATGTTGCCGTGGCATCATTTTCGGATTCGCCGCCGTGGCACCCTTTTTGTTCCGCCATGGTGACCAAATGCTTCATAACATGCTTATGTCTACATTTTCATAAAATTGCATATAACTTGTATATGTCGTCCAGATCATGATAAAAACATTTAAATGTTTAAAATTGTTGTTGCATTAAATTGCTAAATGCATATGGGGATTTACGGATTTGTTGTTTTATATCCGCCCCATTTAAATTGTTTAGATGGTATAGTTTTGTCATGCTTCACCACTTGCCATGTTAACCAATATTTAATATTGTTGGGTACATAACCGAGAGAGAACTAAATAATTGATGTGGTAGCCATTAATATGCAACTGCTGCATATTGGGCTCCATTTAACTTGTAGTTTTGTTTGTGCATATTGCCATGCCATGCTATTTAAACCGGACACGCATCATACTTGGTTGTGCATCATGCCATGTGTATGGGATGGCTGTTTACTATGTTGTTTGCTTCTTTTCGGGTTGCTTCTCTCGTTAGCTTCGGTTTCGTTCCGGAGTTGTGAGGATTCGTTCGACTTCATCCATTTGTCTTCTTCATGGACTCGTTCTTCTTCCTTATGGATCTCGTGCAAGATGACCATACCGAAATCACTTCTATCTTTGCTTGCTAGATGCTCGCTTTTGCTATGCTTATGCCATGCTACCTACCACTTGCTATATCATGCCACTCATATTGCCATGTCAAACCTCTAACCATCTTTTCCTAGCAAACCGCTGATTGGCTATGTTACCGCTTTGCTCAGCCCTCTTATAGCGCTGCTAGTTGCAGTGAAGATGAAGTTTGTTCCTTGTTGAACATGGATATTTTGGGATATCACAATATCTCTTATTTAATTAATGCACCTATATACTTGGTAAAGGGTGGAAGACTCGCCTTATGCCCGGTGTTTTGTTCCACTCTTGTCGCCCTAGTTTCCGGCCATACCGTGTTATGTTCCTTGATTTTATGCTCCTTACACGGTTGGGTGATTTATGGGACCCCTTGACAGCTCGCTTTGAATAAAACTCCTCCAAAGAAGGCCCAACCTTGGTTTTACCATTTGCCACCTAAGTTTTTTCCCTTGGGTTCTGCAGACTCAAGGGTCATCTTTATTTAACCCCCCGCCAATGCTCCTCCGAGTGTTGGCTCAAACTAGAGCGCTTTGCAGCGCCTCAAGGAAACTTGGGGTCTGGTTTTAGTTGTACGGACTGCTCATCCGGTGTGCCCTGAGAACGAGATATGTGCAGCTCCTATTGGGATTCGTTGGCACATTTGGGCAGCTTTGCTGGTCTTGTTTTACCATTGTCGAGATGTCTTGTATTCCGGGATTCCGAGACTGGTCGGGTCTTCTCGGTAGAAGGAATATCCTTCGTTGACCGTGAGAGCTTATAATGGGCTAAGTTGGGACACCCCTGCAGGCTATTATCTTTAGAAAGCCGTGCCCGCGGTTATGAGGCAGATGGGAATTTGTTAATGTCCGCTTGTAGAAAATCCGGTTGACCTTAATTAAAATACATCAACCAAGGTGTAACCGTGATGGTCTCTTTCGCAGAGTCCGGAAGTGAACACGTGTTGGAGTTATGTTTGACGAAGTAGTTTCGTGATCACTTCTTGATCGCTACTAGCTTCACGCATCGCGCCTTGCTTCTCTTCTCGCTCTTTTTGTAATGTGGCCACCATACATGCTAGTCGCTGTCGCAGCTCCACCTCACAACTCTGTCCTACCTATAAGCTTAAATAGTCTTGATCTCGGGTGTGAGATTGCCGAGTCCCCGTGACTCATGATACTTCCAAACCAGTTTGCAGGTGCCGATGAAACTGCAGTAGGTGACGATCCGAGCTCAAGGAGGAGCTCGATGAAGATCTTGTTCATTGTGTTGTTTCGCTTTAGTTGATTAGTAGTGGAGCTCAGCTTGGGACGATCGGGATCCGTAGCATTTGGGGTAGTCTTCTTTTATTTTGGTTCCGTAGTCGGACCTTGAGTGTAATCTGGATGATGGATGTCTATTTATGTATTGTGTGAAGTGGCGACTGTAAGCCAACTATGTATCTCTTTTCCTTATGTATTACATGGGTTGTGTGAAGATTACCTCACTTGCGACATTGCTTTCAATGCGGTTATGCCTCTAAGTCGTGCTTCGACACGTGGGAGATATAGCCGCATCGAGGGCATTACAAAAACTGCAACACTTGTTAGGGATCGGTGGGAGTACCATTTCTGTTAGGGATCGACCAGAGTACATGTTTAAGAAATGTATTGTTCAGATAATGTCTCTGTTATTATATATCAGTTACAGTGTTTTACAAATGGTACTATCCTGCTTTGTAGTTCTTTCTACATGTTTAACCAACGTATTGTTAAGATAATGTCTCGTTAAAATGAATCACCGCATTGTTTTAGGAATGATACTTTTGTGCTTTGTCGTTTTTATACATGTTGAAACAAGGCATTGTTAAGATAATGTCTCGCTTAATATGAATGAATCACACCGATTGAGAATTGCTACTCTCCGCTTTGTTTCCTTTAAGATAAGGTAGATCATTAGATGTTTTTCTTCTAGGAGTACAAGTCATCAACCGTTATTTCTCAAGAATTGTTTCCCTTATACCTTTTTTTTGCTTACAGGATATCAAAATTAAAGCTCGGTTTTATTCCGACTTTGATTTTAGTTGAACTACACAAAAGGAGCCAATGTGTCTAAGGCAAACTGCTGCATTAGTGGGTCCAGCTTGGTCTTACCACTTTGCGTAAAGAAGCAGTCAATGTTTGCGCTTACATTACACAAGGAATGATCGAGAAGCTTTACAGAGTATTAGTAGACGCTGGTGACATGACTAGTCTCAGAGAGCATAGGAAACTCTACAACACGTGGAGTGCATCGGGCAAAAAGTGCCCAAACAAGTACAGAAGCCGTGACAGACTCCAAATCACAATGTCATTCTAAGCAACAATGATGGGGCATCCGGTATGGTAATCTGTTTACCGTGACTTTCAGCTTTGTTAGTCCACCGATTGGTGGGTTGACATCGGGCCAATATTCATGTATGTGCTGTTGTGTCTTTGTTTTCTTGCAGATATAAATACGATATCCACAGGATGCTCACTTTTGATTTTAGTGAAACCGCACAAAATGTCCAGATGGTTTGTGTCCTCCATAATACTTCATCATGCACAATACATCGAATGGTTCTCTAATCATTCATCGTCACCTTGAGCCACCGGAATATATGTTTGAATGGTGCTGCCAAATACGGCCATTACGAAGGGTAGGAAGAAAGACAAAAGAGACATGGCTGCTTTACTTGTGGTTCGAGGAACACTGGGCAAACAAGTGCCCAAACAAGTACCAAGAAGCCGTGACAGACTCCAAGTCTCACAATGTCACTCTAAGCAACAATGATGGGGCATCCGGTATGGTAATATGTCTACCGATTTTTAGTTTGTTAGTCCACCGATTGGTGGGTTGACACTGGGCCAATATTCATGTGTGTGCTGATGTGTCTTTGTTTTCCGCAGCATATAAATACGAATCCATGTGGATGCTCACTTGATTTTAGTGGAACTGCACAAAATGTTCAGATGGTTGGTGTCCTCCATAATACTTCATCATGCACAATACATCGAATGGTTCTCTAATCATTATTCGTCACCTTGAGCCACCGAACTATCAGATGACAAACCCTGCCCGTTCCAAAATCATAGGCATTACATATTTTGAATGGGAAAAGCTTGTCAAAGTTGACATTAGTTTAATATATTGGAATTGGAAAACCTTGTCAATTTTTGCTCATTGATGTTAGCCAGAAGACATGCATTTGATATTTTTGAGTGGGATGCCCTTTGTTGTGAGCAACGTCGATCATTTTTTCCTATTCCTGTCTTCAGTTCAGAAGTAAATATTTACTCTGCTAAGATGCATAGTCACATGAATGTTGAATTATGTAAGATATTTTTAAAATTTGTTCTGAATATTGTCTATGTAATGCCAGACCTTGTGTTCGATTGCAAAGTTGAGCCACCATTGTGGTTCGGGCCACCATTGTGGTGTAATACCCTACTCCAGTGTGGTGTGGTGGATTTCCTTGTAGGCTGAGGATGAACTAGTACAAGGGATGAACAACCTCCTGAGGAGAGGTGTTCTTGAGCTCGGTGAGCTTGTGTGAGCGAGGATGGTCTGAATGATCCCTCCCTGCTAGGGTGGTGGCTAGTCCTATTTATAGAGGCCCTGGTCCTCTTCCCAAATGTTAGGCGCGAATGGATCCCACAACGGCCAATTTTGAAGGGAGACAACTAGTACAAGCTATCCTGGCAAAAGGTGGTCTTCGCCTGCCAAAGGCTCTGGTGGTGACGCCTCTGTGGGCTCCGCGATGACCTCCGTCCTGCCGTCCTGGTGGTCTTGGTCTTGTTGCACCTATATGGAAATCGTTGTCTGATGCCTCGGGACTCCTCGCCTGCGCTTGCCCCTTTAGCACCAAAGAGGAAACTGGTACACTATGCCCACTGGCGCCCGCCGGACCCTGGTCGTCACAGCTCACGTCACGTGAACCTCGCAATGTGCCCCTTACATAGATATCTCTGCTCCTAGGGAGCCAGCCTAGCGAGGCCACCTTTGAGGAGGTCTTGGTGTCGTCCGCCTCGCGAGGCTTGGCCCCTCGTGAGGGTCATGAGTGGTTGCTGCTGAAGGTGGGTCGTACCAGTCCGCTGGCTGAGCCACGCCCTGGGCCGCAGGCAGGCAAGTCTGGGTACCCCCGTTCCCAAGATGCTGACATCAGTGAGGATCTGATCCATGCTCGAGGGATTAGCTGCGAGCTGGCTTTCACCTAAGTAAAAAATAATCCAAGTGAGGATCTGCTCAGCTTAGCTACAAACCAACTTTCGCTTAAGTAATAAATAATCTGAGTGAGGATCCGCTCCACACTCGGGGACTTAGCTGCAAACTAGCCTTTGCCTAAGTCAAATAAAGCACAAGAGGCAAATAAGAACTTAAGAGCTTGCAAATCAAAGATTCAATCCGTTTGAATGTTTGAAGCAAAAGCGAAACGAGCCCAAGGCTCGGCAAATCATACGCTTATAGTGACCATCGGCATCCCGAGCAAATTTAATCAATTGTTTTAAGTATTAGGCTGCGGGTTAATTGGCTCGTAGAAGGTCTCCAAGTCAATCCCTTCCGCAATCCAAGTGGAACCCTCAGCAAATGTCTCCATGAAGTCCACGAACTTGAGGTTCTTATTTCTCATCACTCAGAGGCCCTTCAGTTTCTCTTCACCCACATTCTTGCAATGGACACAGACGAGTGACAGAGCCACATCAGCACCACTTCGAGCAGCTGATTTGTTCCAAGCACTCACTCGGGCATGGACCTCATTCAACCACATCATGACTGACTCTAGGTCCATCCAGGTCTCCTCCCCAGGCTGCAGCTCCTTGTTGATCCGGCCTAAGGCGCCGTTGTCCGAATGATATAGCCTAAGGCGTTTTCCAGGCGGTCTTCCAGTCGCAAGACGGTGAGAGCTTCTTGTCAACGACGAGTGACCTGGAAGGTTCCAAATCCCTCTCAAGCCTTTCCAGCTCCAACTCCTTGTTGTAGCAGTGTTCTGATTGAGGGAAAGAAATTCAGGAGTGAATGATTGAGGAAAACTTAACAGCTCATGGTTCCCATTCGGACAAGAAAGAATTTACCAGCAAGCTTCTCGTTCAACTCCATGCAAAACTCCTCAATAAATAGCTTATCGGGGGTTGGGTGCGACATATGCCAAAGGATGGCTTATCATGGTGGGAGCAAGTAGAACGTCCCCGGTGCCTGGAAGCGGGATGAGGCGTAGACACGAACGCCGGTGCACTTTACCCAGGTTCGAGGCTCTCCTACGAGATA
Source organism: Aegilops longissima (assembly GCA_021605205.1). Classification (NCBI taxonomy): domain Eukaryota; kingdom Viridiplantae; phylum Streptophyta; class Magnoliopsida; order Poales; family Poaceae; genus Aegilops; species Aegilops longissima. The sequence goes on from CM038679.1 coordinate 351,610,612, forward strand.
ACACCCCTAGTCCTGCTTTGCGGGGTCTCCGCATGATCACTAAGGCACTAGTGAGTACAATGGCGCTCCTCAAGCTGTATGCTAGAGGTAGAACAAGGCAGGCACGCTCTCTCCTTCCTCTAGATACGAGTCTAGTTCTAACAGGTTGGGAAACCTTTGCATGGGTGCCTGGGGTTGAGAGAGGCCTGCCTCTGTGGGTACATTAGTAATCCGCCGGGTGTAGGACCCCGCCGCAAGTCTCGTCACGCCTGGCTCGTCGGGCTTGGGCCCGCCACTGGTGGGCCCTCACGACTGGTCGGTATGTAGCCGACAGCCGCCTCCCCGCTGCTCAAGGGTCTTGCCGGGCTGCTAATCATCAGAGCCGCCATGCTAATGAAGCATGCTTGTCTTGGAGCGTACATACCCCCGCTACCGGGCGGAGATCATCAGAGCTACACCGTGTCTCATCTGTTAATGATGCACGGCCCCAAGGAAGGAACGGGCCGCCGCCGGAAGCCGCCTCCTCGGTTCCGACCGTCGCTTCCGCCGCCTTCCGGCTCTAGCTGCTCGGTACGCCCGCCGCCGCAGCCGCACTGACAGTCATGGGAATAGGCCCGCCGCCAAAGAATGACGCTGTGGTGGAGGGCAACAATGCCGGCCGGGCGGAGATCTTCGTCAGAGTGGAGCACCGTGTACACGCCTGCCCTCGATACGGAGTGATGGGCTACACAGTAGCCTCACCGCCTTGTCTTCTTAATGGGGCGCAGACTGAGGCGCTGCGGGCCACCTCCTAGGAGCCGCTTTTTTCGAGGCCTCCCCGCGAGCGGGAGGAGATCGATGGGTCGAATGTCTATGAGGACCACATCGCCTTTCTTCACGACACACGGTGCCTTCCCGGTGCGGGCTTCGTGAAGGCACACGTGCCTCCTGCCGGGGAGATTTCGCCGGCGCCGGGGGAGGGCGAGTGGGTCGTCTTCTGCTAGCACTTCATTCGTGGCTTCGGCCTGCCGGCGAGCGGTTTTCTCCGCTCGTTCCTCGAGTTCTATCATCTCCAACCGGATCACATCACGCCCAACACCGCGGATGCTTCTATCCGCTTCGCCATGATGTGCGGCTACTCGCATCCTCCCCACCATCGAAGTTGTGGGGAGCGTTTCTACACCTAGCTGGGCACCTCCGCCAGTGTATATGCCCCCAGTGGTGCCTTCGTCATGGCGCAGCCGCCGCCAAGAATGTCTTCCTCACATCAAGCTGCCACACCGGTCAAGATGTGGCAGCAATCTTACTTTATGTGGAGAATGTCGACCGCCGCCGACTTCATCAACTTGCCGCCTATGAAGCCGCCCACCGCAGCAGCCCCGCCAATGGGCTATAAGCCAAAGCTCAGTGGTCAGACAGGGCGCCGCGCCATCAACCGACCGGTGCTGACCGGTCAAGGATTTAAGGCCCGACTTGCTGGTCGCCTTCGTCACATGCCGGGTTCTCCCACTCCAAGGCCGGCCTCACTTGATCAGCCGGATGAGCGGGCATCACGACCCGTGCCGGCTGAGCACCAAGGAGATGTCGGCTGCTGAGGTGGCGAACTTGGTGAACAAGATCTCAGACCTCAAGCTGGAGGGATCCTGGCGGTTTGGCAAGCAGCCGTACTGCCACGCGGACCCGCCGCCTGCCATAAGCTCTTCAATCTTTTTCCTCTTTAGAACTTCATCTTGATTCCGTCTTGTTGTATCAAACAGTCGGCCTCTTGTTTTTTGAAACAGATCTATATGTCTGAAGCGACGGCCGCCATCGTGGGGCGGTGGCCCTACGAATCGGATCAATCAGAGCGACGTGGATTTACCCCGACTTCGGGCGGCCGCTTGAAGATGACGCCACAAAGGGCGTTTATGGAGCAAAGCGGTTCAAGAAGGGGCGGCGCCAGATGTGGCCGACGATTTCGAGGAGGAGGAGGAGGAGGCGCTTTTTCACGAGGCGCCGGCAAGGCGGACGTGGGCCCTTCCGCCGAGCCGACTGCTCGAGGCGGCACGCGAAAGCGTAAACAGGGCGCCGCCTTGTTCAGCGGCGCGCCGAAGAAGGCCAAGAACCCGACCGCTGCGACCTGGCGGAAGGAGGCCACCGCGAAGGCGGCCAAATTTCGGCTCAAGGCGCCCCCATGGTGTCGGCGAAGTATCTTTTTCTCGTACTTTCCTTTCTCATTGATTCTATCTGAACTTCCTCTCCTCGTCTTCTTGACTTAGGGCTCCGCTCTCACTTGAGAAGTCGGTCGCCAGCTTCGTTATCGGGTCGGCGGAGACCTCCACCACTAGCCGGCGAATCGATCCTGCGGCCGACCTCCGGGAGGCGCAGGAACGAAATGCGCGTGAGGCGCGCGAGGAGCAGGAGCCCGCCCGCCTGGAGAAGGCGAAGGCAGACATATGAGGCCACTGCTACCAAGAAGCCGGGCGGAGGCCGAGGCCGATGCTGCCGCGAAGAAGCGGCTTGAAGAAGCCGCGCGCCGCCAGGAGCCGCTATTCGTCGTTACTTTGAATTCCGCACCACCTCCACCAGAGTTCACGGTGCCGACTGGAGGAGCCGACGATGAGCACCCGATCATGGAGAGGGAAGGCGACGATGTCGTCATGCCGGACATAGTCATGCCTCAGCCACCGTCGTCCGAAGGAGCGCGGGACAAGCAGCCAGCTGACCCGCTGGTGCCACTAGCCGGAGACGAGATGGCAACGGGCCCGACTCCTGGGGCCTCCACACCAACGCGTCGTCGCTTCGCGAAGGCGGCCTCAGCGCCACGACCGCTGGAAGCCAACGCTGCGAGCTCATCAATCCCCGACGCCGAGGCGACCAGCGCTGCGCCCGCTCACTGGGTGCGGGGAGGCGAGACGGGCCCCTTGAATCAGGCGATCCAGGACGTCCAAGGCAAGCTCCGAGCCGAGGCCGACACTCTGAAGCGGTGCAATAAGGCCTTCTTGGAATCGCGTGCAGCCATCCGGGTATGCTTCTCACTTCTTCATCTTTGATTTTTTGTACTTTTTGTGGGTCGCGCCAACAAGCACCCATCGGGTGTAGTCCCCGAAGTTTCGGACGGCCGAAAGCAAAGGCTTGGAACTTTAATTGGCAAGCTCCGAGTACTAACTTCATCTGCTATCTTCATTATAGGACTATCACAACCTCCGCACAGTCTCCTTCAACTCTAATGTCCGAGAGCTGGACCGACGGGCTGCCGACTTGTCAGAAAGCCAGAGTAAGTCTTTGTTTTTCTTTCTCTGCGGGGGGCGCGCTGGCGCACCCGCGGGCTGTAGACCCCGATATTTGGGCCGACTGCCGAGCAGTCGGGCCGGATCTCCCCGGCAACTGTTCTTCTTCTTTGTTGATATTGATAACTTCTTTCTCTGCGGGGGCGTGCTGGCGCACCCGCGGGCTGTAGTTCCCGAGATTCGGGCCGATTGCTGAGCAGTCGGGACGAATCTCCCCGTCGACTGTACTTCTTCTCTGTTGGTTGCTGATGTCTTTGTCTTCCTCTACTTTTGCAGAGGCTAACGCCGCCCTGCAGGAGCAGCTGGAAGAAGCCAACACCGTGCTGTGTGCCAAGGAGGCAGACTGTAGCAAGCTGCCGAGGAGCGTGACCGGCTGGTCATGCAACTGGCGGAGCAGGCGGAGCTTCTCAAGAAAGCCCAGCAGGAGGCGGAGGCGAAGGAGTCCAATCTCCTTGCTGAGTTCAAGACCGAGCGCTCCGCCTGGATCGATAAGGAGGCATTGCTGACTGCCGGCTTTGGCGAGATTGAAGACATGGTTGACGGTAAGCTTCCTTCTTTATTCTTTCTTCAAGCCGCCGACTGCCGATCGAGCCGGCTTCTTGTTTCTAATTTGGGCTCTTTTGCTTTCTGTTGTAGATTTCTTCCCTGGTCACTCTGGTGCTGCCAATCAGACCATCGAGGCTGATCGCGAAGGGCGGGGGGCAGAAGGTGCACAGATTGCTGCCAACGCCCCCCGGACCCTTAGCGAACAGCTTCTCAGCATCCAGGCCCATCTTCGGCCGACTCATCGGATGTTGTGCCGTCTTTAGCGTGTCGGCGCCAGCGATTCTCCGCCGTGGCTGACATGCCGGCTCACAGACTCCTACCGGACTGCCGATCGGCCGGAAGTGGCGGCCGCCGCCTTGAGGCTTGAAGGGTTCTCGCCCGGTCAGTAGCACGCCGGGCCTTGAGTTCATCACAGATGGTACCGGCTAAATCCAGCCTGGGCTTGACCACGCTTAACAGAGGCCCAGGAGGATCCGTGGTGGTGGAGCGTGATCTTATCAGCAGGCGCGGCGATCGCCGAGTACACCAACACCAAAGATCTTCATCCCGAGCTGGCCGAGAATGGTGCCGAGGCGCCACTCAGAGTGGTTCGGGCTGAACCCGGAGGATGGCGAGGACTCGGCCGAAGTGATCGACTCCAGCGACGAGGGAGAAGACGAGGAAGACGAGGAAGGTGAAGACGAAGCACCAGAGGTTGAAGCGAACGGCCAGCCTCAGCTCGATCGCGCCTCCAGCAACGAGCCACACCCGAGCGAGCCGAGTGCTGCTGAAGGCGACCAAGCGAAGACTGACCAGCCGGCCGCTCCACCAATCGGCACCACCGACTCCATCGTTCCGCCGAACCTGTCTGCTGCTCCCTAGGCTGCCAATTTATCTTTTGTTTTTACCTGCTTATCAGTTTCGACAAAATTTATTAAATTCACACAATTCCACCCGCGGGGTGTATTTCAAACTTTTGTTGAATGTTGGCCGAGGGCCTTTTGATATGTAAATATGCTTGCCGGGTTCTATAATTTCCTTGCTTTCTGCTCCTTGGATTTTTTCCTTTGCCTGGCCCCTAGGTTGTCGTTCTGTCAACCAAACAGCGCTCATGGATCGCGGCCGGGTCCAAAGATTGGCTGCTTTGGGAGGGTAAGTACTTTTCCGATTATAGTGTTTAGCAATTTAAGTAGAAGCCTGCCGGCCGGCTGCTCAGCAGCCGGTCGGTGAGGCAGGGAGCCGGCTTGAACTATGTACATGTGTCGGCTGCTCGCGAACGGGGTACCCAGACTTGCTCGCTCGCACTGCGGCATGGCTCAAGGTGGCCCAAGACGCCCATCTTCATCAAGACAAGCTCAAGACCCTTATGAGGGGCTGAGATTGCTGGGCGGACGACAGAAGCTTCTCAGCACGGCCTCGCCAGCTGGCTCATGAGGAGGCGGTGAGATCAAGGCGGGTACCTCAGAGGTGCCCATGACGCAAGCCATGACGCACTAAGGGCTCCAAAGGGCGCCACCAGAAGGTCCTCATTTCCTCTTTGGTGCAAAGGCAAGCACAAAGTAGAGCATCAAGCAAAGGCAGCCGCTTCGTGCAACAAAACCAAGACCATCACAACGGCAGGAAGGAGGTCATTCAGGAGCCCAAGCCGACGCCACCACTGAGCCTTTGGCAAAGCGAGGACCATTTTAGTCAGATAAGTGTACTAGATGTTCCGCTTAAAATGCCCAATTGTTGGCACCTTCCTGGCCAATATTTGGGAAGAGGCCTGTGGCCTCCGCCTATAAATAGGACTAGCCACCACAGGGTAGAGGCATCTTGGAGCAGCCAAGATCTTGGATCCAGAGTCCGTGATAGGGCTAGAGATCAAGCAGTCCAGAGAGAGAGAGAGAGAGAGAGAGAGAGAGAGAGAGAGAGAGAGAGAGAGAGAGAGAGAGAGAGAGAGAGAGAGAGAGAGAGAGAGAGAGAGAGAGAGAGAGAGAGAGAGAGAGAGAGCGACCGAACTCCCCTTAGCAGTTCACAGACCGCCATGAATGCATCCTCGCGAGGCTGTTCTTCCTTGTATTGTTCGCCATCGCCCCTCGAGGCAATCCACCACACCACACACTGGAGTAGGGTGTTACACCACAATGGTGGCCCGAACCAGTATAAACCTTGTGTCTCTTGTGTTGCTCTTTTGGTAGTTTAGATCCTTGCGAGGCGACGAGGTGCAGGTAGGTAGGGGGTGAGATCTCCGATGCACCCCAGTAGTTCGAACCTAGAGGGTCCGCCGAACCCGAACCGACATTTACGCGCCTGTAGGGTGCGCCAAGCTTTCCTTCCGCCGACCCTCCGCCGACATTGCGATTTCGCCTTTGCGATGAGCAGCGCTACCACCACCGGTCGCCACAGGCTGCACGGGGCTGGGGCTCGAGCCTTGGCCCCACTTTGCGACAAAGCGGTGGTCGAACAAGTTCAAGCCGAGACGCCACGCGCTACAACGGCACGATCGATCCATCGCCTTCCGCCGGGCGCATAAGGAGACCGCCTCGGCAGGAGGCGACGATGTGGTCATGGCTAATCGGCTTCCCATGGCCCTCATCGGGCGCCGCCGCATGTGGTTGCTCCACCGCCGCCGCTTCCGTGGCCTTTCTGGAAGGAGCTGCGAACTCTTCTTCGCCAAAGACGCTGCGCTGGCGCCTTGGCCGTCGCAGCTCTCCTGGCAGCTCGCAGGTGCCACCTTCAGCCGCCGCTGCTTATTCGTCTGGCCAGATCGGCGCTGCTCTCCGCGCAGGAGCTCCCCAGTCGGTCGGGCGCCTAAGGTCGATCCGCCTTCACTCGGAGGACCACCCTCCAACTCAGCCTGCTCGGCACGCCCCAATGTTGTGCACCCCACCATCCGCCAGTGGCTGCTACAGACCTCATCGACGGGCGGCATCGGCTCTCGCAGGTTTCGCTGAAGCCTTCAGCCTCCTCCACATATCGCCGAGCGGTTTCAGCCTAGCGGCCCTTTTGGGTGTTTGAGGTAGTTCAACCGCCCTCGGGCAGATCCGCGCTTCCGTGACCTTCGCACCTACGACAACTTCCGCGACGGAGCTAATCGACTTCGACATTGCCCCCATCAGCCTCCCATACAACGCCATCCTCGCTACCCAAGATCGCCCAATTCATGGTCGCGACTCACCCGGAGTACAACCTCATGAAGATGCCCGGGAGCGACGGCGTTCTCACCGTGTCCGGAGACGCCGGATGCGCTGCAAGTGCTCAAGCTCATCTTCAAGATCGGCGGTGGCACAGCCCGCCGACTCAGCGCCTCGAGCCCAAGGAAGGCGCCGCCAAGAAGAAGCAGCTTGTTCACCCAAGACAAGGAAAAACCAAGGAGATATCGGTCGACGGACGGATCCACCGACGCCACCATCACCATAGGCGCCAACCTCGAGCCCGAACAGAGGAGGCCCCGTCAAGTTCCCGCAAGTGAATGAGAAGGTATTCGCATGGGAACCAGATCAGCTGGTGGATCCCGAGAGGCGAATCGAGCACCACCTCAACGCAGCCCCAACGCGCCTCGTGAAGCGTAAAGCAAGACGGCATTCCACCAAAAGCAGGCTTTCATCGCCTAAGAGACCCGCAAACCGAAGCTGCAGGGTCATTCGCGAGGTCCGATACCCGCATTGGTTGGCTAACCCGTTGTCGTGCCAAAGAAAGGGCAAGGAACGATGTGTGTCGACTTCACCAACCTCAACAAAGCCTGCCCGCAGGATCCATTCCCGCCCTCAGATCGACTCAGATCGCCGATTCCACCGCCGAAAAGCGACCTGTTATGTTTTTCTCGATGCCTTCCGCTATCACCAGATCAAGATGGCGTAGAAGACATGGAAAAGACGGCCTTCCCGACCCCTGCAGGAGTGTATTGCTACACATGCATGCTATCTGGCTGCGAACGCAGAGCCACCTTTCAGCGGGCCGATGCACATCACCTTGGGTCCGCAGCTCGAGGAATGTTGAGGCTTACGTTGATGACATTGTGGTGAAGTCTCGGAGGCCAAAACCCCGATACAAGACTCGGAGGAAACCTTCACGAGCCTCGACGCAGTTGAACCCGCGTGCATATCCCGGAGAAGTGTGTGTTTGGGGTCCCTCGGCAAGTTTTGGGCTTCTCGTGTCCCATCGGGCATCGAGGCTAACCTTAAAAGGTCAAGGCAGTTGAGGACATGAGCCCGCCAAGACCCTCAGAGAAATGCAGAAGCCATCGGGCGCTGCGGACTCGCTTAGGACGCTTCATCTCCAAGCTAGGGGAACGAGCGCCACCTTCTTCAAGCTAATGAAGAAAAAGGGCCCTTTGAATGGATCAAGAAGACGACACATGCTCCAAGACCTCAAAAGATACTTAACCAGCCCCCGTAATGGTGGCTCACGCCTCAAGAGCCCCCGGTGTTTCATTTGCAGCCACCCCCTACTCGCCAACAAGAGCCCTGGTGGCGGTTAGGGGGAGCGTCGGACCAAAGCCGCGGTAGCTGCCCGGGTCAAGGCGAAGCAGGATCAAGGGGGGCCCACAGAGACCACTACCACAGCCGAGGAGGATCAGCCGCCGCAGGGAAGCGCACTCGGGACAGAAGAGACCCCTCCCCCTGATGACCAGCCACTTGGGGCTCCATTGCCCTAGGAGGCGCCGCAGCTTCCGGAGGACGCCAACGAGACCAACACTCCCAACCTCGTCGAACACCCTGTGTACTTCGTCAGCACAGTGTTGCGGGATGCGAGGGCGAGATACCCCATGCCCCAGAAACTCCTCCTCACGCTCTTGATGGCCTCGCGCAAGCTGCGGCACTATTTTCAGTGCCATCCCATCAAGGTTGTCTTGGCGTACCCCTTGGAAAGGGTGCTCAGGAGCCCCAACTCGGCCGGAAGAGTCGTAGAGTGGAACATCGAGTTGCAAGCTGCTTCAGCTAGAATTCAGCACCACCAGAGTCATCAAGGGAGCCGCGCTAGCAGACTTCGTGGGCGGAATGGATTGAGGCGCCGGCCTCAAGGCTGGCGAGGATCGATCCTCTCCCCGGAAGCGAGGCACCGGACGGTTGGGTCATGTACTTTGACGGGCGCTTCCAAACACGGCGCTGAGCTGGGCGCAGGCTTATATCTCCTACTCAAGACAAGCTCTACTACGCCAGGCAGCTCTGTTTCTAGCACGGAGAAAAGGTCTCCAACAACATAGCGGAATATGAGGGCCTGATAGCAGGCCTGAAGGCAGCGGCTGCCCTAGGAGTGAAGCGCCTTACCATCAAGGGTGATTCACAACTCCTCATCAACTTCTCCAACAAAGTATACGAGCCAAGGGATGAGCACATGGAAGCCTACCTCGCAGAGGTCCGCAGGATGGAGAAGCAGCCTGGGGCCGGAGTTGCAGATGTGCCTCGTGGCACCAATCAGAGGCCGACGACATCGCCAAACGGGCATCCAGCGGCTACCTCAGAGCCCGCGCGTTTTGAGGAACGGTTTTCAAGCCCTCAAGAACGCCATCACTCACAAGCACGGTGCAGCCTGGAAGAGCTCCCACCACCGCCTGGAGCCCCGGGCCCAGGGTCTGCCTCGGAGCGAGCGGCTCGCCCTAACACCGGAGCCTCTCAGAGGGATGCCGGATCACAGAGTTCGAGCTACTCGACGCAAGGGACCTTGCCTTAAAAGGAGGAGGAAGCGAGCGTGGCGGCAAGCCACGGCGCATCGCATCGGGATGGAGAGCTCTACCGGAAGCGACCAAATGATGTGTCCCTGCGGTACATCTCTAGAGAGCAAGGGAAGGAGCTGCTGGCAGACATACACGGTGGAGACTGTGGGCATCATTTGTCATCACGGGCCCTCGTTGGCAAGGCATTCCGCAGCGGGTTCTATTGGCCCATCAAGCTCAATGATGCCGTGGAACTGGTAAAGGCTTGCGAGGCCTGCCAATTCCATGCCAAGCAGATCCATCAGCCAATGGAGGTCTCGCAAACTATACCCTCTCGTGGCCATTCGTTGTCTGGCTGATATCCCGGCCCGCTTCGGGCGCCAGAGGCTATCGTTACTCTACATCTCCATGGACAAGTTCACCAAGTGGGCTGAAGTGGAAGCCGTTCACACCATCCCCGCAGGTTCTCGCGGTCAAGTTCATCAAGGGCATCGAAGTCGGTTCGGGTGCCGAACCGCATCATCACCGACAACAGCTCGCAGTTCACCAAGAACTCCTTCAAAACATATTGTGCTAACCTTGGGACGCAGGTATGCTACGCCGGTAGCGCACTACGTGAGCAACGGTCGTGCCGAAGGGCCAACACAGAGGTCCCGAGGGGCCTCAAAACCAGGACATTCAAGAAGAAGCTAGAGGCCTGCGGCGGAGGCTGGTACGACGAAGCTTCAAATCAGACAGGTCCATCCGCACGATCACTACTCAAGCCGATCGGGCGAGACACCGTTCTTCCTGGTCTATGGAGCTGAAGCAGTCCTCCCTCACGAGGTCCGACGTCATTCCGCACGGGTCCTGGCGTTCGACGAGGCGTAGCAGGACGCCATGTGGGGGACGGACCTCGTGCTGGGGGAGGAGCATCCTCGAGAAGCCGCGCTACAAGCGGCAAGATACCAACAAGCACTGTGGCAATACCACTGCCGCAACATTCGCCCCAGGACTCTTGAGGTAGGGGACCTCATGCTCAGACGGGTTCTCTCTGTAGGACTGCATAAGCTATCTCCCATGTGGGAGGGCCCGCTCAAGGTTGTTCATGTTTCCGTGCCTGGCCCGCGGCGCTTGAGACTGGGAGGGGTGCCCGCCCGTAACGCTGCGGAACATCCAAAGACTCCTGAGGTTTTACCCCCAAAAAGGCCCGGTGCCTGTGAAGAAGGCAAACGCCTGTGAAGCTTATCTTTCTGAGAAAGGCCCGGTGCCTGTGAAGAAGGCAAATGCCTGTGAAGCTTATCTTTCTGAGAAAGGCCTGGTGCCTGTGAAGAAGGCGAACGCCTGTGAAGCTTATCTTTCTGCGAAAGGCCCGAAACCTGTGAAGAAGGCCAATGTCTGTGAAGCTTGCCGCCCGTGACACTCTCACGTAATAATGAGTTGGGGCTGTACACGCCACGGAGTCTCGTGAGCGCTGCCTCAGTGCCTCGGGCTCCCTCCCACGCCTGGAAGCACTTTGTTCGCTACCTGGTGAGAAGACGTCAAGACTAGATTAGCTGCCGGACAGGCTTTTTTCATTTGCTTTTCGCAGCTTGGCTTGTTCATTCCCATTTGAAGTTTTATTGAAGTGGTTGCCGCCTTTGGCTTGTGACTCTTTGCCTTCTTCGCCTCCCGCCTCAATTTCTTCTCACGCGAGTCTCGCGAGGGAGCAACGCGGCACCTCGCAAGAGTTTTCTGCCCCTATTGTTTGAGGCTTCCCAACCGGGTCCACTACAGAGCATTCCTTCCATCCGCGCCTCCACGGGCGCCGCGACGCGAACACAGACCTGGGTCGGTCGCCCACGACCGAGGCCTAAGCTACCTCTCCTGCTAATCTTTGTAGGGCATGAAGCGCTCGACGAGGCCTCGCCTCGGAGGCGAAGACCGCGACAGCCGCCTCAAGCTAAGTAATTTTACGCAGCGCGTGGCATGTAAGCTTCAATATAGAAATAGCGGAAACAGACGATAACTAACAACAATAGTCCAAGCATACCGCTGGGCCCTACACTACTGCTCTTTTGCGCAGAAAAGGAAAGAACAAACAGCGCCGAATCGCCGACACCCACTCGCGGGCGAAGGCTCGAACCACCTCCGAGCTCAGCAGATTCTCTCGCTTCACCGGGCGCGACGATGGGCGATTCAGCTACCTCCTCCAGCGGGCACGGTGGCGCTGGAGGCTGGTCGCGACCACCGCCGGAGGAGCCGCTGTCCGAAGAAGAGTCGCCAAGCTCGACGAATCCTCGAAGCGCCACGACCACGCTGCTGCCGTTGTTTTCATCCCGGCCGTCGCCGACTAGGCCCACGGCCGCGTCGCCGCCCTCGGAGCAGCACCCAGCGCCGGCATCGTTTTCCCTTAACACCTCACGAGGGTGGCATCGCCCGAACTTGAAGTGCAGGGTGCACCGCCGACTCAGCACCACGCACGCTGGCAAACGCTTGCCACCGCTGGTCAGGCCACACTCCCGGCCAAGGAGACCTCCAATAAGCTTCCAGAGGCCCGGCTGCAGCAACCGTCCGCTCGAGTCGAGGCGCCGGGCGCCGCCGAAGTTCACCTAAAAGGAAGCAGGAAGCTGAGCTGGTGCCGGTCGGTTCCACCGACCACACGACAAACTCCGCAGCACTCGGCCGAGTGGAAGGTGGGTTTAGGGGTCGCATGGTTGTAGCGCGCCCATCAACAGCTTGAAGCCTGCCGCCACTGGAGATCGCTCTCCATGTCCGCTGGAAGCCGCCACGGAGCCACAGTGGTGCTTGCAAGGACGGCTCGACCGCTTGGCCTGGGGAGAGTCAGCTCCACTGGCGGGCCTTTCCTTTCTCCGTGACCGAGAACCTCTTCGGTGGAGCCATGGAGAAGAAGGAGAAGCAAGAAGAGATGGACTGAAGGGCACAAGCTGCCTGCATTTATAGCCGGGAAGGCCAACCATCGACCTCCACGATCACAGTAATCATGACCCACTTTGCATGCAGGGACTTGTCAATTCATGCAGCCGCCGAGGCGCCGTGGGGAAGCAGGATTTATGTCCAATCAACCGCCACGCTGGCGCCCGAGGCTGTGCTGTTAGGGCCAGCAAAGTGCTTTGCACTTGCCCCTTCGCTTCTCCGCGGTTAAGTCCAGCGCGCTTTGGGTCGGGCTACTGCCGGGCGCTCGGGAACGGGGTACCAGATTTGCTCGCTCGCAGCCTCGCGGGCGTGGTTTCAAGGGGTGGCCTAGTACGCCCATCTTCATCAAGACAAGCTCAAGACCTCGCGAGGGGCCAAGCCTCTGGGTGGACGAAAGGAAGCTCAGCACGGCTCGCCAGTTGGCTCGCGAGGAGGCGGAGAGATCAAGGCGGGTACCTCACGAGGTGCCCATGACGCAAGCCATGACGACTAAGGGCGCCAGCGGGCGCCAGCCCTGCTGTGTCCTCATTTCCTCTTGGTGCAAAGGGAGCAAGCATGTTTAGAGCATCAAGGAAAGGCCGCTGCTTCGTGCAACAAGACCAAGACCATCACAACGGCAGGAAGGAGGTCATCATGGATCCCAAGCCGGCGTCACCACCAGAGCCTTTGGCAGGCGAGGACCAACTTTAGTCAGGATAAGTGTACTAGATGTTCCATTTCAAAATTGCCAATTGTTGGCACCCTGCCCGCTCAATATTTGGGAAGAGGCCCAGGGCCTCTACCTATAAATAGGACTAGCCACCCATAGGGTAGAGGCATCTTGGAGCAGCCAGCATCTTGGATCTAGAGTCCAGGACAGGGCTAGAGATCAAGCAGTCCAGAGAGAGAGAGAGAGAGAGAGAGAGAGAGAGAGAGAGAGAGAGAGAGAGAGAGAGAGAGAGAGAGAGAGAGAGAGAGAGAGAGAGAGAGAGAGAGAGAGAGAGAGAGAGACCGACCGAACTCCCCTTAGCAGTTCGTAGCACCGGCCAAGAACAGACCCTCGCAAGGCTGTTCTTCCTTGTATTGTTCGTCATCAGCCCCTGAGGCAATCCACCACACCACACACTGGAGTAGGGTGTTACACCACAATGGTGGCCCGAACTAGTATAAACCTTGTGTCTCTTGTGTTGCCCTTTTGGTAGTTTAGATCCTTGCGAGGCGACGAGGCGCAGGTAGGTAGGGGTGAGATCTCCGCGTGCACCCCAGAGTTCGAACCTAGAGGGTCTGCCGGAACCCGAAATCCGAGAACATGCTTTTGGGTCCTTAGCCATTTTTCATGTGGGCGCCCTTTTCGCTTTTGACTCTGCTTATCGGACAGCTCATGAAGCTACGGCTTTGGCAGGACAAAGCTTAAGTGCCAACACATTACTTGTCCGGCTGCAGGAAACATTACATAGTACAAGGCGGTGAGCCCCCCGGCCGACTGGTCGAACCCGGTGCCAGGCGGAATAATGGAATAACACATTCATAGGCATAATACTTATCATATAGATAAAAGAGGGCAGTCCCCGAGCTCTTCTCGGGGGACCCGGAGTCTTCTTACTTAATACAAAAGTTAGCGTGGTACATACTGCATCAACTGTAAAACCTTCGAAGGAGATTTGCATTCCATGGCCGCTCTGTCTCTTTGCTGGAGTCATACCTTTTGCATGCTCGAGGCTTTTGAGCATCGATCAGGTAGTAGGAATCATTGCCCAACGCCTTGCTGATGATGAAGGGGCCTTCCCAAGGTGCCGAGAGCTTGTGTTGGTCGGCTGTTCACTGGATCAGCCGGAGCACAAGGTCTCCCTCTTGGAAGGATCTTGGCCTGACCTTCCGTTTGTAGTATTGGCGTAGGCTCTACTGGTAGATGGTGGACCAACTGAGTGCCAACAGCCGCCCTCTTCCAGCAAATCGACGCCGCCTTCTCGCAGTGCTTTTTTGCCTCCTCCACGGTGTACATGGTGACTGGGGAGTCAAATTCTATGTCCGCTGTGATGACGGCTTCGCACCGAGACGAGGAAGAAAGGCGTGAAGCAGGTTGATTTGTTCGAGTTGTGCGCTGCTACCTCTTGAGCACTACGTTGGTTTTCCTTGAAGTGGAAAGGTGATGCAGCAAAGTATCGTAAGTATTTCCCCAGTTTTGAGAACCAAGGTATCAATCCAAGAGGAGGCCACACACGAGTCCCTCGCACCTACACAAACAAATAAATCCTCGCAACCAACGCAATAAAGGGGTTGTCAATCCCTTCACGGTCACTTACTTAGAGTGAGATCCGATAGATATGATAGGATAATATTTTGGTATTTTTATGATAAAGATGCAAAGTAAAATAAAAGGTAATAAAAATAGCTAAGTGTTGGAAGATTAATATGATAGAAAATAGACCCGGGGGCCATAGGTTTCACTAGTGGCTTCTCTCAAGAGCATAAATATTACGGTGGGTGAACAAATTACTGTTGAGCAATTGACTGAATTGAGCATAGTTATGAGAATATCTAGTTATGATCATGTATATAGGCATCACGTCCGAGACAAGTAGACCGACTCCTGCCTGCATCTACTACTATTACTCCACACATCGACCGCTATCCAGCATGCATCTAGAGTATTAAGTTCATAAGAACAGAGTAACGCTTTAAGTAAGATGACATGATGTAGAGGGATAAACTCATGCAATATGATATAAACCCAATCTTGCTATCCTCGATGCCAACAATACAATACGTGCCTTGCTTCCCCTACTGTCACTTGGAAAGGACACCGCAAGATTGAACCCAAAGCTAAGCACTTCTCCCATTGCAAGAAAGATCAATCTAGTAGGCCAAACCAAACTGATATTTCAAAGAGACTTGCAAAGATAACCAATCATACATAAAAGAATTCAGAGAAGATTCAAATATTGTTCATAGATAAAATTGATCATAAACCCACAATTCATCGGTCTCAACAAACACACCGCAAAAGAAGATTACATCGAATAGATCTCCACAAGAGAGGGGGAGAACATTGTATTGAGATCCAAAAAGAGAGAAGAAGCCATCTAGCTAATAACTATGGACCCGAAGGTCTGAGGTAAACTACTCACACATCATAGGAGAGGCTATGGTGTTGATGTAGAAGCCTCCGTGAACAATGCCCTCCCAAGTGAGCTCCTAAAAGGCCCCAAGATGGGATCTCATGGGTATGAAGGTTGCGGCGGTGGAATTAGGTTTTAGCTCAGATCTCGTAGTTTGGGGGTACGTGGGTATATATAGGAGGAAGAAGTACGCCGGTGGAGCAACATGGGGCCCACGAGGGTGGAGGGCACACCTGGGGGTAGGCGCAACCTACCTCGTGCCCTCCTGGTTGATGTCTTGACGTAGGGTCCAAGTCCTTCAATCACGCTCGCTCGAAAATCACGCTCCCAAGGTTTCATTCCGTATGGACTCTGCTTGATATTCTTTTTCGCTAAACTCAAATAGGCAAAAAACAGCACTGGGCTGGGCCTCCAGTTAATAGGTTAGTCCCAAAATAATATAAAAGTGTATAATAAAGACCAATAATGTCCAAAACAGAATATAATATAGCATGGAACAATCAAAATTATAGATATGTTGAGACGATCAAGCATCCCCAAGCTTAATTCCTGCTCGTCCTCTAGTAGGTAAATGATAAAAATAGAATTTTTGATGTGGAATGCTACTTGGCATAATTTCAATGTAATTCTCTTAATTGTGGTATGAATATTCAGATCCGAAAGATTCAAGATAAAGGTTTAATATTGACATAAAAGTAATAATACTTCAAGCATACTAACTAAGCAATTATGTCCTCTCAAAATAACATGGCCAAAGAAAGTTCATCCCTATAAAATCATATAGTTTAGTCATGCTCCATTTCCATCACACAAGAATGCTCTCATCATGCACAACCCCGATGACAAGCCAAGCAATTGTTTCATACTTTAGTAATCTCAAACTTTTTTCAACCTTCACGCAATACATGAGCGTGAGCCATGGATATAGCACTATGGGTGGAATAGAATATGATGAT
Source organism: Aegilops longissima (assembly GCA_021605205.1). Taxonomy (NCBI): domain Eukaryota; kingdom Viridiplantae; phylum Streptophyta; class Magnoliopsida; order Poales; family Poaceae; genus Aegilops; species Aegilops longissima. Next base: position 351,626,951 of record CM038679.1, read on the forward strand.
GGGGGTTATGTGGAGAAGACAAAAAAGGAGAAAGTCTCACATCAACGAGGCTAATCAATGAGCTATGGATATGCCCATCGATTGATGTTAATGCAAGGAGTAGGGATTGCCATGCAACGGATGCACTAGAGCTATAAATGCATGAAAGCTCAACATAAGAAACTAAGTGGGTGTGCATCCAACTTGCTTTCTCACGAAGACCTAGGGCATTTGTGGAAGCCCATTGTTGGAATATACAAGCCAAGTTCTATAATGAAAAATTCCCACTAGTATATGAAAGTGACAAAACAAGAGACTCTCTATCATGAAGATCATGGTGCTACTTTGAAGCACAAGTGTGGAAAAAAAAGATAGTAGCATTGTCCCTTTTTATTTTCCTTTTTTGGGCCTTCTTTTTTTATTTGGCCTTTCTCTCTTTTTTTTGGGACAATGCTCTATGAATGATGATCATCACACTTCTATTTATTTACAACTCAATGATTACAACTCGATACTAGAACAAAGTATGACTCTATATGAATGCCTCTGGCGGTATACCGGGATAACAATGAATCAAGAGTGACATGTATGAAAAATTATGAATGGTGGCTTTCCCACAAATACGATGTCAACTACATGATCATGCAAAGCAATATGACAATGATGAGCGTGTCAAAATAAACGGAATGGTGGAAAGTTGCATGGCAATATATCTTGGAATGGCTATGGAAATGCCATAATAGGTAGGTATGGTGGCTGTTTTGAGGAAGATATAAGGAGGTTTATGTGTGAAAGAGCATATCATATCACGGGTTTGATGCACCGCAAGTTTGCACCAACGCTCAATGTGAGAAAGGGCAATGCACTGCATCAAGAGGCTAGCAATGATGGAAGGGTAAGAGTGTGTATAATCCATGGACTCAACATTAGTCATAAAGAACTCACATAATTATTGCAAAAATCTACAAGTCATCAAAACCAAGCACTACACGCATGCTCCTAGGGGATAGATTGGTAGGAAAAGACCATCGTCGTCCCCGACCGCCACTCATAAGGAGAACAATCAAAGAACACCTCATGTTTCAAATTTGTTACATAACGCTTACCATACGCATGCTACGGACTTGCAAACTTCAATACAAGTATTTCTCAAATTCACAACTACTCAACTAGCACAACTTTAATATCACTACCTCCATATCTCAAAACAATTATCAAGCATCAAACTTCTCTTAGTATTCAGCACACTCATAAGAAAGTTTTTCATTAGTCTTGAATACCTGGCATATTAGGATTATTTAAGAAAATTACCATGCTTTTTAAGAATCTCAAAATAATATAAGTGAAGTATGAGAGAATAATAGTTTCTATAAAACAAAACCACCACCGTGCTCTAAAAGATATAAGTGAAGCACTAGAGCAAAAACTATATAGCTCAAAAGATATAAGTGAAGCGCATAGAGTATTCTAATAAATTCCGAATCATGTGTGTCTCTCTCAAAAGGTGTGTCCAACAAAGATGATTGTGGTAAACTAAAAATCAAAGACTAAAATCATACAAGACGCTCCAAGCAAAACACATATCATGTGGTGAATAAAAATATAGCTCCAAGTAAAGTTACCGATGGAAGTAGACGAAAGAGGGGATGCCTTCCGGGGCATCCCCAAGCTTTGGCTTTTAGGTGTCCTTAACTTATATTGGTGTGCCATGGGCATCCCCAAGCTTAGGCTCTTGACACTCCTTGTTCCATAATCCATCAAATCTTTTACCCAAAACTTGAAAACTTCACAACACAAAACTTAACAGAAAATCTCGTGAGTCTGCTAGCTAAAGAAAACAAAACACCACTTCAAGTTACTGTAATGAACTCATTATTTATTTATATTGGTGTTAAACCTACTGTATTCCAACTTTCTATGGTTTATAAACTATTTTACTAGCCATAGATTCATCAAAATAAGCAAACAACACACTAAAAACAGAATCTGTCAAAACAGAACAGTCTGTAGTAATCTGTAACTAACGCAACTTCTGAACTCCAAAAATTCAGCCAAAATAGGAAGACCTAGACAATTTGTTTATTGATCAGCAGAAATTAGAATCAATATTTTATCATGTTCTGGTGATTTTTAACAATTATGTTCGTGAACATAAAGTTTCTGCAATTTTCAGCAAGATCAAATAACTATCATCCAAGAAGATCCTATATGTTTAACTTGGCACAAACACTAATTAAAACATAAAAACACATCTAACCAGAGGCTAGATCAAATATTTATTCCTAAACAGAAACAAAAAATCAAAAAACTAAAAATAAAATTGGGTTTCCTCCCAACAAGCGCTATCGTTTAACGCCCCTAACTAGGCATTGATAATTTTAATGATGCTCGCATGAGAGACAAGAATTGAAGCACAAATAGAGCATCAAATAGCATGTGAGAAACACATCTAAGTCTAACATAATTACTATGCATAGGAATTTTATAAGAAAACAAATTATCAAGGCAAGCAAAAACTAGCATATGGAAGGAAGAAGAAAGAGACGATAGCAATCTCAACATGACGGGAGGTAATTTAGTAACATGAAAATTTCTACAACCATATTTTCGTCTCTCATAATAATTACATGTAGGATCATAAGAAAATTCAACAATATATCTATCATATAAAATATTTTCAACACGATCCACATGCATGCAAAGTTGACACTCTTCCAAAATAATGGGATTAACATTAACTAAAGTCATGACCTCTCAAACCCACTTTTATCAAAATTTCATAAAACTGAATATTCTCCAAATATGTGGGATCTAAAGTTGACACTCTTCCAAACCCACTTTCAATATTATTTCAAACAATATTGTCAATCTCATATTCATCATGGGGATTAAATAAATTTTCAAGATCATAAGAAAAAACACCCCAATCATGATCATTGCAACAAATAGTGCACATAGCAAAACTAGCATCCCCAAGCTTAGGGTTTTGCATATTATTAGCACAATTGACATCAAGAGAATTTATTGTAAAATCATTGCAATCAGGCTTTTCATCGACGGAACTATCAAGCATGGGTGCAATAGCAACGATCTCATTTTTAACATAAGGAACTATAGCAAATTCGTCTTCATAAATATTGGCATCATGGCCACAAGAATAGCAAGCATCATGTTCATCAAGGGATATTTCAACCAAATCATTGGAATCATCATTATCTATAGATTCATGCATATCATTATTTTCTTCCAAAGCAACGGTCATTCTTTCAATAAATTCTGGACATAGACATTATGAGCAAAGTTTTCATTGCAATATTGAAGTATGACGGAATTTTCAGATTTGTTGAGAGTAAAATCATACTTTTCAATCAAAGAAGCAACTTCATGAGCACCCTTAAAAACGACAAATTCTGCAATTTGTTCGATATCATAGTAACTATAAACACCCTTTACATAACAAGATAAGATTTCATTATCATTGAACTCACATAGGTAGGGAAGGTGTTTTTAGGATTCTTAGAGCAACAAGTAAAATTACAAATTTCACAAAGATTTCAAGCATAGCATAGCAAACGATTTATATGATACCATAAGAGCTTCCTTTTCGCATAAACGATGACGACAAAATGAGCATGCTCATCTAAAGATTTCCCATCAACTAGGCTAGTTGGGGTTTCAAAGATGAGCGATAAGGATCAAAGATGATCCAAGTAGAACACTTTAAGTGGATCCATATCAATAGATTTTCAGCAAGAAAAGATGCAAGCATATAGAAGGAACATGGAAACACGAGCAAACAAGAAGCAAGCGATAAAAAAGCGAACGGAAAAGAGAGGCGAATAAAACGGCAAGGGTGAAGTGGGGGAGAGGAAAACGAGAGGCAAATGGAAAATAATGTAATGCGGGAGATAAGGGTTTTTGATGGGTACTTGGTATGTTGAATTTTGCGTAGACTCCCCGGCAATGGCGCCAGAAATCCTTCTTGCTACCTCTTGAGCACTACATTGGTTTTCCATTGAAGAGGAAAGGGTGATGCAGCAAAGTAGCGTAAGTATTTCCCCAGCTTTTGAGAACCAAGGTATCAATGCAGAGGAGGCCACGCACGCAGTCCCTCGCACCAACACAAACAATAAATCCTCGCAACCAACGCAATAAAGGGATTGTCAATCCTTCACGGTCACTTACTTAGAGTGAGATCCGATAGATATGATAGGATAATATTTTGGTATTTTATGATAAATATGCAAAGTAAAATAAAAGGTAATAAAAATAGCTAAGTGTTGGAAGATTAATATGATAGAAAATAGCCCTGGGGCCATAGGTTTCACTAGTGGCTTCTCTCAAGAGCATAAATATTACGGTGGGTGAACAAATTATCGTTGAGCAATTGATGAATTGAGCATAGTTATGAGAATATCTAGGTATGATCATGTATATAGGCATCACGTCCGAGACAAGTAGACCGACTCCTGCCTGCATCTACTACTATTACTCCACACATCGACCGCTATCCAGCATGCATCTAGAGTATTAAGTTCATAAGAACAGATTAACGCTTTAAGTAAGATGACATGATGTAGAGGGATAAACTCATGCAATATGTTATAAACCCCATCTTGTTATCCTTGATGGAAACAATACAATACGTGCCTTGCTGCCCCTACTGTCACTGGGAAAGGACACCGCAAGATTGAACCCAAAGCTAAGCACTTCTCCCATTGCAGGAAAGATCAATCTAGTAGGCCAAACCAAACTGATAATTCGAAGAGACTTGCAAAGATAACCAATCATACATAAAAGATCAATCTAGTAGGCCACCCTATCTCGTGCCCTCCTGGTTGATGTCTTGACGTAGGGTCCAAGTCCTCTAGATCACGCTCATTCCAAAATCACGCTCCCGGGTTTCATTCCGCTTTGACTCCGCTTGATATTCTTTTTTCTCGCTAAACTCAAATAGGCAAAAACAACAATTTCGAAAGGCCTCCGCTAATAGGTTAGTCCCAAAATAATATAAAAGTGTATAATAAAGCCCAATAATGTCCAAAACAGAATATAATATAGCATGGAACAATAAAATTATAGATACGTTGGAGACGATTACGCGCAGACTCTAGAGGATTCGCCGCAGCTCATCGAGCCAATAGCCGGCCGAACGCCCGTAGGCTCGACTACCGGGGCTTGATGCCGACAAAATGAGGTTGCTTGTTTCGCCTCCGCTTGGCTGATTGACTGCAGATGGGCAACGGACGCTAAGTCCAGTTGGATGCCCCGCGTCGCGCAGAAACGAGCCAAGGCGCCTTTGGCAAAGTTTGTCCCGTTGTCGATGATGATGTTTTGTGGTATGCCATACCGGATGGTGATGTCGGAGATGAAAGTCACAAAGAAGCCGGACCATTCAACTTAATTGGCTTTGCTTCTATCCACTTGGTGAACTTGTCCACCACGACAAGCGATGAGTCATGCCGCCACAGGTCTGTCTTGAATGGACCCACCATGTCCAGCCCCTGTGACAAAGAAAGGCTGTGCAATGGGGATGGTCTTGAGTGTAAGCTGGCTGATTCAGCTTGGAGCAGAACTTCGCAGCCTTTGCATTTCTCGACCAAGTCTTTGGCGCTTAGAGCAATCGGCCGAAAACCCATGGCGAAAAGCTTTGGCAACAAGTGTTTTGAAGCCGCTGGTGGCTACACTCGCTTTGGTGGATATCTTTGAGGATTGCTTGGCCTTGCTCAGGCAAAGGCTGGCGAGGGGTATGGTGATCGATCGACGACCCTCGAGGTCAGCAGAGCGCCAGCGCCATAATCGATCGCCGATCCCTCCGCCACCGATGCAGCTGCCAGTTCAAGAGCCCCAGCCGGGCGCTTATCTCAAGGCCGGCGACGGCATCTTCATCAAGCTCCCCGGGCGCCGAGCCTGTGGCGCCGGTCAAGGGGAGACCTTTGACGAAGAGCTGCTCGCTTCATTGGCTGTCGCTGGTTGACGCGCCAAGCAGCAGCAGCGGCGAAGTCTCGAGGAGGAGCAATGTCGAAGAAGCTGTTGTCGCCTACCGCTACCGGCAAGCCAAGCTGGAGTCCCGGAAGCACTTGTCGCGAGGGCGGGAGCGGACATGGAGAAGCGCGCAGAAGAGCTTCGGTGCGCCAACCAAGAAGCTCTCCGGGATGTGGCAGAAGAGCGGGGGCGACTCGCCGAAGAGCGCACAGCCTTCATCCTTGAGAAGGCTGAGGTCGAGGAGCAGCAACGGCTTGCCGGTGAGAAGCTATCTGCAAGAAGAAGGCGAAGCTGGCGAAGGGAAGATCAACCTTGACAGCTATGAGGAAGAGCTTGCTGCGCGCGAGCAATCACTTGGCGGAGCTCCCAAGGAAGCGAAGGACGCTGCCGCAGCTGCCGAGGCCGCCAAGATGGAGTTGGAGACAAAGGTGACGAGCTGGAGGCCGGCCTGCAGAAGAGCGGTGAAGAGCTCACCGCTACAAGCACGAAGCGCCTGAAGGACGCCTACACTCTTGGCGAAGTTGCAGGCTGCCTCGCTGAGAGGATCAAAGAGCTCGATGCCGCCAAGGACTCCAAGGCGGATCTTGAGTTGAAGCCGACCACCCCGATGGAGACGCTGGATGGCTAAAGGAGCGGAGGTGGCCTGCTGGAGACGATCAAGATCAACGAGGAGCTGCCGACGAGTGCCACGACCGCCTGTAACACCTTCGAGAGAACGAATGCATCGGACGGAGGGTCTTGTTGATACCGCCGCCGCCATCGACAAGGAGCTGATGGAGCTGGGGATGGTGGACCTTGGTACTCCTCCGACGAGCGCCCAACCCAGCGCCAAGCTCACTGTTCCTCAAGGGCGCAGGACGGTTTCCATGCTCCGGAAGAGATCCCAAGCAGTTGGTCGAGGAATCGCGCCAGATCTGCGCAGGAGCCTCCGTAAGGTGTTGATGAAGGTGGTCTTCCGCAATCCAGGCCTCAACCTCAACGGCGCCCCGATCCCCGCCGCCAGATGCCGATGTGGAGGCGCCAAAGCCCTTGTCGCACCCATTGTGGACAAGGTGGGCAAGATCAACGGTTGATGGCGCACCACGAGACTAGGCCGCCTAATTTATCTTTCCTTTGTCGCACGATCATGTTTAGGAGAACAATTTATTAGATCAGCGACAAGTTATTTTGTAATATACTCTATCTTAGGTAACGATCGCAATGTTATTTCCTTTACTTGATTCCTTCCTTTGTATGTTTGTGCCCCACGCTTTTAGGGAACTTGTCGGCGCTGGCACCTTCGCATGAAGGCCGAAAAGGAACGTCAAGAGCTTGTCGGGCGATGCCGCCTCCGACAAGCAACCTTGTCGCAACTAGTTGCAGCTCACTTAAATTGTTGAGCGGACTCAAACAATTTAAGGGCGCCACCAGCTACGAGTTGGTTCCTCCGCACATGGTTTTCCATACAATGTACTATCGCTCGAGGAAGATAACTTAAAATTTAAAACTGATTGCTCAAACTTTGGCAACTTAGCTTTTCTGTCGCTTGCTTCCCGGCAAGGCGACATTTCCTCGAGCGACGCCAGGCCCACACCATTATCTTCTCCTTCCCCCGGTTGATTTGTGCGAGGAACCTCCTTTCTTTGAGAAGAAAGAAGAGAAATAAAGTTATGGAGCCTTGTGGCTCGTTATTGCTTATCGGTGTGGATGCTGCACAACATGTCGATAACACATGCAAATTGATTATGAAAGCATGAAATTGACAAGTTGTGCGCAACACATGAGCTTTACTTATGCACGGGTCTCGCGCCCCGCTTTGTACAAAGGATTACATGCAACATCGGCAAGACTTGTATAAAGGTGGTTGCCGAACAGGTTCCGCAACCGCGCCTTTATGGGTAAAACTTACAAAGATGCTCAATGTTCCAGAGTTGCTCACCGAATGCCATCTTCGGTCTCAAGGCGGACAGCGCCAGGCCTAGTGACTCGTTTCACCCGATAAGGGCCTTCCCACTTCGGTGTCAACTTGTTGGAATTCTTGGCGGATTGAACACGCCGAAGAACAAGATTGCCTTCCTCGAAACTTCTGGCACTAACTTTGCGGCTATGGTAGCGGCGCAAAGCTTGCTGTTAACGAGCGGCTCGCAGAAAGAGCCTCAAGACGGTCCTCCTCAAGGAGTAGCGCTATCTTGTCGCAGCTGCTCTTGCTCAAGCTCATCATAAGCGAGTACTAAGGTGACCCGTGATACGAAGTTCCCGGGGAGAACTGCTCGCTCCATAGACTAGAGCAAAGGTGTCCGCGCCTGGCTCGACGGCGCCGCCCCGATCGACCAAAGAACCACCGCAGCTCCTCAATCCAGCTTTCTTCCGCACTGCAGCCCGTCGAAAGTTCTGGTCTTGAGCCTCGCAGCACTTCAAGATTTGCCCTCTCCGCTTGACCGCTGCTTTCGGATGAGCAATGGTTAAGCAGACCTTGGCGCCAAGATCTTGGACGACAGCATGAAGGTGCGCTCGTGAATTGTGTGCCATTGTCGGTGATGATCCTATTAGGAATCCCAAAACGGCAAACAATTGACCAAGAACTTGATCACGATCGTGGCTGTCACCTTCCTCATCGCTTCCACTTCCGCCACTTTGTGAACTTGTCGACTACAACGCATAAGTACTCAAAGCCCCGACAACTCGGGAAAGGGGCCAAGATGTCGAGCCCCCGCATCAAAATGGCCAGGATAAAGGGATCGCCCGGAGAGCTTGAGCTGGCTGGTGTATCTGCTTGAATGGAACTAGCACGCTTCACACTTGGTTACTTGTGCAGTTGCATCCCGGAGGGCTGTCGGTCAGAAGAAACCTTGCCGGAAAGCTTTGCCGCAAGTGCTTTTGCGCTAATGTGGTGACCACATATGCCTCCATGTATCTCTCGCCAACAGCTTCGTCCATCTTCCCGTGAATACACTTCAATTTCACACCGCTGAGTCTTATTCGCATGCGTGTTGTCGATAAACCGATACATACTTGACTCGCCGGCTACTTTCTCCGCTTCTTCTTGCTCTTGGGAAGTTCTCCGTTCAAGGAAATGGATGATCTGCTGTGCCCATGCCGGAGCTATGCTCGACAACAAGGACTAAAGGCATATTCGCTGCGCGGAAACATCCGCTTCTATGGCAAGAATGATTTTCCCGGCAAGCTTGCCGGAGCAAAGTTTGTCGGAGCGCTCGCTTCAACGAAACAAACCCTAGGGTTTGCCTGAGCAGCATCGCCTCAAGATTTTTGGTGTTGATCCTGGGACTCGCGGGCGGCGGCTTCGGTAGCTCGGCCGAAGTAGTCACCGAAATCAACTTCCTCTTCTTGTTCTGTCCAGCTTGATGGTGTTACGTTGGTTGAGTCAGCTTGAGCACGAAGATTCCTGGTTCCATTGTAACTTGAGTGCGGCGCGACTTTGACAAAGCCATCGCAATATCATTCTCGAGCTCTTGGAACATGTTCCATCCAGAGGGCCAAAGTGTTCTTCTAGCTTTCTCACTTCATCGACGAGGCTTCCATCAACGGACTCGATAATCTTTGTTTACTTGGCGGACGACAAGCTGCGAGTCACCCCGATAACGAGCTTCTTGATCCCAAGGTCACCGCATCTGAGACCAGCAAGCAAACCTTCATACTCTGCTGTATTGCTTGTTGCTTGCTCCTTGGGAAAGTGCATTTGAACTATGTACTTGAGGTGTTCTCCGTGGTGTGATAAGCAGCACGCCGCACCGGCGCTTTGCAGCGAGAAGGCACATCAAAGTACATCAGCCATTCCTTGCCCGCCTCCTTGACGGGATGCTCGCTCTGAAATTTCTTCGCCTTATGCTACGCCCATTCTGCTATGAACTCCGCCAATGCCTCTGCTTTGGATAGTTGAAGTGCTTTCAAACTTGAGGCCAAAGCTTGACAGTTCCAAAGGCCCACTCGACAATCCTGCCTGTTGCTTCGGATTTTGCAAGATTCTCTTCAGCAGAAAGCGAGTGACAGCTGTGATCTCATGTGCTTGGAAGTAATGGCGCAGCTTTCGAGGCCATGAGGAGGCCGAAAAGCACTTTGTACACCGGAGTACCTTGACCTAGCCCCTCGAGAAGGGAACCGACAAAGTACACCGGCGCTGCACCATCTTTTTTCAGATCTTCTCGCAACTCGCTGCAGATCCGCCCTTGTCGGGACCAGAGCTTGTCGGTGAAGCCCCCGCTTGTCGCTGGATGCATCCGCTTGGTTGATGGCTCATCATCCGCCTCCCTTTCCGCTATTAACGCAGCACTAACCACTTGATTGGTTGCCGCTATATATAGCAGCAACTCTCTTGTGGCCTAGGTGCGATAAGTGTTGGAGTAGAGGACATGTACCTCTTTAGGTCTCTGCAGCGCAGCCTCCGCTTCGGAGTCCATTTCATTGACCTGCTTTTTCAAAATCTTGAAAATGGCAGTATGCTCAGCAGACTCTAGAGATAAACCTGCCGAGAGCAGCCACGCGAACCGCAAGTCTTCGAGATCCTTGACGCGCTTTGGTGCTTCAATCTTCTCAATGGCCTTGATCTTGTTGGGATTGGCTTCAATTCCGCCGAGAGATTAAGAACCCGAGAAGCTTGCCGAAGGGACTCCAAACACGCACTTCTCGGGTTGAGCTTGAGGTTGATCTTGTGCAGATTTGCAAAGGTCTCATCTAAATCTTGAACCAGAGTTGCTTTGTCCTTGCTCTTGACCACTATGTCATCCATGTAGGCTTCTACATTTCTGTGCATTTGCGGCTCAAAAGCCGCCATGGACTACTCTTGCAAACGTTGAACCAGCATTCTTAGCCCAAAAGGCATCCGTGACAAAACAAGAGGTGCCACATGGGGTGATGAATGCGTTTTCTTCATCCTCTTCTTCCATGAAGATCTGATGATATCATGAATATGCATCAAGAAATGAAAGCAAATCACATCCAGCCGTGGAGTCAACAACTGTCGATGCGCTGCAAGGGAAATGGGTCTTTGGGACAAGCTTTATTAACATCCGTGAAGTCAATACAAAGTCTCCATTTCCCATTTGCCTTGCGTAACAATTACAGGATTGGCCAACCACGAGGATGGAGCACCTCCGACAAGGCCCGCCGCTTCCAACTTCTTGATCTCTTCGCAATGAACTCTTGGCGCCCACCGCCGCTTCCGATTTTCTCGCTTGATGGGCCGCAGATGAGGATAGACAGCTAGTGGTGCTCAATTACCTTCCTGAACACCGGGATGTCGACGGTTGCCATGCAAACACGCCGACGTTCACCGCAGAAAGCAACGAAGCGGCCTTCCTATTTAGGGTCGAGAGTGGCATCGATGGTGAAGGTACCACCTGTCGCCCTCCTTGGCGGCACCTTCTTGGTCTTCGTGGAGCTGCCATCATCTTCTTGCACTTGCTGGTGGAGCTCGATGGTGCGCCCTCGACGGTAGCGCAGCACCAAGAGGTGCGCTGCCGGAGTGGGAATCAGAGCTTTTGCCGGACTTGGTCTTCTTCTTCCCCGGAGCTTCATCGCTAGTGATTTGCTATCGGTCGCAGCTGCTGCCTCCCGGTAGATCTTGTCGGCGCAGATAAGAGCATCCTTCTTGTCGCCATGGACAGAAATGACACTTACCGGCCCCGCATCTTGAGTAAGTTGTACGCATAATGAGAGGCTGCCATGAACTTGGCGAGTGCCGGACGCCGAGTATCCCATTGTAGGCAATGGAAAATCAGCGACGCCAAACGTGACCTTCTCACTCCTGAAGTTTAGTTCATCGCCAAATGTTACCGCAACGTGATCTTCCCTTTGGCTTGCTCCTTCCCGGTTAATTCTTGAATGTGCCGCCTCTTCGAGCTCGCTGTCAGGATCCAAGCTTCGAGCACCGCGGATGAGATCAGGTTTGCCGCCCGCCGCCAACTAGCATCTTGGTGACCTTGAGGTTGCGGATAGTTGGTGAGACTAACATCGGCAAGCACCCGACCGCGTTATGCGATCAGGGTGGTCCTCAATATCAAAGATGATAGGCGGATGGACCATTTCAAGGGCCTGCGTGACTCTCACGGATGGTTCTCGCTGCATTAACCTCCCCGCATCCATTGCTTGAGTTGGCGGTGTGAGGTATGCAGAGCACCACCGCCAACGCAGAGGACCTCCGTGGCTTTCTCAAACTCCTGCTCATCAACTTCATCGCCTTCCATATCTTCATCGCCATCGCCGTTTTCATCCTTGTCGCGCCGCTGGAGGTCTGTCTCTTGCCGCTGCTTGGCTTTGCCGCTGGCGGTCCTCCCCCGGCCGGTTCGCTTGCTAGCTCCCCAGCACCTTCCCGGGCCTTCTCCTTGTCGCGCCACTCGCACTCAGCTTTCATTGTTCAACAAGCTGCTCGACCTTCTTGCACTCGAGGTCATGGCCCTTGGTGCGGTGGATCTTGCAAGATCGTTTGTTGAGTTGTCCTACTTGTTTGGCGGCTGCCACAGTTTGCAATGGGCGCCAGCGCAACCTCCTTGCCGGAGCCACCAACTTTGGCTTTCTTGATGGCACCACCGCTGTCGGACGCTCGACAACTAGTACCTCTTGCTCTTCTTCCTTCGGGTTGTTCCGCCACGACTCTTCTTTGCCGGGCGGTCTCCTCACTATCGATCCTGTTTCAGATTCTCTCCCGGAGTCTCCTCCTTCCTCAAAGACGCACACTTGTCGCCAGGCATACAGCTCATCGACGCCCTTGACTTTGCACATCGCCATCTCCTCCTCATTCTGGCGGTTCCGCGACGTTTCGATGAAACGCGCTGATCATCTGCGTAGGGTGGACATCCGATGTTGTAGTGCACATGGTCGAACCTCTCGATGAACTTGCGCAGAGACTCTCCTTCCTTCCGGCGAAAGCAGATGAAGGTCACTCTTTGGCCATGAGGTTTGTACGCGCCATGAAGGCGCCGACAAACCGATGGCATAGATCTGCCCAAGAAGATATGGAGCTGTCCGCAAGTGCATGAGCCAAGATCTCGACATTGGGCTTGAGCACCAGCCGGGAAGTAGTTGGCGAGGATCTTGTCGCCTCGCTTCCCCGCAGCTTGCACCGCAATGGTGTAGATGCCGAGGAACTCCGACGGTGTGTCCTACCATCGCATTTCTCCGCACATCTCGCTTGAAATTTTTCTTGTCGGGCCATCGACTTGCCGCAGCTCACGAGTGAACGCAGGGCAACCTACCGCAGACGGCAAGTCACTTGGTTCCTCGGCGCTTGCATGTCGACAATGGGGCCCAGCGCCGCTGGTCGATTGACGTCACATTATCTTCGGGCGCCGATGCGTAGTTCGAGCGCCTTCTTGTTGCCTTTATCAAGAACTTGGCGCTGGTCGCCGAGCTCAGGATCCGACGACGCCGTGGAGTCATTGCCGAGGTGGATCCGACGAGTCGGCGATCTTGGCCTTCGGATGGAGAGTGCATGGTGGTTGCACTTCGCAGGTCTCTGCCGCCACCGCTCGTGCCTTGTCGCCCCGCCGCAGCAGCCGATGTGCTTGGTTGCCGCGAACGCCGCCGCTGGCAAAGCCGATGAGACTCTCGATGGTGGCCTCCATTCGCCGACCTTTGTCACCGCTGAGGGTAATCCAGAGCGCTTGAGCCGCGCCAAAGCTTCCGCTGAGTGGTGGGCGGCAATGGCGAACGGTGCGAGGAGCGAATATGCTCGACTTCTAAATATGTTAGAAGGAGCAGATCTCGCCCAGCGACCGTGCGTTCTCGCCGCACTAGCTCGTTGGCGCAAGGCTGTTCTTGAGCGCCCTCGATCCACCAAACCGATCTTGGCCCAATGAACGCATGGTGCTGCGAGCACCATGACGCTGCCGGTCCCAAGGCCTCGAGATGGACGCGCGCGATCCGGACGCCGAGGTCGCGCAGCCTTGTCCTTGACTTGGCAGCGCCATGAGCTCCCTCATCAACGCCGTTTTTCCGCCGGCGCTCTTCCCCACCACTCGTTAGCCCGTGGTGGTGGGGTTTGACGCGACGGCTCGGCTGCCGCCAAGCCTTCTTCTTCGTGGCATGTTGATGAAGATGATGAAGATGTCGCCGGTGAACGCCGATCAGGTTCACACAGCCTCAGACGATCCCCTACCGGGCGCGCCAAAGATGTCGGGAAGATCGTGACCCATTTAACACCTATGGGACCGCGGACCGAGTCCCTTTTGGTCGGGTGGGGGGGCGGAGATTGCACGAAGAGCGATCGAGGCGATGCACACGAAGCGTTTACCCAGCTTCGAGCTCTCCGAGAGATAATACCCTACCGCTGCTTGTCCGATTGATTGTGTTCTGCTAGGGAGCATCGAGAGCTACAAAACCTAGCTTGAGTGTTTCTAGTCTCGAATGAGTCGAACTCGCCGAACCCCCCCACGCTATGCGCATGGGCCTCCTTTTATAGGCTCAAAGGGTCACCATGTGGCAACGTAAACAAGGGCAAATGGGAAAATGAGTTGCGTTGGTACAAAGCTACTTTGTATGCTGTATTCTACCTAACTCGACGGCAAGGGACAAAAGCATTAAATGCCCGCCCATGTCGCCAAACAAGTGCAGTAGGGACTGTGGGGCACCACCGCTGCCACGATGGCACCCCTGCTGCTGTTGCCATCGCTGCTCTCCGCTGGCTGCACAGCCTCTTGACACGCACACTCGAATGGCCCCATGACGCACACGCTGGTGGATGAGCTGGAGCGGAGATGAAGAGAGGTTTCGCCGCTGCAAGCACCTTGCCGCTGCTGAATCCTTTGTCGCGCCTCGAGCTTGTCGCCATCAGCCTTCCCGCAAGCCCTCTTGCCGGGTCTTGTCTTCGCGGCCTTTGAGTAGTCTTCCCGCAAGCTCCTCTTGCCGGGCCTTGTCTTCTTGGCTTAAATACTTTGTTCTTGAATGGCTCCAAAGGAACCACGGAGGACCTTGGCGGTCACTAGGCAGCCCCTGCCGACGGGTGCAGTGAATCGCTCGCACGAGTTCGGGATACCAGTGGTACCCTTTACTCTAGTACACCGACACTCGCTCCACGGCCGCTGGTACACACCAGTGACACTCGCTACCACAAGTTCTCTGCTGATAATGGTATGTTGCTGCCCGACGCTGCACTTGTCGAGCCGAGATCTCATCACCGGCAGCTCTTGTTCACCGAAGTTGAGGATGGGCTGAGCCCGTGAAGGAGCTGCTATTTCTTCACCGCAAGGACTGCTACTGCACGAGGGTGGTTGGGCTGGGAGGCGGCGCTGGAGCTCTGACACGCTGTTAAGTCGATGAAGTCCCAGTGCCGATCACGCAGCCCCGGCCGGGTTCTCAAGTCCCCGGCCGGTGCGGCTAATCGCAGTCCCCTGCCGCTCGCCGAATACCTGCGGCCGTTGCCGGGTCTCTCAAGTCGGATCCGATCGCTTCAGAGGAGCCGCACGAAGATGAAATATGACTCTGGCGATGGCTTGACAGCGGCTTAAGGAGGCGCAGTAGGTGACGCCGGGTCGGTATTGTTTGCGGTAGAGCCAATCCGTACAAAGCATCGCTTGCTCATTGTCATTTCTGGCACATGGAGGAACTCGCACCTTCAAGTATCCACCGAGTTGTTGCACGAGGAAACGGTAGCTCGCCATATTTGCATCCTTGGCGCCCCAAGATCCTCGACGATCGCTAGACTATCAAGTCGGAATCACTATAGCACAGATCCAAATAATGCCGAGTACCTTTGGCAAGCCGGAGTCTCGGAATGAGTGCTTCATATTCAGCAATGTTGTTGGAGGTGGCAAAGTGAATTTGCAACACATATCTGAGCTTGTCGCCTTTGGGAGAGGTGAGGACGATGCCGGCTCCCAAACCGGTGCGCATCTTAGAACCATGAAAGTGCATCCGCCAATGGGTGGAGTCCGGCGCCGGCGGTAGGTACTGGGTCTCGGCCCAGCCGACGAGGAAGTCGGTCAGTGCTTTAGACTTGATGGCGGTGCGAGGTCGATCTATGGCCCATTTGGCCACTCGCTCAAGCATCTCTGGCTTCCAATGATCTCAAGAAGAGGAGCAAGGCATAACAAGTGATTGGGTGTGTTTGAAAGTATGGCTTCAGCTTGGCGTGAAGTGTACGCCATAGCACATCTTCTCGATAGTGGGGTAGTTCTGCTTGGAGGCGACAATACTTCACTCAGTAATACACCGCCTCGACCGGCAAGCAGCTTTTGCTTTCTTCCTTGCATTCCACAACTATGATCGGTATTAACCACCGCCGGTGGCGGCGATGTAGAGAAGCATGGGCCTTAGCGGTCGCAGCCGCCAGACGGGCAAGAGGGTCAACATATTTTGAGATGGAGAAAGCTTCATCCGCTTTGTCATTCCACTCAAAAAGTGGCCTTCTTCATGAGATGGTATAGGGAAGAGTTTTCTCGCCAATTGATTGATGAAACGGCCGATGGATGCAAAGCAACTGCAAATTTTTGCACGCCAGCTAAGTGGGTGGGCACCTCCATCCTATCGATGGCCTTTGATCTTCACTGGTTGCACTCTATGCGCCGTCGGGACATGTGGAAACCAAGAAGCTGGCCGGGCCGGTACTCCAAAGACACATTTCTCCGGGTTGAGCTTGATCTGAAAGCAGCGCAGTTTTCAAAGGTCTCCTTGAGGTCTTCTAGCAGTTGTTCCATGCTTCGTGATTCACCACCACATCGCCCACATAGACGTATGCTTCGCCGAAGTTGCTTGAGGAGACTTCGCATGCAACGCTAAAACGTGGCACCGTATTTTCGCCGAACGCCATGGTCAGTAATGTAAGGCTCGAATGGCGGATGAAGGCGGTCTTCACCTGTCGGTCGGGTTTAGCTTGATCCGATAATACCTTGAGTATGCATCCAGAAAACTCTACACCGCGATCCGGCCGTGGAGTCAATCACTTGGTCGATTCCCCGCAAAGCAAACGGGTCTTTGGAGCAAGCTTTGTTGAGGCTGGTATAATCACACATGCGCCATCGCTATTCTTCTTCAGCACAAGGACTGGGTTGGCTAACCATTCGAAAGAATGCCTCCATGATGAAGCCGCCGCTAGAAGCCGGCCATTCTCTCCAACAACTCTTCTTCTTCTTTTTCCGAGAGGCAGCGCAAGGCTGTCTCGATCGCTTGGCATCAGTCGGACATGTAGCTTGTGCTCGGCGAACTGGCTTGAACACCCGGCATGTCCTTGGGAGACCATGCAAAGATGTCCCGATTTCACGGAGGAAATCGATGAGCTCGCTTCCTATTTGCTGTCAAGGTTCGTGACCTATGATAGCGCAGGCCTCCGGTGCTCCGGGTCCAAGGGTATCTTCTTTGTTTCTTTTGCCGCCTTGAACGAGCCCTCGACCACCTTGGGGTTGGGTGACATTTCCGCTGCTTGCCCGCCATTGCCACAACCCGATCAAGGAGCCGCTTCTCGCTGCAATCACGAGGGACTCGCCAGGCCGGTCAGCTGTCGCAAGCGCAGCGGACGACTTCTTGTAGTCCCTCGCTATGGTCAGATTCCTTGAGCTTGCATCTTCATCTTGAGGTAAGCATAGTGGGGATCGCCATGAACTTGGCCGAGAGCAGGCCGCCAAGTAGCACATGGTAGGGGCTCAAGGTCCACCACCTCAAACCAGACCGACTCTCGGCGGAAGTGATCTTTGTCCCCAAAGAGGACATCTATCCGTGTTCTGCCGATTGGTGAGCAAGAAAGGCCAGGACTATGCCATGGAATACAGTCCCATCGGGCTGAAGCTGCCTCGCTTGATTCCTAAATTCTCCATAGTACTCGACATGATGTTAATGTTGCTACCGCCATCTATCAGACTCGGGAGAAGCGAGCAACCCGCCTCTCAAGGCGAAGGTGGCATCCAAGACCAAAGCATAAGAACTGGAGAGGACATCATCTCCGGTGGTCAGCTCTCCCAACCGACAGGGCTTCTCGCACCAATGCATGAACTCGGGGGTCTCCGACGCTAACGCATTTATTTCTTGTTGCCGCTGCCGCTGGGCCAGTTTTGTCGCGGCCACGCCGGTAAACACGGCATAAGCTCCATGCTCTTAGGATATTCATCTTGTATTGCACCGACCGCCGAACCGCTAGTCAGCCGGGAGGAGGCGGCGGGCCGCAAGCGTGAGGAGGCAGGAGTCCATCACCCTTGGCGATCCCGGTGAGCCAGCGGCATTCGAGTGGTGTGGTTGGACGGCTTGCGTCACCGTGGAACTGGTGGTGGTGCGCCTAGAGTCTGCTCATACGAGAAGGCGGCAACCAGTTGGGCTTGCCGCTTCTTCCGGCGCTTGGGAGGAGGCTTCCTTCCGGCCGCCGGTCTTCAATCGCCGCCACTTGCCGCTGCGGAAGCCGGATGCTGTGCTTTACGCTTATGGTCATTCTGTTGTCGCTACCCATCGGTGTCACCACCAGGGTCCAAGAGCCGCAACCACCTTGCCGATGCATCAACTTGATCTCCGCTTTCATGGACGAAGTCGGCCGTATGCATTTGTTCTCGCTATGATCAAGTTCGTTTAGGTCGCTGCTCGCCGCAGAGAAGCTTGTGCTTGAGGAGGTGCCTTCGCCACCCGGTAGTGAAGTACTGATGGCCTCGACCTCGCATGCCTCTTGCAAGAGTTGCGAGCTCGCCCAACACGTGAGGTAATCGCGAGTTGATTTGTTGGGGCTTTGGACGACAAGGAGAGCCGGCGCAGGCTTGGGCTGCCGCCAGGTACCGTGAAGCTGCCAATGAAGGCTTCAAAGTGAAATAAACCGTGTGTTGATGCTACGTGGCTTCAGTTGTTCAGCCATGTCCGGGCGTGTCTTTAGAGCATGAGCGAACGCATTTCACAAGAACGCGCTTGTTGCCGCGCATGGCGCCGACGGCCGGAAGTAGTCGACCAAATCAGTCCTCCGGCTTCATGGAGCTTGTACTTTGGCGATTCTCGAGCGTAGTACCCTTTGGGGAAGGGCTCATCTCGGATGCGGGGCTAAAAATGCGACCCAGCTCGCTTCTTCTTCTAGTGCTGTGGATCGTTGAGGCAGGCGATCGAAGGGCGGGCGCCGTTTTCTCCGACTCCTTCTCGGCGCCCAAGGCGGTTGCTGCCGCCGGTGGTCAACAAAGGCGGTGAATGTGCCTCTCGCGGAGAGGGGAGGCGAACGTCGCCTGCCGCTGCACGCTTGGGCGGCCGCCTTGGTCGCGCTTAATGATGATGCGAAGTTCGGCTAGGCCGGCAGCCGCCTTGTCTCTCTCGTCGCGGACGCCGCCAACGGGCGTCGAGATGTCGCGCTTGCTTTCGGCGTAGAAGGCGGATTCGCTTGCCGCTTGGGCATTTCTAACACGATAACCGCTTCTCGCTACTCAGAATCAAGATCTAGGAGCTGCCGGACGCGCTTCCATCATGTGGCGATGCTCGCCGCCCTCGTGCTTGTTCAGATCGCCCGCCGCCGCCTGGCAGCTTTATGTTCTCTACGGGTGTGGCGACGGACGATCTGTCCCAACATGCCGGGCGATGGTCGCGCACGCCGTCGGATCAGCCACGCGCTAGGCCCACCAGTGAGCGGGCGTTGCCGGCGGCACATACCAATCTCACACTAGTAGGCCTCCAAAGGCGCTCTCATGTTGGCTACCGTTGGGGCTTGACGAGCCGACACGGCGCGGCCTCCGCCGCCTCAAATACGGGCGCTCCTCTCCTGATGTGGTGCAGTCAGGTCTTGCAGTGCTACTGCAACGGATCCCGCCACCTCCGCCAGAGTGCTTCGCCGGTTGCCGACGAGCACCTCCATGACGGTGCTGCCACCGCTGTCCGCCCGAGGAAGCGGTTCGTCAGAGACCACCACGCTGGTGGGGAACGCGCTGTTGACGCTGTGTCGGAGCTTCCATAAGCATCGGGTTGATGGAGCTACAGACCCAAGTCCGCAGCTGGGCTTGCTGGCGACGGAGCTAATCTAGGAGCCCCGACGAGGCGGCTCGTGGCCTTCAGGCTCGCATAAGACGCTGGCTCGCGGAGAGGCAAATCCGCCAACAAGATTGGCGAGGCAGCTCCGCAAGCTAAGCTTGCGCATGCATGCAGCTGGCCAACAGACAGCTTATCAAGGCAGGTCGGGCTGGCTGCGCCGCCAGAAGGAACAATGTTCCCATCCGTAACAAGTCTCCGGAGACGGTGCACTCGCCCCCACGGTGGGCGCCAAATGTCAGGTTGGTGCAACATATGCCAAAGGATGGCTTATCATGTTGGGAGCGAGTAGAACGCCGCCAAAGGTTCGGAAGCGGATGAGGCGAGACATCAACGCCGCGACTTTACCCAGGTTCGGGGCTCTAGGAGATAAAACCCTAGTCCTGCTCTGCGGGGTCTCCGCGATGATCACTAAGGCACTAGTGAGGACAATGGCGCCCTCAGGTGTATGCTAGAGGTAGAAGAAGGCAGGCATGCCTCTCCTTCCTCTAGATATGAGTCTAGTTCTAACAAGTTGGGAACCTTTAATGGGTGCCCTGGGGTTTATATAGGCCTACCTGTGGGTACATTGGTAATCTGTCCGTGTAGGACCCGGCTGTCATCGTCTTGTCGCCGCTTCTCCGCCGCCGATGGGGCTCCGCCACCAGTGGGCCCTACCGACCGGTCTGCACGGAGTGACACAGCCGCCCCGCCACGCGGTCTTGCTGGCTGCCGACATCAGTCACGACGCTTAATGACGCATGCTTGGTCGGGGAGCGCATAGTCCCGCCACTCAAGCGGGAGATCACCGAGCTACACCGTGTCTCATCTCGTTAATGGCGACGGGCCCCGAGGAATAAAACGGGCCGCCGGCCGGAAGCCACGCCCCTTAGGTCCGACCGTCGCTTCCACCATCTTCCGGCTCGCCACCGGTAGGGCCCGCCGCCGCAGCCATACCGATAGGCCGTCAGGAACAGGGCTCACCGCCAAGCAGTGACGCTGGGGATGGAGTGGCAAGGCTGCGGCCGGGCGGAGATCTCCGCCAGACGGAGCACCGTGGCCACGCCGACCTCGATACGGGGTGATGGGCTACATCGTAGCCTCACCATGTCTTGTCTTCTTAATGGGGCGCAGACTGAGGGCGCCATGGGTCGCTTGCTAGAGCCGCCTTCTCTAGAGGCTCGTGAGGAGTCGGCTCAGTTTGGTGCCGCTTTCCGCTGCCGTCGCTTGCCTAGCCGCCATCGGCTGCGGCACTTCATCTTGATGTCCTAAGGGGCACAACCGCCCCGATGTCTTGAAAGGTTCAGACTCAAGTTAGGCTACCCGTGGCCCATTACTCCGACGTAGCTCCAAGGCATTCTTCTTCTCGCTGAGCTGCACAACCTTCTTCCGTAGTCCGCTTCTCCCAAGCAGAAGGCTCCGCTTGATCTTTGCATTTCTTCTCTCATTCGAATATTCGCTTAAGGCAAGGATTTACGAAGCCTTGAGGTCTTGATCTCGCCTCCAATTTGCCAATTGAAGCCAATTTCGTCACAGCTTGGTCTTGGTCAACGCCAGTCCTTGTCCTTATTCTCCAGAGCCTGCTTCATGGTTTCTAAAGAAATAGAAGTCCTGAGCCTCGTTAGGAGTACAGTGTTCCCGCTACGAACGTCCGTCGGAGCGGAATGACTCGGATCAAAGGAGAAAAATAGTGTGCAAATACCAACCAAGGAAATGTCTTACCTCCCAGGATTTTCTCTCCTTCTCCGGGCCGGGCACTTGAGCTTCTCCGCCTGTGTCCAGCCAGAGGGATATCACCTCCTTCTCCAATAAGAACAGACATCGATCCCAACTCACAAGCCCTCTCGTGATCATACAAAAGACAGCTTAGTTAAAAAGCATGAAGGAAAAACAAAGTGTCGACCCACTACCACTCAACAGACACCAACGAGAGGAACAAGCTGACCAAGACGAGATCCTCAAGTACCCTCTCGACTACCAATTCGCCAGGCCAACACCGAGAGGAACAAGCTGACTAGTACCAGATCCTCAAGTACCATCCGACTACCACTGCCAAGCACCCCCGGGAGGAACAAGCTCGACCAGTACCAGATCCTCAAGTACCCTCCGAACATCGAGTCAGCAATGAAGAAGATTGAGGACACCAACACCCTGGTCAACTTTCACTTGGCTAACTTCCAAGTCCGCCACAAAGGAGATCCTACCTATTGTCTCACCAATATAAGAATGTTGCCGAGCACCCCAAGTGCCAAGCGATAGTTCTAAAGACCGCTACCAATTGCCCGCAACCGATAGCAGTCTCGGGACTACAACCAAGGCTTAACTCAGCGCGCCCCCATTGGAAAGTGACTCATGTTGAGCTAAAATGGCAAACAGCCCTGTGGCAAAACAGTCAGAGTTCTAAGACTACCACCGATCAAGATCCAACAAGGTCCTCGGGGACCACACCCAATGGTGCAGACAGCGTGTTCCCCATCGGATCGTAATCACTGTAAATGCTTCGCTAAACCCCGAGAGAAAGCAACAAAATAGTAATTTCAAAGACTTGTCGGCTGTTTCAAATAACAGAACCTCGAGACTACACCAAGGTGCACTCACGCGTGCCCCAAGCTGGAACATGAACACCCAATGGGTGCCCCATGCAAACCCAATCGACAAAAATTCTACCGAGAGAAAGAAGAAACTTTGATCGAAATCTTACTTACAACGGCACTCACTCGACGTTGGTCCGCAACGCCTCACTGGCATCATAAGCTTCCTTCAGTTGACCGCACATCAGCCCCACCTGGATCGAGCCTCTTGCTTGCCCCCACTTGCTCTTTAGGGACATGGCATGTGGGAAGGAGGTGGTTGGGACCCACAGAGATGCAGATGAGGGCCTTGGAGCCAAAACCACTGCTTATATGGCGCTTAGCTCACTGTGAGGAGTTGGTGCACACCATGCCTAGACCACTTCAGCCACCGACATCGAGCCGCTTATGGGCCGAGGACTTGGCTCGCTGGTTCGTAGAACTTCGCCGGGAAGCGTGGTCCACTCGACGAGGGGAGGCCTCCCAAGATGGGAACATCGACGCCGATGCTTTCTCCTTATGGCCTCGGGTTGGCCAGTCAACCTCTCCTCCTCGGCTCAAATTAATGATCTCCAAAGTGGAGCTGCACGAATACATGAATCAAAACAATCAGCAAAGAATAGTCGAAAGAAACCTTACCGCCATAATCAACAAGATAGTATACTTTTTGAGGTGGCGATGGCTGGCCAACATCACCCTGGTCCTTCTTGTGAGCTGCAGGGTCCACCGATGTCGCCGAATTGTCATTGCTACAAGGATGAAACAACATTCGATCGCCAAATGAAGTCAGTAGTAAAGAATATGTAAATGGTCGACAAGAACACTCACATCTAAACCATGGGCACGACCACCTTGATCCGAGGCACCATGGCCTTACAGTGGCTTGGAGGAAATTTTCATGGTTTGGGCTGCTTCTCAGCAGAACTCTCCACCTTGGTGCGAGCACGCCAAAGCTGTGAGTCGTCCGCCCGGCGGCCGATCGCGAGCCCCACCTTCCTTGCCACTCGAATTGTGTTGTGCCTGGTGCGGGTTCCTTGGGGCTCAGAGGACGGGAAGACTCGCTTCATCGCCTCCTCGTCGAGATTTCGCCTTCATCGCCGCCTTCGCCATCGTCGCCGAGTCCTCCAAGTAGTGGTGCTTGGTGTCACTCGTCACATCCTCCGACATCGGTCACCACCACCGAATCTCGGAGACCATCCTCTCAAACTCCTGAAAATCCAACACATCACAACACCAGATTTGGTCTGCAAGGAATAACACCCCAACATGCCGATCGAACAGACCAACATAATACGCTTACCCTCAATCTGCAGCTGCTCCTTGGAGTGCGGGGCACCATCTTCGCCTCCTTGGGTTGTCTCATGCACAGTGATGGACTTGATCTGGCCCCCACGCCCTTCTCGACAACCTCTTCGTGGTGCACTCTGGTGGTGTCATTCGACCCCTCATACAGCCACATGGAGGCCTCGCCTCGAAAGCGGCCGGATCCACGAAAGGAGGAACATCTCCAGAGATCCATACCATTCACACCAGCGCTCACGATCGCAACTATAGCGCTGGATAAGATACTAACTCTATTTTCTCCTCCTTCACTACTTAAAAGAGACACAAGAGCTCGTGCATCTCTCGACGACACGGCTGTAAGGCCCGATCGACCATTGTGCCGGGAACGCCCATCCAGTAGAATCAAGTTCCTTCAACCCCTCAACGGAGTACGGAAGGCTCAACTTCGGAAAGATCTCTCCCCGACCGATGCCTAGACCCCGCGTGATAGTTGGGTGAGGTGGGTCTTTCACCATTCGCGAAGTCCTTCTTGACGGTCATCGCATCAACAAGTGAAGACGTGTTTGAAGAGCCCCAACGAGGGTGAGAGCCAAGAAAGTTTACACAAAGAGAGACGTAAGGCCAAAGGTACGCTGGCGGCATTGGGGAGATGGTTGATCTGCACACCAAGTAATCGAGGAACGCCGGAAGAGGTGGGAGGCATGGAGAAGCCCTCTTGACATGGGTGGCCGTAGGATGCATTCTTCCTCTCAAGGGCGCTGGCTTGACCTCTTCGACTCAAGCGGTGCCACCGATGGAGCAGGATTAACCCTCCGCGGGAGTTCCTCCAACCACCAAGCTGAGATGCACGACGGATCCAATCTCTCCCGCGCCTCCACCCATACAGCTGATCTAGAACAGGTGGCTTTCCCAGCCTTCTTTGCCTTGTACGCATTGGTCGGGAGTCTCTCGCCATCGCGGTGGGATTTTTGGCATTCGGTGGAGAGGAGAAACGGAGGCGGTAGAGGAGAGAAAGGGATCCGTGGCCTAGCCGCATCCCCTCAAACCTTTTATATTGATGTCTACTACGTTAACCTTCTTATTGTAGACGTTGTTGGGCCTCCGAAAAGGAGGTTTGTAGGACAAGAGCAAATTTCCTTCAATTGGATGACCTAAGGTATATCAACTGTGGAGGCGTGAGGATGAAGATGGTCTCTCAAGCAACCCTCAAACCAAATAACAAAGAGTCTTGTGTCCCCAACACACCCAATACAATGGTAAATTGTATAGGTGCACTAGTTCAAGCGTAAGAGATGGTGATACAAGTGCAATATGGAATGTAGATATAGGTTTTGTAATCTGAAAATATAAAACAGCAAGGTAACAAGTGGTAAAAGCGAGCGTGAACGGTATTGCAATGCTAGGAAACAAGGCCTAGGGTTCATACTTTCACTAGTGCAAGTTCTCTCAACAATAATAACATAGATAGATCATATAACAATCCTCAACATGCAACAAAGAGTCACTCCAAAGCCACTAATAGCGGAGAACAAACATAGAGATTATGGTAGGGTACGAAACCACCTCAAAGCTATTCTTTCGGATCAATCTATAAATGAGTTCGTACTAGAATAACACCTTAAGACACAAATCAACCAAAACCCTAATGTCACCTAGATACTCCATTGTCACCTCAAGTATCCGTGGGCATGATTATATGATATGCATCACACAATCTCAGATTCATCCAAACAACATAAAAGTACTTCAAGAGTTCCCAAAATTTCTACCGGAGAGTCAAGAACGTGTGCCAACCCCTATGCATAGGTTCTTGAGCGGAACCCAAGTTGGTCACCAAAACATACATCAAGTGGCACATGATATCCCATTGTCACCACAGATAAACACGGCAAGACATACATCAAGTGTTCTCATAAAAGACTCAATCCAATAAGATTACTTCAAAGGGGAAACTCAATTCATCACAAGAGAGTAGAGGGGAAAACATCATAAGATCCAACTACAATAGCAAATCAGATACATCAAGATCGTGCCATAGAGGGAACACGAGAGAGAACACGAGAGAGAGAGAGAGAGAGAGAGAGAGAGAGAGAGAGAGAGAGATCAAACACATAGCTACTGGTACATACCCTCATTTCGAGGGTGAACTACTCCTCCTCGTCATGGAGAGCGCCTGGATGATGAAGATGGCCACCGGTGATGGTTCCCTCCCAAGGTGCCTTAACAGGCTCCCCGAGAGGTTTTTTGGCACAGAGGCTTGCGCGGTAAACTCCCGATCTATCTTCTGCTCTGGAAGTTTTAGGCACGTGAGTATATATGGGTGCAGAAGTACGCCTGGGACCAAGGGGGCCACGAGGCGGGCGCGCCCAGGTGGGTGCCCCCACCCTTGTGAGCACCTCCTTCTTCCTGATGCACTCCAAGTCCATCGGGTGGCTTTCCTTCCAAAAATAACTTCTCCAGTTGATTTCGCTTCGCTTTTGACTCCGCTCGATATTCATTTTCCTCAAACACCAAATAGGCATAAACAAGAAATCGGCTGGGCCTCCGTTAATAGGTTAGTCCCAAAAATAATATAAAAGTGGATAATAAAGCCCAATATTGCCCAAAACGGTAGATAATATAGCATGGAGCAATCAAAATTATAGATACGTTGAGACGATCAAGCATCCCCAAGCTTAATTCTGCGTCCCTCGAGTAGGTAAATGACAAAAAGATAATTTTTGATATGGAATGCTACTTGGCATAATTTCAATGTAGTTCTTCTTAATTGTGGTATGAATATTCAGATTCTAAAGGTTCAAGCAAAAGGTTTAATATTGACATAAAATAATAATACTTCAAGCATACTAACAAAGCAATCATGTCTTCTCAAAATAACATGGCCAAAGAAAGTTATCCTACAAAATCATATAGTCTAGATATGCTCTATCTTCACCACACAAAGTATTTAAATCATGCACAACCCCGATGACAAGCCAAGCAATTGTTTCATACTTTGACATTCTCAAACTTTTTCAATCTTCACGCAATACATGAGCGTGAGCCATGGACATAGCACTATTGGTGGAATAGAATGGTGGTTGTGGAGAAGACAAAACGAGCCTACGGGTTCGAGAACTATGTAGACATGACCGAGACACCTCTCTGGTCAATAACCAATAAGCGGGACCTGGATGCCCATATTGGCTCCTACATATTCTCGAAGATCTTTATCGGTCAGACCGCATAACAACATCGTTGTTCCCTTTGTCATCGGTATGTTACTTGCCCGAGATTCGATCGTCGGTATCCAATACCTAGTTCAATCTAGTTCTTGGCAAGTCTCTTTTCTCGTTCCGTAATACATCATCTCACAACTAACACATTTAGTTGCAATGCTTGCAAGGCTTATGTGATGTGCATTACCGAGAGGGCCCAGAGATACCTCTCCGACAATCGGAGTGACAAATCCTAATCTCGAAATATGCCAACCCAACATGTACCTTCGGAGACACCTGTAATGTACCTTTATAATCACCCGATTCACGTTGTGGACGTTTGGTAGCACCAAAGTGTTCCTCGGGCAAGCGGGAGTTGCATAATCTCATAGTCATAGGAACATGTATAAGTCATGAAGAAAAGCACTAGCAACAAACTATACGATCAGGTGCTATGCTAATGGAATGGGTCATGTCAATCAGATCATTCAACCAATGATGTGACCCGTTAATCAAATAACAACTCTTTGTTCATGGTTAGGAAACATAACCATCTTTGATTAACGAGCTAGTCAAATAGAGGCATACTAGTGACTCTCAGCAGGTTTATGTATTCACACATGTATTATGTTTCCGGTTAATACAATTCTAGCATGAATAATAAACATTTATCATGACATAAGGAAATAAATAATAACTTTATTATTGCCTCTAGGGCATATTTCCTTCACCTTTCGCGGCGCCGCGAGCCGCTGCGCCTCGGCCGACTTCACGCCCTTCCTTGTCGACTTTGAGCCATGGCGGAGGTGGTGGAGGAGACCGGCGGCGTTGATGGCGCTGAGTGGCGATGAGGCGGGCGTTGCTCTCTCGAGACTAGAGAAGAGGGGGGGGCGGCGGTTTTCAAGATGGGACAGCAAATGGCGAGGTGGGCGACCTGCCCTGTTTCCCCTGTTTATAAGGAGGGAGAGGGGCGGACGTTCCGCTTTTCAATTAAAGCCCCCACGATCTCTCCCCACGACGCCACGTTCGAGCGTGCTGTTAAGTGGGGGCGTGGTGGGTCCGGAGCGAGTTACGGCGTGATCTAGGCAGCGTGCCCGTGCCTTTGTTTTGGGCTGGCCCAACAGCGCTCGGCACCGTGTGTGGCCCAGCAGGGGCTCTGTCGGTGTACTAGAGTAGGGTACCCTAGTATCCCGAACTTCGTGCCGCAGGCGATGCAGACACCCAGCGGCGAGGCTTGCCTAGTGACCGCATAAGGTCCTCCATGGTTCGCCGGGCCATTCAAGAACAAAGTATTTAAGCCAAGAAGACAAGGCCCGGCAAGAGGAGCTTGCCGGAAGGCCCTCAAGGCACGCGAAGACAAGACCCGGCAAGAGGAGCTTGCGGGAAGGCTCGATGGCGACAAGCTTCCGGTCGACAAAGGATTTAGCAGCGGCAAGGCGCTTGCCGCGGCAGCAACCTCTCTTCATCTCCGCTCCAACTCATCCACCAGCGTATCGCCATGAGACCATTCCATGCTTGGCGTGTCGAGAGGCTGTGCAGCCCGGCGGAGAGCAGCGATAAGCAAGGCCGACAAGATGGCCATCGTGGCAAGCGGTGGCCTTTGACGGTCCTGTTGCACTATTTAGGCGGCTGGGGCGGGCATTTAATGCTTTGTCCCTTGCCGTCGAGTTAGGTAGATTACACTGTACAAAGTAGCTGTACCAACCGCAACTCATTTCCCATTTGCCCTTGTCTCGTTGCCACTGTTGGTGATCGCTGAGCCTATAAAAGGAGACCCATGCATAGCGTAGAGGAGGTTCGACTCATTCGAGACTAGAGACACTCAAGCTAGGTTTTGTAGCTCTCATTGCTCCCTAGCAAGAACACAAGATAATCAGACAAGCAGCAGTAGGAGTATTATCTCTCCGGAGAGCTCCGAAGCTGGGTAAACTGCTCGTGTGCATCGCCTCGATCTGCTCTTCGTGCAATCTCCGCCCCCCCCCCCACCGAACCAAAAGGGACTCGGTCCGCCGGTCCCATAGGTGTTCGTGGGTCACGATCAGCTTCCCCGACACATACATACTCTAACATAAGATAGATTCGGTGAACAAAATAACTGCAAGCCATCTACTTGTAGAAAATTTTTGTGTTTGGCAGATGGACGTACCATCTTAGACTGAGCAGAATAGGATCCCCTTGCAAAGATACTGCATGGCTGAATGTCCGTAGCAGCATCATCTGATTCTCAACTACAGAAGAGAACTGGGTTATTTTAGACAACAGGTCACTTAGCTTGCAGTCAATGAATTAATTCCTTACTGAATAATCCTAAGTAGGATCTAGGAAGGAGAGGAATTAGGAGCACGTACCATGGCCTTTTTCTTGCAAACGGTGATGGGTGGTCTTCGCCTGCCCCTCAAGGTCGATGCTCGGATAGCACAGTGATGGACCCTCTGCCCCCACATCCGTATGCTTGAGGTGGAACAGCTCGCCGTTGGTGGCATGGAGGAATGCCTGCAAGTCCATCTTTCTTCAAGCGCATTGCCGAGATGGCTGCAGATTTGTCCAGTCCAACCCACATGGTACGGGAAGAAGATGAATCACATTGGGGGTTCAACTTAGCTTAATAAAGGAGTACCAATAGAGGGATCCGGATTCAGATTCGCCAAGCAGGCTTCAGCGGCAGCAAGGACTCCAGTTCGTTCCGCCACCAGAAGGAGTTGAGAAATAAAATCCATCACAGGTGATGAAGCGGATGAGTACTCGCATGCCGCCATTTAAATGTATGGTTGTGGTGGGGAGATCGAGGGATTGAAACGTTTTGGGGAGAAGTGGATGGCGCATCAATTGCGAGAAGAAACGAACGACGCATCATTTACACCGGAGGCTGAGAGTGAACGTACAAGGTGGGTTGGCTCAATCGGGATTTGAGTGAGGTCCGTGTAATGCATAGCGCTGCTGAGCGCCTGGTCTGTCCTGTGAACCGGTAACTGATCGCTGAGTTGGCCATCCACTAGGCTGGTGAATTGTTGGTTGGTCCCGCTTGTAAGTCAGTCGTAGAGAGATGATGTGGCTAACCTGCTGATGTGGATAGCCTGCATGTTAAGAGAAATAATATAGTGGGGATGAACTATTTAGGTATTATAGATTCTTGGATGTTTTATAATCATTTTATAGTCATTTTATATCATTTTTTGGTACTAACCTATTGACATAGTGCCAAGTGCCAGTTGTTGCTTTCTGCATGTATTTTACATCGCAGGAAATCAATACCAAATGGAGTCCAAACGCAGCGAAACTTTTTGTGGATTTTTTTGGAGCAGAAGACATCCAGTGGGTCGGAGAAGCGGTTGGGGGGGTGCTCCGAGGGGAGCACAACCAACCAAGCGTCGCGTGGAGGTCGAGCGCATACAGTGGGTTATCTTTATCACACCAGATCGGCCTTGTTTGACTTTGCTTGCTCATCATGTCATCATGTTTAAATTTCTAAGAAACTTGAAATGGGGATTGCCTAAACCCTAGCATTAAAGGAATTCACTAGATTTACCTAAAATATTTTTGATAAGTCCAAATGGCTTTCAAAAATGTTCATCATTTATAGTAAATCTGTAAGCGAGAGCAGAGGTGATGCACATTTTCCATGACATATTTGGGCTCTGAATTAAATCATATGGTATTTTCATTTGGGCATTTAAATACTATAAAATATTTGAAATGCTCAAATAATCATAAACTAAAATGTTTCTTGTTGGATATATTCTAAGCAGTAGCCATGATTAGTTTCATGATTTTTGAAAGTGTCTGAGTATTTTAATAAAGCCCTAAATTTACAGAATAACGAGAAAACAGAATTAAGTAGAAATAGAGAGAGAAGCCACTTGGGCTAGCTTACAGCACAGACACACTGGCCCGGCTTTGTGGTGAGGCTGGCCCAGCCACCCGAGCCGCCACCGTCTCCCACCTCTCGCCTTGATGGGGCCGAGGCGTGTGGCCGACGTGCTGCCCATGCCTTGAGCCACCTCCACCTTGCCTCGCTTCACTCCCGGCATACTGAACCGCCACGCACCCCAGTGAACCCCTCGTTCACTCTCTCGTCCCCATCCCATCCTCCGGCTCCCTCTCTCTCCCACCGAGCGGAGCTCGTCACCGCCACTTGCTGCTGCCGCCGCCACCGCCTTCCTCTCTCTTCTCCGACGTGCCCAAAAGCTTCGCCTCGACCCCCTCTTCCTCCTCACCGCGCCAAGCGACGCCGGGAGCCCTGCAGTGACGCCGACGCCGTCGTCTTCAACCTTCGGCTCCAAGATCGCCGGAGATGCTCCGACGCCGTCCGGCCTCCCCCGAGCACGCTGAGCTACTCATCGACCTCGCCGTGAGCTCCTCTGCCGAACCCCTCTCTCCCCGTGCTCTATTTCCCTCTCTAGCTGTCGTTCCCATCGAGCCCGAGAGCTCGGCTTCGCCGGTGATGTCGCCGCCGTGGCCTGAGCTCGACCCAGCCATGACCTTGCACCGCATCATGCTCCTAGCTGCCCCAGGAGTCCGTATCCACCAGTAGCTCCCCCCTCCCGTGCTTCCTAGCGCTAACCCGCACCAACCCCGAACTCCGGCCGCCGCATTCGTGCTCGCCGCCGTCGACTCAGACCACCCCAGCTTCTCCCACTTGCACTACGGATCGCGCGAACCCGACTCGCGTAGCACCAATCCGCCGTCAAATGGTGGCTTTGTGGCGAAACCCAGCGTGTTCGCCGCCATCGACCTCGCCCGGCGACGAGCCGTCGGCCTAATTCGGTTTAGTTAGCACTAATGACCCCGCTAAACCCCCCAAGAGCCACTGCCATGTGGGCCCCCGTGTCTGTTTAGGTTAGTGCTAATCTGCGGACCCCACATGTCGACTTTGACTTTGACCAAGTCGGCGTTGACTGGTCCCACTGTCATCCACCCAACTAGCCTGTTACATCGGCGTATGGGTCCCCAGGTCAGGTTTGACCTGGCCGACCAGTTGACCTCTTGACGTCACACCTACGTCATCTTGTCGACGATAACTTATTTTACGGATTTATTCTTATATAGGAAATTCCAGAAAATACCACAAACTTCTAAAAATCATAGAGATTCAACCGTAACTCCAAATGAAATAATTTATATATGAAAAATGATCAGAAAAATCCAATCTATCCATCTGTACTGTTTTCATGCATGTTAGAACAACTTATAGCTGATGTTTAGGACAAATCATATAAATGGCATTTGAATTTCACATATGGAGTTTGGATTTGAACTTAGGGTTCAAACCAACTTCATCTAACTTTGTTGTTAGCTGCATTAGCTCAAGACACCAGCATGTTGCCATGTCATGAGCATGCATCATATTGCACATTGCATTGATTGTGTTTCTTTCTCAGTTGCCGATAATTGCCCCTCTCGATAGACGCGTTTCGACGATGTGATCAATGACACCGATGAAGAACTATACTATCTTCAGAAGTGCCAGGCAAGCAAAACCCCCTTGTTCATTTCGATATAATCCCACTCTCTCGCTCCTGCTCTCTTTTCTGCATTAGGACAACAACGATTCATCATTACTTGCTGCGGTAGCTGAACCCCTTTATCCTCTGCATGACTGTCATTCCACGGTAAATAGATGAAACCCACTAGCATGAGTAGGAGTTGTTTGAGCCTGTTGTGCCTACTCATTCATGTTTGTTTGTCATGCACTGCTCTTGCTTAGAGTTGAGTCAGGTCGATTCATCGGGAATGAATTGGAATGGGTGTGTGAACTTGTCCTACTATGTGTGAGCTAAGTGTGTGAACACGATTTGGTAAAGGTAGCGGTGAGAGGCCATGTAGGAGTACATGGTGGGTTGTCTCATTGCAGCCGTCCTCGGGAACTGAGTTACGTGTTTGTGATCCATGAAACAGTTACTACCACGCATTGGGCCCGAAACCAATGGACCCTCTCGGCTTCTTAACCACCCTTGTTCTCTGTCCGGGAGTTGCAACTAGTTTACGGTGTTTGTAGGATATGTTTTGGAGGCCGTGCGTGGCGCTGACCCTAGGGGTGGGCTATGATGCGGTAGATACACCGTGGCCGGTGTACAGAATGCCGTTTGGTATCTCGGGAACCCTGCACACATCGTTCGGGGCCGTTAGTGGAAACCTCGGCGGACTCCTGCGGATGGAACCGAATAGGCGATAAACTGGACTAGGGACTTGAGTGTTTAGGTAGGCGTGGCCGACACCCACGTTGGGCTTCGACTTGAAGGTTGCAGTACATGTCGTGTGGCGGCGGTAAGTGGTGAGCGTGTGTGAAGAAGTACACCCTGCAGGGTTAATATGACCTATTGAATAGCCGTGTCCACGGAAAAGGACTTCGGGTTGCCTATAACGGTTCATAGACAAGTCAAAGTGGATACTCTAAAATGCGCAAGATAGCGTGAGTGCTATGGATGGCGCTCTCGTAGGAAGACGGGACCGGATCCATAGTGGTGTATTGATTGGTGAATATGTGGACTCGTGTGCGCCACCTCAAAAGAGTTACTTGCGATCGTAGTTCAGGATAGCCACGAGTCAAAGCTGGCTTCTTGGTCAAACTCCACCGCCCCTTTTGTTGATAATGTTGCATGTGTAGTTAGTTACGATGTAAGTCTTCTTGAGTACATTTGTACTCACGTTTGCCTACTTTATGTTTTTGCGAGAGAGACTTCAGTCTCGCTAGTAGTTCAGCGTGGACTTGACGTTTAGCTTGTTACCTCAGCTACGATCTTGTGCCCTCGGCGGGATCTGGTAGATAGTCGGGCTTCTCGGCCTTTTTCATTTGTAGATGTACGTACTCGGACATGTTAAGCTTCGCTTGTGCTTTGACTTGTATGCTCTGAGTGTTGGGTCATGAGACCCATGTTTGTAATATCTCGCTCCTCGGAGCCTAATGAATAAATATTTGAGTCGTAGAGTTATGTTGCGATGCCATGTTGTATTTACACATATTGAGCATATTGTGTGTATGTTTGAAATGCTTGGTATGTGTGGGATCCGACAATCTAGTTGTTTATCCTTGGCAGCCTCTCATATGGGGAAATGTAGTCTAGTGCTTTACGGCGATAGTAGTCCGCTACAGCCCGGTTCACGAGTCCGCTAGCCCAGCACTACTGCTTTGGACACTTGACTAGCGGCATGTGTTTCACCGTTCCTATATACATCCCTTGAAATGTCACGCGGTGACATTGAGTCTGCCTAGCCTGCTACAGCCCAGTTCACGAGTCCTGTTAGCCCGATGCTACAGCCAGATTCATCGTTGATGACCGACATGCTCGATGTGATTCATGTATGCCTGTCCCCATGGGTTAGTGCGCTTTGGGTTCACGACTAGCCATGTCGGCCGGGTTCTTTGTCATATGGATGCTAGCGACACTATCATATCGTGAGCCAAAAGGCATAAGCGGTCCGGGCCATGGTAAGGTGACACCCGTGGGAATACCGTGCGTGAGGCCGCAAAGTGATATGAGGTGTTACCGGCTAGGTCGATGTGACTTGGAATCGGGGTCCTGACATGGGCCCACCTTGGGTGCCCCCGGACCGCCTCTTTGTGTCGGATTTCAGGTTCCAGCAGACCTTTAAGGTTCGAACTCTGGGGTGCGCGCGGAGATCCAACCCTCCACCATCTCGTACCTCGCCGAATCGCAGGGACCTAAACTACTAGAAAGAACAACACAAGAGACACGAGATTTATACTAGTTCGGGCCACCGTTGTGGTGTAATACCCTACTCGAGTTTGTGGTGTGGTGGATTGCCTCTTGGGCTGATGAGGAACAGTACAGGGAAGAACAGCCTTGCGAGGGTCTGTTCTTGGTGGGTGTGATGAACTGCTAGGTGGTGTTCCGTCGCTCTAACTTGAGGATCGGGTCTCTATCTCTCTCTTTCTGGATTCCAAAAAATGACCCCTCTCCCACTATGGTGGCTAGCTCTACTTATATAGACGAAGGCCCTGGGCCTCTTCCCAAATATTGAGCGGAAAGGGCACCAACAATTGGCCATTTTGAAGGGGAACAGCGGGTACACTTATCCTGACTAAAGTTAGTCCTCGCCTGCCAAAGGCTCTGGTGATGACGCTTGCTTGGGCTCCACGATGACTCCCTTCCAGCCGTTGGGGCTGGTCTTGGTCTTGTTGCACCGAAACGGATGCCTTTGCTTGCTGCTCTCACCTGCGCTTGCTCCCTTTGCACCAAAGAGGGAAAGAGGACGCTGCGCGGGCTGGCGCCCGACTGGCGCCCTTGGTCATCATGGCTTGCGTCATGGGAACCTCGGGAGATACCCTGCCTTGAACTCTCCGCCTCCTCATGAGCCAGCCTGACGAGGCCGTGCCTGAGGAAGCTCCTGGTCGTCCACCCCGCGAGGCTTGGCCCCTCGCGATGGTCTTGAGCTTGTGTTGATGAAGATGGGCTGTCTGGGCCTCCTTTGAGCCACGCCGCGGGCCGCGAGCGAGCAAGTGTGGGGACCCCGTTCCCGAACGCCGACAGTAGCCCGGGCCTGGCGGCGCCCGAACTTGGCGGCGGAGGCGAAAGGGTAAGTCTGCGGCGTCGTGGGCCCTAACAGCCTACAGCCTTAGGCGCCGCGTGGCGGTTGATTGGACGTGTGCGCACTGCTTCCCCACGATGCCTCGTTAACCACCCGGATTCGACAAGTCCCTGCGTGCGAGTCGGTCATGATTATCGGTGATCGTGTAGGCCGGCGGTTGGCCTCCGCCGGCTATAAGGCACGGAATGGCGTCGCCCTTCCGATCTATCCTTCGCTCCTTCTCTTCCTCGTCTCGTCTGGTTGCCATGGCTCCGATCCGCGGTTCTCCGTGGAAGAAGAAGGAAAGGCTCCTCAAGAGGATCTGACCCGCTCCCCCAAAAGCGGCTTGCTCTCACGGTGTCGGGGGCAGGCGCTCGCCGAGGCGCCCATGCCCTCGTGTGCGCGGCCGCCTCGAGATTTCCTCTTCCCTTATGCAGCGCAAATTGGTGGCCTGAAGGAGGCGAGGCAGGCGCCACGAGCGGCGCCGCCGAAGACGCCGGCGCGTCACGAAGGTGTGCGTCTTCCCCCCTGGAGTTCACGCCGAGGGCTCCTGCCGGGAGTTCGTGCTTCGCGTCGCCGCGCCTCCTAAGTCTTGGATTCGCCTTCCTTCTTTCTTTGCCTCCGTCGTCCGGCAGGGGGAGCCCCTGGGACTCTGGCTGTAGCACGCCGGCTGCGGCACCCTTGCGACCGGGCAGAGGTCGCGATGGTTGCCCGGCGAGTCTTCATGACACGAGGCTGGGCGAGTCACCGGGTCTGCGGGGCGAGGCGCCCTCACGATCCACAGAGTGCAGCGGTGCCGGTGATGTCCTTCAAGCTCTTGACACGGAGGGTCATCGGCTGGAGTGTTGCCCGGGAGGCGGTCGGGGCCCTGCTGCGGGGGCGGAGGCCGACCGACCACTCCTTGGCAGCTTCTCGAGAGGCGAAGGCGCGGAGGATCCAGCGACTCCGCCGAGCTCTTGGCGGCGCGGAGGCGAGCGGCGACAGCTCGAGCCCCGAGCATGCGCCGCTCCGGGCAGGGCTAGCTTGTCGGTCGTCGCCGCCCTCGATCTGGATGGGGTTGGCTCGGACCGGGTGGTCCGCTGTTGATGATGGCGTGCGCGCGGTGGTCCCTGTAGATAGGACTCCTTAGGATTCGCGTCTTTTGTTCTGCGAGGCCAAGAATGTACCCAGCGGGGCTTGTAAGATATTTGTAACCGTTTGTCGGTATGATCCTTATTGTGAGGCAATGCGGGATGCTCATTCCGTTCGAGCTCGATTTCTTCCTTCCGGACCTCGTGAGGCTTGATGCTCGCTGGCCGGCAGGTCCCAGTCCCAAAGCGGCTTCAGCCGTCGGTGGTATGCCAGTCACGATGCCGTGGTCAAGGCCAGGAGGTGGCGGCCGAGGTCCGTAAGAGCCTCTGAGTCGCGATGCTCGGGGTCCCCTTGGCGCTCAGCGTCCATCGTTCGGTGAGAAAGGAGAGTGACATTGCTAACAGGGGTTGCATTGAGTGTGGGGTGGTGTTGTGATAACTAGTGTGTCGGTGACTTATCTCGAGGTTAGGACAATGCTTCCTGGTGCGGTGCAGTCCGTGCCTTGGCCGGCGAGAGATTGCGTGGCGAGGTCGTTTCGTGCTCCTTGGAGAGACCCTGCAGGTTCTCCACAAAGGAACAAGAGCTCGCCGTGGCGTCGTTAGTCCTGCCGTTAGTTGCTTGGGAGGGGCACGAGAGGCCTCGCGAGTGTGTTGGGGCACCCGTGAGCCAGCGGGACTCACGAGGCCCTACCTCAAGGCGGGTTGCGCTGGCTCTGGGCCTTGTCTTGAGTGTGTTCCTGCAAATTTGGCGGATGCGGTGCTCTCGTCTTGGTCCGGCTCTCGGGCTGGTCTCCGTCGTCGCTGGCAAGCCGGTCGCGATGCCATGGACAAGACCAGAGGTGAGGGCGGAGAGCCGGTAGGAGCCATGGTCGCGATGCTCGGGCACCCCCTTTAAGCGCAAGCTAGGTTAGATGGCGCAACTCGTCCTCGGGTCCCGGCTCTCGGGCTGGTCTCGGCCGTCGTGTTGGCAAGCAGGTCGCGATGCCATGGACAAGACCAGAGGTGAGGGCGGAGAGCGGTAGGAGCCTGAGTCGCGATGCTCGGGCACCCCCCCTTTAATGTGCAAGCTGGGTCAGATGCAGCAACTCTACGTCCTCGGGTCCCGGCTCTCGGGCTGGTCTCGGCCGTCGTTGGCAAGCCGGTCGCGATGCCATGGACAAGACCAGAGGGTGAGGGCCGGAGAGCCGGTAGGAGCCCTGAGTCGCGATGCTCAGGCACCCCCCCCCCTTTAACGTGCAAGCTTCCGCCACCTAGGAAAAGGCACCAAATGACAAGCATGGTGGAGCGAGAGCATAATCCTAAGGAAAAAGCAAGAAGGATACATGCCGTTGGGACTGTCCCGAGCGGCTTGGGGATGATGCAGCCCGAGGGGCGCCCCCAACAGGATAAGCTAATGACATGAAGTAAAAAGGGATACATGCCGCAGGGACGGACCCACACGGCCTGGGAATAATGCGGCCCTGAAGGCGCTCCCAGCCGGAAATAAAACTTAAAGATGTCACCTGGTGATGTTGGGGATGAAGGGGTGTTTGTGTAGCAGACTCGGTGGGCTGCGGGAGCCGATCCTCACGAGCCCCCAGGCCCGGGGGCCTCAGGAGGCTCGGGAGGCGCTGGCGGCTCCTCATGGACCATCTCCATCTCTGCCAGGGCTGCGGCGTGCGACCTCTTGAGCCTCGGGATGGTCCTCATGAGGCAGCTGGTGCGCAGCTGCCGCGTTTGGCGAGCCATAAGGCATGCGCCTGCGTGGCTGTGGGCGGACCCTCATAGCGTCCCACTCGCGAGGGCAGGCGCTCTTGAGATGCGGCTCGGTTGAGACCTGGTATGTCGATGCAGACACGCAACCCACCATCCTCGCTGGATGGGGGCCACAGCAGTGGCGGCGGCTGCCCCTCATGACCCTTGACTCCTGTAGCTCTGAATGGCCTTTCTGATGAACTCCTGAGGGTTCGCCCTCTGGCCTTGATCAC
Source organism: Aegilops longissima (assembly GCA_021605205.1). Classification (NCBI taxonomy): domain Eukaryota; kingdom Viridiplantae; phylum Streptophyta; class Magnoliopsida; order Poales; family Poaceae; genus Aegilops; species Aegilops longissima. Next base: position 351,665,407 of record CM038679.1, read on the forward strand.
CTTGCTTGCAAGCGTGCCTCGAAACACGCCTCCACGTGGTGCCCAAGCGCCTCCCTCGAGACCTTGGCGAGGTCGTGACCCTCAGGGAGAGCCCCCGAGCCCTGCCTGAGGAGGGCGCTGGGTGCGCTTTTCTATGCGATGGAAGGAGGCTCCCCTGGACCGATGTGGACCCTGAGGGGCCTGTCTCTTGAAGAGCCGGGCCGGTCGATGTCTTCTTCTTCTTGGCTGCGGCCTCGAGAGGCCTCCTGCTGTTGTGGACTGGGTCTTCCAGCGACGCGGCCTGAAAAGCTCGCTCGGGGAGCTGCTGCATCTCTCTCTTCACGGGGCACCGTGATGACTCCGCCGCTTCTGGCATCTTGAGGATGTTGTAGCCATGGTGGAGTTCTGACCATGAATTTGGCCAGCTGGGTACTGAGGATGGCGTTATCTGGCTGGCGAATGTGGGCGACGTCGAAGTCGATGAGCTCGGTGTGGTAGTTGTCACGGGCCCCGAAGGTGACAGGAAGGCGGACCTGCCCGATCGGGACCGTGGAGCCGTCAGTGACTTCGGAGAAAGGCTGAGAAAGGCTTGGTTGGCTGAAGCTGACTGTAAGGCACTTGAAGATTGTTGAATGTCTCCACGGACAGGACGTTGAGCCCTGCTCCGCCGTCGATGAGGTCTTGGTGACTAGCGTTCTCGATGATTGGGGAGCAAAGCATCGGGAGAACTCCGGCTGTGGCTGCACACTTGAGCTGATCCGCTGAGCTGAACGTGATGGCGCACGCCGACCACCTGAGAGGGCACGTGGACTCGAGCTTGGTGAGGACTGCATTCACTTCACGGGCGAACTGCTTGAAGATCGTTGAGAGGCTGGGGCTTGAGCTCCACCAGGATCTGAGCGATCGCCGCGCTTCACGGAAGCCCCATCCCCTCGTCGATGACGGTCTTCGATTCTCCTTGGTGGCGGCGGCAGCGGAGGGAGGCCTGCGTTTCCTTGCGGGCGATCCTCACGAGGCTGATCCCTCCAGTCCCCCTCGCGAGGTTGGTCGCGCAACCCTTGGCGCGGGCCGCGGTCTTCCCAGCGTCCTGCATTCCTTCCTCCTCCTCGGCCGTAGCCCGGTCGCTGCGCTCGGGCGCTGCCGACCCTTCCTTCAGCGTCTGGCCGGAGCTCTTGACATTCATTGGTGTTGTGGGTGTGGAGGTCGTGGTACACGCATACCGGCTGCCCTTGGAGGACTCGGGCTGATCTCTGCCTCGCTTGGTGTCTGGTTCAGCCGCGAGCACGGCAGCCTGCGCTTCACGTCCTTGGCCTTGGACCTCTTCTCTTGGGATCGCGGCGGGCAGTTCGAGAAGGGAGAGGCTCCTCGGCTCTGGCGCACTTGGTCGCCAAGTTGAACAGCTCGAGGAGGTGCACAGATCTTCATGCATCGCCAGCTCCTCCTTCATCTTGGCGTCGCGACGCCGTCGGAGAAGGCGAGATGATGGCCTCCTCCATTACCCTAGGGATCTTGGGCGCGTTGTTGAAGCGCTGGATGTACTTTTGCAGGGTTTCCCCTGGCTGCTGCTTGATTCGGCGCATGTCACTTACGGCGGGTGGCGGTCGCGAGTACCTTGGAAGTTGGCGATGAAGCGGAGTACGCATCTCGGTCGAGAAGAGATCGTGCACGGGGCGGTCGAGAGCCAGTGCGGGATCCGTCCCTGGCGCCATGTGAAACCAGTTCGCCATGACCTTTTCATCCCGTTGGCAGCCTCGATGCCCAGCTCGTAGAGCTAGAGGAACTCCGTAGGGTCGGCGGTGCCGTCGTAGCGTGGAGGCAGGTCTGGCTTGAACTTGGCGGGCCCGCGCGACTGCTGCAGCTTCGGAGGTGAAAACACAGCAGCCCGCCGTGGCCGCAGGGGGCCTCGGACGGCAGAGAGCTTAGTCTTGTGGGTCTCCCTGCGCCGCGGCTGGGGGCAGCGTAGGGTCTTGACGTGGTGGAGCGGGGAGCGCTCGGGCAGCTTCTTGCGGGCGAGGGACTTCTTGACAGCTCTGCTCTTGCCGCGCGGCGCTGGCGAGCAGGTTCCGCCAGAGGCGCGTGCCTTGGGGCCAGGGCGCCTTCTTGAGGAGGAGGTGGCTGAGGCGCCCCGGGAGCTTCACCGCCCGCGCGGGGCGGAGTGCGGTGCAGCGAGACGGACGGCGCGGGGTCGCCTCCTGCAGCGCGGATGAGCTCGGTGACTCGGTCGAGCCATTCTTCGTGAAGCGTCGTCGGCGGGCGGTAGCGCAGGAGCTCGTTAGCGCAATGAGTGCAGCTCGAGGCCTCCATGGCGCGTGGGGCGCGTGGACGAAGAACCAGCGGGGTGGCGGCGTGGCGGTGCGGTCGTCCGCCTCATGGACGGTCTTTGGGGCGGCGCTTGCTTGCCGTTCCCGCCGGGCGATGGCGGCGTTGACGGCGGTGACGGGAACAGCGAGGGCGCCCGCCGGCAGGAGCCGTCTGGCGACATGGGAGGCGGCGGCTCGGCGCTTCAGCGCGGCCCGACAGCGTCGAACATGGTTGCGGTGGTTGGGGAAGAACGAGGCGACGAAAGGCAGATTCCGGCGCACCCCTACCTGGCGCGCCAAATGTCGGATTTCGGGTTCCGGCAGACCCTTAAGGTTCGAACTCTGGGGTGCACGCAGAGATCCAACCCTCCACCATCTTGTACCTCGCCGAATCGCAGGGACCTAAACTACTAGAAAGAACAGCACAAGAGACACGAGATTTATACTAGTTCGGGCCACCGTTGTGGTGTAATACCCTACTCTAGTTTGTGGTGTGGTGGATTGCCTCTTGGGCTGATGAGGAACAGTACAGGGAAGAACAGCCTCGCGAGGGTCTGTTCTTGGTGGGTGTGATGAACTGCTAGGTGGTGTTCCGTCGCTCTAGCTTGAGGATCGGGTCTCTATCTCTCTCTTTCTGGATTCCAAAAAATGACCCCACTCCCACTAAGGTGGCCAGCTCTACTTATATAAATGAAGGCCCTGGGCCTCTTCCCAAATATTGAGCGGGAAGGGCGCCAACAATTGGCCATTTTGAAGGGGAACAACGGGTACACTTATCCTGACTAAAGTTAGTCCTCGCTTTGCCAAAGGCTCTAGTTATAGCCTTTGCTTGGGCTCCACGATGACTCCTTCCAGCCGTTGGGGCTGGTCTTGGTCTTGTTGCCTTTGAAGCGGATGCCTTTGCTTGATGCTCTACGCTGCGCTTGCTCCCTTTGCACCAAAGAGGGAAGGAGGCGCTCTGCTGGCTGGCGCCGATGGCGCCCTTGGTCGTCATGGCTTGCGTCATGGGCACCTCGGGAGGTACCCTGCCTTGAACACTCCGCCTCCTCATGAGCCAGCCTAACGAGGCCGTGCCTGAGGAAGCTCCTGGTCATCCGCCCCGTGAGGCTTGGCCCCTCGCGAGGGTCTTGAGCTTGTGTTGATGAAGATGGGCTGTCCTGGGCCTCCTTTGAGCCACGCCGCAGGCTGCAGGCAGGCAAGTCAGGGGACCCCCATTCCCAGAACACTGACACTTTGCTCTATAAATACCCCAATATTCCAAAAACTCTAGGGGAGTCAACAAAAATCAATTCCAGCCGCCACAGAGTCCAGAACCACCAGATCCAATCTAGACACCATCACAGAGGGATCCATCATGTCCATTGGTGCCTCTCCGATGAAGCGTGAGTAGTTCTTTGTAGACCTACGGGTCCGCAGTTAGTAGCTAGATGGCTTCCTCTCTCTCGTTTGATTCTCAATACAATGGTCTCTTGGAGATCCATATTATGTAACTCTTTTTGCGGTGTGTTTGTTGGAATCCAATGAACTTTGAGTTTATGATCAGATCTATCTTTTTATACATGAAAGTTATTTGAGTCTTCTTTGATCTCTTATATACATGATTGCTCATAGCCCGGTATTTCTTCTCCGATATTTGGGTTTTGTTTGGCCAATTTGATCTATTTATCTTGAAATGGGAAGCGGTGCTTTGTAGTGGGTTCAATCTTATGGTGCTTGATCCCAGTGACAAAAGGGGAATCGACACGTATGTATCGTTGCTACTAAGGATAAAATGATGGGGTCAATTTCTACATAAATAGATGTTGTCTACATCATGTCATCGTTCTTATTTCATTACTCCGTTTCTTCATGAACTTAATACACTAGACGCATGTTGGATAGCGGTCGATGTGTGGAGTAATAGTAGTAGATGCAGGCAGGAGTCGGTCTTCTAAGCTTGGACATGATGCCTATATAATGATCATTGCTTGGATATCGTAATGATTATTTGAAGTTCTATCAATTGCCCAACGGTAATTTGTTCACCAACCGTTTGCTATTTTTCTCGAGAGAAGCCACTAGTGAAACCTACGGCCCCCGGGTCTCCTCTTTATTATATTTGCCTTTGCGATCTATTTTCCTTTGCTTTTTTTTTGCAGATCTATTAAACCAAAAAAATACAAAAGTACCTTGTTGCACTTTATTTTATTTGGCTTTCGATCTATCGATATTTACTACCCTCTCATGTCGTTTGCCAATTTTTAGCGCTGTCGATAACCTTGGTCTCATCACTGAGGGAAATACCTACCGCCTATGTGCTGCATCATCCCTTCCTCTTTGGGGAAATACCGACGTAGCTTCTTGCCGCATCAAAAGGAATTTCTGGCGCCATTGTCGAGGATACATCATCAACATCTACCATGTTCCTAATCACAAATCTCATCTCCTCGCAATTTACATTATTTGCCATTTTCCTCTCGTTTTCCTCTCCCCCACTTCACAAAAATTTGCCATTTTATTCGCCTTCTTTTTCGTTTGCCTTTTTCTCATCAGATCTCATGTTTGCTTGTGTTGCCATGTACCTTCTGTTTTCTTGCATCTTTGCTTGCTAAATAATTATTTATATGGATCCTAGTCCACATGCTAATCTTTTCGAAAGAACCAATTATGACGAACCAAATGATAGTGAATTGAGTTCACTAGATTATCTTTATGATGTTTTAGTTGAGATTTATGAGTCTAAAAATTGTGATGAAGTGTTAAAAGGAGGAATTTATAAAGTGATTCATGATAGCTCCTTGGATGAAAAGCATGATTGCAATGATGTTATTATAAATTCTATTAATGTCAATTGTGCTAATAATATGCAAAACCCTAAGCTTGGGGATGCTAATATTGCTATGTCCACTACTTATTGCAATGATCATGATTGGGGTGATAATGATTCTTATGACCTTAAAAATTTATTTAAACCTCACGATGAAAATAATCCCACATATTTGAAGAGTGTTCATTCTTATGGAATTTTTTATGAAAGTAGGCTTGGAGAGGTCATGACTTTATTTGATGATAATCCCACTATTTTGGGAGAGTGTCAACGTTGCATGCATGTGGATCATACAGAGAATATGTTATGTGATAGCTATATTCTTGAATTTGAATATGATCCCACATATAATTATTATGAGAGAGGGAAATATGGTTGTAGAAATTTTCATGCTACTAAATTACCTCTCTTCATGTTGAGATTGTGTATGTTTTATTCTTCTTCCTTGCATATGCTAGTCTTTGCTTGTTTTGATAATTTGTTTGCTTATAAAATGCCTATGCATAGGAAGTATGTTAGATTAAATGTGTTTTCACATGATACATGATGCTCTCTTCGTGTTTCAATTACTATCTTTCATGTGAGCATAATTGAAATATTATGCCTAGCTAGGTGCATAAAATGATAGCGCTTGTTGGGAGGCAACCCGATGAATAAATCTTATTTTTGTCTTTCTCTTTCTGTTTTTTAGTGTTTGCACAATTATGCTACTGTTATGATTGTGTTTTTTGTGTTTTAGTTGGTGTTTGTGCTAAGCAAAGCCTTTAGGATCATGTTGGGTGATAGTAGATTTGATCTTGCTGAAAAACAGAAACTTTGCACGCTAGTCGCCGAATTGTTAAAAATCACAGAAGTATGATAAAATACCCATTCTTTCTACAGAGGATTAATATACAAATTTATCACGTCTTCCTATTTTTTCAGAATTTTGGAATTACAGAAGTATTCGAAATATCCAGCTTGCTACAAACTGTTATGTTTTTGACAGATTCTGTTTTCTTTGAGTTGTGTGCTTGTTTTAATGATTCTATGGTTTTTCTTTGATGAGTTTTTGCCATAGAAAAGTTGCAATACACTAGATATAATGCAATAATAATATATTAATTGGTTTGATACAGTACTTACAGTAGTGATTTGCTTTCTTATACTAACGGATCTCACGAAGGTTTTGTTGAGTTTTGTGTGATTAAAGTTTTCAAGTTTTGGGTGATGTTACGATGGATGAAGGAATAAGGAGTAAGAAGAGCCTAAGCTTGGGGATGCCCATGGCATCCCAAGCTATTATCCAAAGAGAATCAAGCAACTAAGCTTGAGGATGCCCCGAGTGGCATCCCCTCTTTCTTCTAACGACCATCGGTATTTTACTCGAAGCTATATTTTTATTCGTCACATACTATGAGTTTTGCTTGGAGCATCTTGTATGATATGAGTCTTTGCTTGTTTTGTTTTCCTTTTTAAGTCTTGAATCCTTTCTGGACAAACCATTTGAGAGAGCCAAAATTATGCCTTGACTTGCAAGAATTGCTCTCTATGCTTCACTTAAATCTTTATGAGCTATGGAATTCCTCTAGTGCTTCACTTATATCTTTTTGAGCACGGTGTGCTTTAGTATTTTTGAAGAAATGCTTTTCTTGCTTCACTTAGATTTATTTGAGAGTTAGTAATTTTTTTAAGAAATTCTCTCTTGCTTCACTTAAATTAATTTGAGATAAAGAAATATTATGCTCCTGATCTTCACTTATATTTATTTGAGCTTATCAAAAGCAACACATGAAAATTAGTCCCAAAGTGATAGATATCCAAGAAGGATATAATAAAACTTTCATGAAGATCATTGGTCAAAATCTAAGTGGAGAAATCATCCATGAAAACCTCAACAATATTTTCACAAAAATCAGAGAATATAGCCATCATGCATCTTTGAAAGGTAGCAGCTGCATTACATAAACCAAAAGGCATACGTCTATAAGCAAAGGTACCGAAAGGGCAAGTAAAAGTGGTCTTTTCTTGGTCCTCTTTTGACATAGGGATTTGAGAGAAACTAGAATAACCATCTAGAAAGAAAAAATGTGTATGTTTGGATAATCTTTATAGCATTTGATCAATAAAAGGTAAGGGGTAATGATCCTTTTTAGTAGCTTTATTTAATTTGCGGAAATCAATTACCATTCCTGTAATAATTCTTTGTGGGATCAATTCATCTTTATCATTAGGAACAACAGTAATACCTCCCTTCTTAGGGGCACAATGGACAGGACTTACCCACTGACTATCAGCAACGGGATAGATTATACCTGCCTCCAGAAGCTTTAGTATTTCTTTTCTTACCTCTTCTTTCATATTAGGATTTAACCGTCATTGGTGATCAACAACTGGTTAGCGTCTTTCTCCAATTTTATTTTGTACTGGCATAAAGTGGGACTAATGCCCTTAAGATCATCAAGAGTATATCCAATAGCAGCATGGTGCTTCTTCAGAGTTTACAATAATTTCTTTTCTTCATGCTCTGAAAGGTTAGCACTAATAAAAACAGGATATATCTTTTTCTCATCAAGATAAGCATATTTAAGAGTATCAGGTAATGGTTTTAGCTCAAACACGGGATCACCCTTGGGTGGAGGAGGATCCCCTAGGATTTCAACAGGCAAGTTGTGTTTCAAAATAGGTCCCTGTTTAAAGAATACTTCAGCTATTTCCCTTCTTTCATTCATAAACATATCATTTTCATGGTCGAGCAAATATTGTTCTAATGAATCATTAAGAGGCACGGCAATAGAGGCAAGACCAATAATTTCATCTTTATTAGGTAATTCTTTATCATGCGCTTGTCTACGAAATTTAGCAAAATTAAACTCATGAGACATATTCCCCAAACCAATAGTAACAACATCTTTTTGCAGTCTATCCTAGCATTAAAACTATTCAAGAAGGGTCTACCAAATATAATGGGACAAAAGCTATCTTGTGGGGAACCAAGAACAAGAAAATCAGCAGGATATTTAACTTTCCCCCACAAGACTTCAACATCTCTAACAATCTCAACTAGTGAAATAGTGTTTCTATTCGCAAGCTTAATTGTAACATCAATTTCCTCTATCTCAGCAGGTGCAATATCATGCATAATTTCTTTATATAAGGAATGAGGTATTGCACTTGCACTAGCACCCATATCACACAAGCCATGATAACAATGATCTCCTATTTTAACAGAAATGACAGGCATGCCTACAGCAGGTCTATGTTTATTTTTAGTATCAGGTCTACCAATTCTAGCAGCTTTATCACAGAAGTAAATAACATGCCCATCAATATTATCAGCCAAGAGATCTTTAACCATAGCAATACTAGGTTCAACTTTAATTTGCTTAGGGGTGTAGGTGTTCTAGTTTTACTCTTACAAACCACAGTTGAAGCTTTAGTATGATTCTTTATTCTAACAGGGAAAGGTGGTTTCTCAATATAAGCAGTAGGAACAATAGGATCAACATTATAAGTGAGAGTCTTTTCTTCAACTTTAATAGGTGCAACTACTTTAACTTCAATGGGAGGATTATATTTAAACCACTTCTTCTAAGGGAGATCAACATGAGTAGCAAAGGATTCACAGAAAGAAGCTACTATCTCAGAGTCAAGTCCATATTTAGTGCTAAATTCACGGAAAACATCGGTATCCATAAAAGATTTAAGACAATCAAACTTAGGTGTTATACCTGACTCCTTACCTTCGTCGAGATCCCAATCTTTAGATTTGCATTTAATTCTTTCTAATAAATCCCATTTGAATTCAATAGTCTTCATCATAAAAGATCCAGTACAAGAAGTATCGAGCATGGAGCGATTATTGAGAGAAAGCCGAGCATAAAATTTTTGAATAATAATTTCTCTTGAGAGCTCATGATTGGGACATGAATATAACATTGACTTAAGCCTCCCCCAAGTTTGAGCGATGCTTTCTCCTTCGCGAGGCCAAAAATTATATATGTAATTACGATCACGATGAACAAGATGCATAGGATAAAACTTCTGATGAAATTCCAATTTCAATCGGTTGTAGCTCCATGATCCCATATCATCACATAGCCTAAACCATGTCAATGCCTTTCCCTTCAAAGATAAAGGGAAGACCTTCTTCTTGATAACATCCTCGGGCATACCTGCAAGCTTAAATAATCCACAAACTTCATCCACATAGATTAGGTGCAAATCGAGATGTAATGTTCCATCTCCTGTAAAAGGATTACCTAGCAGTTTCTCTATCATAACCGAAGGAATTTCAAAGTAAACATTTTCAGTAGGTTCAGTAGGTTGAGGAGCAATCGGGGTGAAGATACCCCGAACAAGCCCCTCAAAGGATTATGTTCCATAGTAACAAGTGACAGTAAATTTCAGCACACTATATAAATTTTTCCTTACCAAATTCCACCTACCAAAGGCGCTTCACTCCCCGGCAACGGCACCGGAAAAGAGTCTTGATGACCCACAAGTATAGGGGATCTATCATAGTCCTTTCAATAAGTAAGAGTTTCGAACCCAGCGAGGAGCAGAAGGAATGATAAGCGATTTTCAGTAAGGTATTCTCTGCAAGCACTAAAATTATCGGTAACAGATAGTTTTTGATAAGGTAATTTGTAACGAGTAACAAGTAATGAAAGTAAATAAGGTGCAGCAAGATGGCCTAATCCTTTTTGTAGCTGTCGGATTTCGGGTTCCGGCAGACCCTTAAGGTTCGAACTCTGGGGTGCGCGCGGAGATCCAACCCTCCACCATCTCGTACCTCGCCGAATCGCAAGGACCTAAACTACTAGAAAGAACAGCACAAGAGACACGATATTTATACTAGTTCGGGCCACCGTTGTGGTGTAATACCCTACTCTAGTTTGTGGTGTGGTGGATTGCCTCTTGGGCTGATGAGGAACAGTACAGGGAAGAACAGCCTCGCGAGGGTCCGTTCTTGGTAGGTGTGATGAACTGCTAGGAGGTGTCCCGTCGCTCTAGCTTGAGGATCGGGTCTCTATCTCTCTCTCTGGATTCCAAATGCCCACTCTCTTCCTATCTGATCGTCCTTCCGTCCCCCTACTCTGAGTGTGGCTACTCCTATTTATAGGCGAAGGCCCTGGGCCTCTTCCCAAATATTGAGCGGGAAGGGCGCCAACAATTAGCCATTTGAAGGGGAACAGCGGGTACACTTATCGACTAAAGTTGGTCCTCGCTTTGCCAAATGCTCTGGTGATGACGCCTGCTTGGGCTCCACGATGACTCCTTCCAGCCGTTGGGGCTGGTCTTGGTCTTGTTGCACCAAGCGGATGCCTTTGCTTGATGCTCTCGCTGCGCTTGCTCCCTTTGCACCAAAGAGGAAAGGAGGACGCCTGCTGGCTGGCGCCCGATGGCGCCCTTGGTAAATCATGGCTTGCGTCATGGGCACCTCGCGAGGTACCCTGCCTTGAACTATCCGCCTCCTCATGAGCCAGCCTGACGAGGCCGTGCCTGAGGAAGCTCCTTGTCGTCCGCCCCGTGAGGCTTGGCCCCTCGCGAGGGTCTTGAGCTTGTGTAGATGAAGATGGGCTGTCCTGGGCCTCCTTTGAGCCACGCCGCAGGCCGCAGGCAGGCAAGTCTGGGGACCCTCGTTCCCAGAACACCGACAGTAGCAAAGGACAAGCCTGGACAAACTTTTATATAGAGAAAAGCGCTCTCGAGGACACATGGGAATTATCGTCAAGCTAGTTTTCATCACGCTGATATGATTCGCGTTCGTTACTTTGATAATTTGGTATGTGGGTGGACCGGTGCTTGGGTACTGCCCTTTCTTGGACAAGGATCCCACTTATGATTAACCCCTATTGCAAGCATCCGCAACTACAAAAGAAGTATTAAGGTAAACCTAACCATAGCATGAAACATATGAATCCAAATCAACCCCTTACGAAGCAACTCATAAACTAGGGCTTAATCTTCTGTCACTCTAGCAACCCATCATCTACTTATTACTTCTCAATGCCTTCCTCTAGGCCCAAAAAATGGTGAAGTGTCATGTAGTCGATGTTCACATAACACCACTAGAGGAGAGACAACATACATCTCACCAAAATATCAAACGAATACCAAATTCACATGACTACTTATAGCAAGACTTCTCCCATGTCCTCAGGAACAAACATAACTACTCACAAATCATATTCATGTTCATAATCAGAGGGGTATTAATATGCATAAAGGATCTGAACATATGATCTTCCACCAAATAAACCAACTAGCATCAACTACAAGGAGTAATCAACACTACTAGCAACCCACAGGTACCAATCTAAGGTTTTGGGACAAAGATTGGATACAAGAGATGAACTAGGGTTTTAGAGGAGATGGTGCTGGTGAAGATGTTGATGGAGATTGACCCCCTCCTGATGAGAGGATCATTGGTGATTACCATGGCGATGATTTCCCCCTCATGGAGGGAAGTTTCCCCGGCAAAACAGCTTCGCCGGAGTCCTAGATTGGTTCCGCCAAGGTTCCGCCTCATGGCGGCGGTGTTTCTTCCAGAAAGCTTGCTTATGATATTTTTCCAGGGTAAAAGACCTCATATAGCAGAAGATGGGCATTGGAGGCCTGCAAGGGGGCCCACGAGGCAGGGGGCGCGCCCGGGGGGTAGGGCGCGCCCCCCACCCTCGTGGACAGGGTGTGGGCCCCCTCTGGTTGATTCTTTCTCCAGTATTTTTTTTATATTCCAAAACTTGCCTCCGTGAAGTTTCAGGACTTTTGGACTTGTGCAGAATAGGTCTCCAATATTTGCTCCTTTTCCAGCCCGGAATTCCAGCCGACGGCATTCTCCCTCTTCATGTAAACGTTGTAAAATAAGAGAGAATAGGCATAAGTATTGTGACAAAACGTGTAATAACAGCCCATAATGCAAAAGCATGATGCAAAATGGACGTATCACAATCTTTTGCTCACAACACACACGGCTTGTTAGCAGTAATCGTTTGTGTTGTTTTTGGTCTTCGCACATGTTTCCGATTACAAAACTGTTTGCCTCGAATCACACACATCTTGTTCATTTGAACCGTTTCTGTTCTCATGTCTCAATGCAAACAGCTCATCCGAGTGAACTGCATGCTATATATCGCACACACCTTTGATCTGGCTGGTCGTTTCTTTTGTGTTGCCTAATCACAAACAGTTCAGCCGAGTGAACCGTATGCTGTACATCGCACACACCTTCATCTGGCTGCCCGTTTCTTTTGTTCCTCCTCATCGCAAATAGTTAATTGAGCCGAACTGTATGCCCTGCATTGCACACGCAACTAAAATCTAAACTGTGTTTGATGCATCCACCATCGCAAATGTTTTGCACCTTTTTTGACGGGTTTTTTACACCACTGTTTGCGATTATGGCATCACACACAGTTTCGTCGAAGGGTCTCTGATCGTAGTGTCGCGTTAGCAGCATCCTGCAATAGTGTTTTCTCCACATTTTTCTAGATTGTTTGTTCCCACGTGGCAACTGCATGATATTTAACATGGCAATTGCATAACATTTAACATGGCAAATGAAGTTCATTTCATATGACAACTACAGTTCTTTTCACATGGCAAATGCAGTTTTGTCTCATATGGCAACTACATATCATTTCACATGGCAACTATAGTTCATTTCACATGGAAACTACATTTCAACACACATGGCAACTACAGTTTATGCTTACAATGTAAACAGTGGCTATTTTTCAATAGATCAGCATGTCAAAAAGTTGGCAACTACATTGCATTCTACATGGCAACTACTATCTTCATGGTAGTTCAAATAAGATGGTAAGATAATCCACTTACTTGTTAAAAATCTTGTTGGTGTATATCTTGCTCATCTGCCTCTCTATCGGTAAACATGTTAGCAATTTAGGCTCCTTGAGTGTGGTGTTTGCTTCTTGCTGTAGCTCAGACCCCAGTATTTTCTGTTGCAAAGCTGTGTATTGCTTGGCAAACTACAGCAATGAGTTGCCAGGGCTCACATACCGCTTCAAAACAGAATTAAACCCCTCGTTGCGTAGCCTAGTCTGCAGAAATGGAAAGAAGCACTGCATGAAGTACGCCGGCACCCAGTACATTCGCTTCTCCCACAGGCTATTAAGTGTCTCGTTGTCTTGGACTTGGTATGTTTCAATCATAGTCGTCCAGCTCCGTTCAAACTCCTCTACCGTCAAGCTGTGGTCCACGCACAACTCGAATGCCTTGTGTAGTTCTGGACGGTCAACAAAGAATGGTCCTAGCGTCTCCTCGGCCTTCTTAATAATATGCCACCTGAAGTGCATGTGCACTGCCAACGGAAAGACCTCCTCTATGCCTGCACGCATGCTAAAATCCTGGTCGGTTATTATGTTCATCTGAGCAAGTCCACCCATGCACTCCAAGAAGGTTTTGAACAGCCAAGTGTAACCATCTATATCTTTGTTTCGAACGAGTCCGCAACCGAACTGCAATGACTGATTGTGGTTATTTATTTCTATGAACGGAGCGTGGGGCATCTTGTACATATTCGTGAGATATGTCGCGTTGAACGAAATGCAATCACGAAAATATTTGTAGGCTCTTCTTGCAGCACCATCCACCCAATACATGTTTCTGACACGGTCCTCATCGTCCAATCTTATCCTGTAGAAGAAATCGGTATCTGATTTTGCTTTCTCTTCGAAGTAGGCTAATGTGTCTTCTATGTCAGCCAACCTGCTCTCTCTATGGTACTTTGCCTTTAGGTTCATGACGTCTGCTGGTATGTAGGGCATGCTACTCAGACTACCATCTCCGTTGTGGATCAGGGACAGTATTTGGACCATTATTGATGGACCAACGTTACAATCATGTAGCAACTTTATGAATTTCTTCTCGAGGGGGCTGAATCCTCTGTGGGCGCTCAAAAATTTTACTAGGTCAAACTTCTTTATAATTTCATGGTTGTGTTCGTCAAAATATTCGATGACCACCACCATGCTCTATTTGCGTTTAGCTTCAACAGGACAGGGCATTCCGTCTTGACAATGATGCCTCTCTTTCGTTCCAGCACGACGGGCACAACACCATTACCCTTCTTGTTCCTTCGTGCCTTGTAGCACCTTATCTCACCTCTGTTGTACTCGTTAGTTTTTTTATTTCCCTATGGTATTCTGTGTTCACCGCAAACCCATGGAACATTGCATACCTCAGGTAGAATTCCTTGGCATCTTCAAAAGAACCAAATTTCTACCCAACATATGGTGGTTGAGGTATCACGAATTCCGATTGCTCTTCTTCTTATTCCCCTTGCGCTTCGTCATCAGTTTCATCATTCACTTCAGTATTGGCGGCTGTTTCATCTGCTTGAGTGTTGCTTGTGCTGGTGTGCACTGGCATGCTTGTCGTCATTGCTGCAACGATTGCCAGTTCTGACACTGATTCTGCATTTTTTGTGGCAGCATTGGTGACTTGCTCGTGGAACGCCCCTTCCGTGTGCTCCGAGGTCCCCGTAGTAGATGTTGTCGCGCCGCTATTGATTGTAGTTGAAGCTCCTGCAAAAAAACAGGAATGTGTGTAAGCAGTATTGTTTGAATGGCATGTTTGTCGTAATGAAATATAGTAACTGCATCTGTTATGGCATGATATCATTCATAAAGTAAGTCGGGAGCATCTGCATCTGGACATGCATGGCAACTGCAGTTTTTCAGCCATGGCAGCTACAATTGACCAAACATGGCAGCTCTTGCTGCCAAGTCATGGCAACCAGCATCTTTAACATCAAAACTAGCATTCTAGATACGAGCCCATGATGCAAATGGAGTTAATCACAAATGGCATTTACACGAGATAGTAATTCACAAATCCTGAAGACCATACACGACTATTGGACACATTCACTTGGTAGCATTTGTAGTTTGCCGCCATCCCAGTGACAAATCCACTTTCCCCCATGTTTTTTTCACAAAAGCAAATGCACTTTTTTTGTTGGTTCACATATTTTTACCTTGTTGTGCCGCATGTGCTAATCGAAGCAGGTCGGTCACTCCAATTTGTTGTGCTCTATCTGCAATACCGACGGCCTGTAACGGTGAAGCTTGCCATGATACCATTGTTGTTGTGCTTCCACCGTAACAACCTGTGATAATGAGGAGTTGGTCAATACATGGCAACCGTAGTTTCTATAACATGGAATATGTAGTGGTTCAACCATGGCAACCAGAGTTGTTCACACTTGGCAACCTGAGTTGTTTAGACATGGCAACTACAGTTGTCCAGACATGGCAATTACATTTGTTCAGATGTGGCAACTGTGATTGTCCAGACATGGCAACTGCATGCATTCACGTACTACCACTGTCACTCATACATTCAATCTGACACATGCAGATTGTCCACATGTGGCAACTATAGGTGCCCAGACTTGGCAGATGCACTTTCCTTCTAACAAGAAGCAAATGTTAATGTCATCATATTTTTTGAATTTTGTCGTCACACCACGTAAACACCAATGTCAACTAGGTTCCTCTTTCTTATGCACTGTCCACAGGATCACTTCATACGACCGACCAGCGTACTACGTTGATGGCAGGTACCCGGTTGCCGCTGTCGGATTTCAGGTTCCGGCAAAACCCTTGAGGTTCGAACACTAGGGTGCGCACGTAGATCTCTCCTCCCCCTAGCTCACGCTCTCACCACAATCTCAAAGCTCAACACGTCGAACTCGCAGAACAAGTGACATAGGGTTTATACTTGTTCGGGCCACTGATGTGGTGTAATACCCTACTCCAGTGTGGTGTGGTGGATTGCCTCTTGGGCTGAGGATGAACATGTACAAGGGAAGAACAGCCTCCTGAGGAGAGGTGTCCTTGAGCTCGGTGAGCTTGTGTGGCTGAGGATGATCTGAATGGCCCAAGATCAGTTGCCTCCTACTGTGGTGGCTAGTCCTATTTATAGAGGCCCTGGTCCTCTTCCCAAATGTAGGCGGGAAGGGATCCAACAACGGCCAAATTTGAAGGGAGACAACTAGTACAAGTTATCCTAACTGAAGGTGGTCTTCGACTGCCAAAGGCTCTGGTGGTGACGTCGTCCTGGGATCCACGGTGACCTCCGTCCTGCCATCCTGCTGGTCTTGGTCTTGTTGCACCGACATCGCAACCTTTGCCTGATGCCTTAGGACTCCTCGCCTGCGCTTGCCTCTTTAGCACCAAAGAGGAAACGAGTACGCTGCACACTCTGGCGCCTGCCTGGCCTTGGTCGTCATGCCTTGCGTCACAGGAACCTCGCGAGATTCCCCTTGCCTTGATCTCTCCGCTCCTCGCGAGCCAGCCTAGTGAGGCCGCCCCCGAGGAGGTCTTGCATCGTACGCCTCGCGAGGCTCGGCCCCTCGCGAGGGTCTTGAGTGTTCGCTGATGAAGATGGGCCGTACGGGGCTGCTGGAGGAGCCACGCCGTGGGCCGCAGGCAGGCAAGTCTGGGGACCCCCATTCCTAGGATGCCGACAGTAGCCCTCGGGCCCAAGGCGTGCTCGGAATGCTTCGAGGCGAAGCCAAGGGGCAAGTGCGGAGCAACGCGGGCCCCAACATCCTGTGGCCTCGGTTGACGCATGGCGATTGATGGGACGTGGGCATCTCCACTACCCCACGCTGCCTCGGCAACTGCCCGACTGACAAAAGACTGGCGCGGGCTGCATTTGCCTTCATTGCTTTCCTTCGTCTTGCTCCAGATCCCCTTTCTTACTCTTTGCTTCTAGATACTCCAGATCCGCCTAGATCCTCCTTCAAGCCTGCCACCAATGGCACCCAAGAAAGCTCGAGCCGCTCCCTCGTCATCATGGCATGAGCCGGCGCTTGATGCGCCGAGCGTTTTGGAGAAGAACCTTGCCGCCGTGCTCCAGATGACGGCGGAGGGTGATGAGAAGAGGAAG
This sequence comes from Aegilops longissima, assembly GCA_021605205.1. NCBI lineage: Eukaryota > Viridiplantae > Streptophyta > Magnoliopsida > Poales > Poaceae > Aegilops > Aegilops longissima. The sequence goes on from CM038679.1 coordinate 351,682,393, forward strand.
ACTGCGCTCCAGGTTGGCTCCGCCGAGCCGGAGGCCCCAGGCAGCACTTTCTACCCCTTCTTCATGAGCAGCATCATCGTCGGGTTGGTTTCCCCTTTCTCCGACTTCTTCTACTCCGTCCTCAGCCACTACAAGATCCCTGCCCTCCATCTTCATCCCAATTCCATCCTCCTCCTGTCGATCTTCGCCTTTTACTATGAGGTGTACGTTGGAGTGATGTCGTCTGTGGCGCTGCTGCACCACTTATTCTTCCTCCGAATCAAGGAGGGCCACTGCTCTAGGTGTGTTGGCTTCGTCGCGGCCAACAAGACCAATGCCATCTCGAAGTCCAGGAAGAAGGCCGAGGGCTTCAGGAGCAAATGGGTCTTGATGGACGCCAAGTGCTCCCACCCCCGGCTGGTGCTGCCGATGGAGATAGATGTGTCCCAAGAGGGGTGGCTTTGCATGAAGCTCACCGACCCCTAGCGGCACAGGTGTTGGAGAAGATGACCTCCCACCTGAGGCCCGGAGACTCAAGGGCGGCGAAGCTGACGGAGGCCATGATCGTCAAAGAATTCATGACGCAGCGCGTGGCTCCCCTTCAGGCGCACCGGCGCCCCTTGTGGAAGCTCTGAGACGAAGGATACGACCTCCGCCTGCGCCCGGAGGCCCTTTGTGTTGAGGAGTTGCGCTCAGCCATCCGCTCCTTAGTTGGGGATGACCAAGGGTACCCTCTGGACTCCTTCGTTCCCTTGTTCTGCCGCTCAGATGGGGCGGAGGCTGCCGCCGCCATGCCCGTCTTCAACGGGCGCGGGCTTGTGCCGCCTGCGCCCTCAAACGTCCCGGTGGCGATGACTCTGGTGGACGTGTCTTCCGGCGAGTCTTGTGAGGAGGAAGAGGAGGAAGAAGAGGAGGAGGAGGAGCACGACTCGGAGGCGACCCGCTAAGGGGCGGGGGAGACCTCCCCTTTGCGCAAGGCCGACATCCTCTGCACCCTGCCTGATGACGATGACGAGACCGATGTCCCCCTGGGAAGGGGGAGCTGTACGCGGCAGGGGGCTCCTCAAGGTCCAAGGTCAGTCCCTGGAGGAGGTCACCGGTCGAGGTTCCAACGAGGGGAAGATCGGCGCTGATCTCCCGAGACGACGCCCCTATTATGACGCTGCCTGGAGCTGCTTCCAGCCTATCTGCTGCCCCATCTTCTGCGCCTGGAGCCCTCGCGCCCGCGCCTCAGGCTGCGAGGCTCTCGGGTTTCAAGCTCGGGAGGCAGAGGGACTACACCGCGGTGGACCAGTAAGTATTCTCGTCCTTCCTTGTCCTTCCTTCTGCTGCTGATTCTTGGTGCTTCTCTGTTGCTCGATTAGGCCGATGCCCGCGGCGAAGAATTGGAAGGAGGAAGCGGCGGTACTGCTCGAGACCAAATCGCCTGCGGCGGCCGCACCTTCCTCCGCGGGGAAGGGCAGTGACAGTGCTCGCGCTTCCCCGGCCCGATCGTCCTCACGAGACTTGGGGAGAGTCCTCCGGGAGGAGGCAGCCCCGTAGTGGCAGCTCCAGAGGTGCCGGCGTCCGACTTCGATTCTTTGGGGTCCCCAAAGCTTAGGAGCCCCAGGCTCCCAGGTCATGGTGACGACGTTGCCTCCTTCTTCTCCCGCCGCACTACTGACGCCGGATCCTTCCGCCTCCCCCGACGTCCTGGAGCGTGCTCTTTCTGCGCTGACCCTGCTGCGGGAGGATCTTCAAGGCACCGACCGCCGCCTAGTGGCCGAGCGCCTGGAGCTGATCTCTGGCTGGCTTCACTCCGATGTGTCCGTCCGGGCGGTGTTGAGCCGGGCTACGGGGCCTCCGAGGAGGACAAGCAGGCCGTCACCCAAGCTGCGGCCGCCCGAGAGGTGGCAATGAAGGATGTCGGGGCTGCCCAGGATCACTGTCGGTCGCTAGAGGCCGAGCTAAAGACCATGCGCAGTGAGCGTGCGGACGAAGCTCGAGGCCGCAAAGTGGAGGAGGAGAAGATGAAGGCCCGAGAGGATGCCGTCAGGGGCCGTGACACCGAGCTGGAGCAGTTGGCGAAGGCGCAGGCTACGGAGCGCAGCCGGCTGGAGGAGCTGGAGCAGAAGATGAAGGCAGAGGAGGCCGAGCTGGAAGCCAAGGCGAAGGTCCTGGCTGAGGACCACGCGAACTTCAAGTCCCTCGAGGAGAGGTCCCGCGTGGCACTGCAGGCACTATGCGAGAAGGGCTTTGTGGAGCCGCTGGCCACAGACAACGAGGGCCCCACCCAACTGCTTCCTCATCTGGTCGCGGCGCTTGAGGAAGTCGTGGGCAGTATCGGCCCCTTGGTGGAGGGAGAAGCCCGCACTCTTTCCTCGTCTGTGTTGACGCGCGTCTTCAGCTACCTCCATCTTCATGATCCTACCGCCAACCTCGACGAGCTGCTGGAGCCTGTGGATGACGAGCGCTGTGCAGCTGATGCCGAAGCCGTGAAGGGCCAGGTGGATGCTTTGCTGAAGAAATTCCGCGCCTTCGATCCTGCGCCCTCGACTGGCGGTGCTGCTGAACCTGCAACTCCGGCGGGCGGTGCAGGTGAGGGCAACGCTGCTGTCGGAGAGGCATCCCTTGCAAGCGATGGCGGCGTCCAGGGATGACGAGATGGCTTGCTGGTGGCTCCTTTCCTGTTTGGCTCCTGCAATATGTCTTGTGTTTGGTACTGGGAGAACAATATGTCTTGTAATATTTGTTTGAGATTTTGGGATTTCCTTCCCATTTGCTTGGTGTTCTGCGTCGGCAGGGCCCAACCACGCGCATACCTCGGCCGCCGTTGGGTCATCCGGATCACCAGGACGAGACCAAGGGGTGAGGGGCTACGTGGCCAGTTAGGCTCCTGAGGCGCGATGCTCAGGAGTCCCCCTTGACTTGCAAACAGCTTATAGAAAGGAGATGCAGGAGTAGGCCTAGTGTTCTACGTCGGCAGGGCCCGACCCCGCGAATACCTCAGCCGTCGTTGGGTCATCCGGATCACCAGGACGAGACCAAGGGGTGAGGGGCTACGTGGCCAATTAGGCTCCTGAGTCGCGATGCTCAGGAGTCCCCCTTGACGCTCAAACGACCTTCATACATTTTCCCTCGCCGAGGCTCCGCTTGGGAGGGACGCGCGGAGACCAGGTCCGAGGGACCTGGCAGGGTGGCGTACACTTGGGCATGACCCGAGCGCAGCCCCCGTGCCAAGCCCCCTCGCGCGACTCCTTGGAGGAGGATTTGCGATGAGGCCAGACACTGAGCTCGGAGGCTCCCTGAGGTGATACGGCCATGGGGCCACCCTCGGTTGTTTATCACCAGTGCAGAGCATAGCACTTCCGCACTTGCACGGGCATAGCCGCTCCTCGGCCGTGTCATTGCCGGCCGCAGACATGGTGCTTCTCTTGGTGCATGGGTGAGGCTCCCTCGAGTGGAGCCCACGATCGTCTCCAACGTATCTATAATTTTTATTGTTCCATGCTATTATATTATCTGTTTTGGATGTTTAATGGGCTTTATTATACACTTTTATATTTTTTTGGGACAAACCTATTAACCAAAATGGTAAAGCTGCTGCCTTCTGACCCATGAGGTCACGTGTTCAAGTCTTGGAAACAGCCTCTTATAAAAATGTAGGGAAAGGCTGCGTACTATAGACCCAAAGTGGTCGGACCCTTCCCCGGACCCTGCACAAGCGGGAGATACATGCATTGGGCTGCCCTCTTTACTAACCTATTAACCGAAGGCCTAGTGCAAATTGCTATTTTTTGCCTATTACAGTGTTTCGCAGAAAAGGAATATCAAACAGAATCCAAACGGAGTGAAACCTTCGGGAGAGTGATTTTTGGAACAAACGTGATCCAGAGGACTTGGACTGGACGTCAAGAAAGAAGTGAGGAGGCCACGAGGCACGGAGGCGCGCCTGCCCCCCTGGGTGCGCCCCCCACCCTCATGGGCCCCTCGCAGCTCCACCGACCTACTTCTTCCTTCTATATATACCCATATACCCCGAAAACATCCAGGAGCACCATGAAACCCTATTTCCACCGCCACAACCTTCTGTACCCGTGAGATCCCATCATGGGGCCTTTTCCGGCGCTCCGCCGGAGGGGGAATCGATCATGGAGGGCTTCTACATCAACACCATAGCCTCTCTGATGATGTGTGAGTAGTTTACCACAGACCTTTGGGTCCATAGTTAGTAGCTAGATGTCTTCTTCTCTCTCTTTGGATCTCAATACAAAGTTCTCCTCGATTCTCTTGGAGATCTATTTGATGTAATTCTTTTTGCGGTGTGTTTGTCGAGATCCGATGAATTGTAGGTTTACGATCAAGATTATCTATGAACAATATTTGAATCTCCTCTGAATTCTTTTATGTATGATTTGTTATCTTTGCAAGTCTCTTCGAATTAACAGATTGGTTTGGCCTACTAGATTGATCTTTCTTGCAATGGGAGAAGTGCTTAACTTTGGGTTCAATCTTGCGGTGTCCTTTCCCAGTGACAGCAGGGGCAGCAAGGCACATATTGTATTGTTGCCATCGAGGATAAAAAAATGGGGTTTATATCATATTGCTTGAGTTTATCCCTCTACATCATGTCATCTTGCCTAATTTGTTACTCTGTTCTTATGAACTTAATACTCTAAATGCATGCTGGATAGCGGTCGATGTGTGGAGTAATAGTAGTAGATGCAGAATCGTTTCGGTCTACCTGTCACGGACGTGATGCCTATATACATGATCATGCCTAGATATTCTCATAACTATGCCCTTTTCTATCAATTGGTCGACAGTAATTTGTTCACCCATCGTAATACTTATGCTATCTTGAGAGAAGCCACCAGTGAAACCTATGGCCCCTGGGTCTATTTTCCATCATATAAGTTTCCAATCTATTTTTACTTTGCAATCTTTACTTTCAATCTATATCATAAAAATACCAAAAATATTTATCTTATTATCTTTATCAGATCTCACTTTTGCAAGTGACCGTGAAGGGATTGACATCCCCTTTATCGCATTGGTTGCAAGGTTCTTATTTGTTTGTGTAGTTACGAGGCGACTTGTGTGTAGTCTCCTACTGGATTGATACCTTGGTTCTCAAAAACTGATGTAAATACTTACGCTACTTTGCTGCATCACCCTTTCCTCTTCAAGGGAAAAACCAACGCAAGCTCAAGAGGTAGCAAGAAGGATTTACGGCGCCAAATCACCGGGAGATCTCGTAAGCCAAGTCAAGTCAAGACATACCAAGTACCCATCACAACTCTTATCCCTCGCATTACATTATTTGCCATTTGCCTCTCGTATTCCTCTCCCCCACTTCACCTTTGCCGTTTTATTCGCCCTCTTTTTCGTTCGCCTTTTTCCTCACTTTTTGTGTGCTTGTTCTTAGTGAAATTTGCTGCCATCATGTCTGAAACTGGGGAGGTTATCGTTGATAAGGATAGTGGTAATAACATGGAAAACTTTGATGCTTTTGATGATGCTCATGAAGATCCTACTATTTTACACACTAAAAAGTTTCGGATTGGTAGTGGTAACATTATTGGAAAAGGAGTTATTCAAGATTTTTTTACTTGTGCCGGTACCCTGCCCACTATGGGTGGGTCTATTCTTCATAGAACCAGTACTTTTGCGGATGCTATATCTTTGCTTGTAGTTGAACTTGAAAGACAATTAATTCATATGCATCCTTGCATACAAAGGATTTTTCTAGAGTTTTCCAATATCGAGCATGCTTCTGTTAAGCGAGCAGCTACTATCTTTTTGGCACATGAGTTCAGATTTATAATGAAAGAGGCCAATGAAATTTTTGCGCATTAAAGGGTAGACGCTGGTCGTCCTCCCATAGAAGCTATCCTCTTTAATCAAGAAGATTTAATGCGTTTACGATCTCTAAATCATGTTGCTTACAATGAAAACCTTAGAAAGAAGGTTCCTACCGACGTTCTAGTAGATAGAATTTCTGAACTCGATGATGATTTTGCTATTCAGAACAATGGGTTAGGTTTTTTTAGCAAAGGCTCATGACTTTTTGCCAAAAGAATTCTTATAATGATGAATTGGTTGTGCAATATAAGGGGCCAAAGGAGGAACCCATACCTCCCGAGCTTGATCTTGGGGACTTTTGTCCCATTAAATTTAGCCCTTTTGATTATTTTTGCTTGCCACAAAGAAAACTTGCTACTGAACTTTGGGAATATGAGATGAGTTTTCGCAATTTGCCCTACTATTATTATGATAATACCTAGATCTATCCTTACCTTTATGCCTAGCTAGGGGCGTTAAACGATAGTGCCTGTTGGGAGGCAACCCAATTTTATTTTAGTTTCTTGCTTTTGGTTCTGTTTAGTAATAAATAATTCATCTAGCTTCTGTTTAGATGTGTTTTTATGTTTTAATTAGTGTTTGTGCAAAGTAGAACCTTTGGGAAGACTTGGGTGAAGTCTTTATGATCTTGCTGTAAAAAACAAAAACTTTAACGCTCACGAGATTAGCTGCCATTTTTTACTGGAGAGTTCTTTTAGGTTGATTCTTTTTGCATATGACTAATAGACAAATTACTCACGTCCAGAAACTTATTTCAGAATTTTTGGAGTTCCAGATGTATACGTTTGATACAGATTACTACAGACTGTTCTGTTTTTGACAGATTCTGTTTTCCGTGTGTTCTTCGCTTATTTTGATGAATCTATGGCTAGTATAGGAGGGTTGTAACATCCCAAATTTTCAATTTGGAATGTTATACATAGATCATCATTGCATATCATATTTTTGTTGCATTGTTGGCTCGATCCTAGAAATTCTACACAACTCAAGGACCCACGGAGAGAGTTGGGGATTTCGTTATTTTCATATTTGAGTTTTCTCAAATTTTGAAAATAGGGTCATTTGATTTTAATTATTTTATCTTCAATTATTTCTATTACAAGAATATGAGAGAGGGAATAAAATGACTTTCCCAAAATAAAGAAATAATGAGGATTTAATAATAAAATCAAATACGATTTTATTTCGGAGTTTTTCGCCATTTTATTTGAATTTAGGAAGTTTTTAAAAATTGCATTTAGGCCCCAAATAAATGTTCATCTTGTCCTGCTGGATTTTAGAAGCCGGGGAAAATTTATTACGGGATTTTTGGAGTCCATTTAGTATTTCTTTCGTTTGTTTTTCTGCGCGAAATTATTTAAAAAAACGAACCGACCTACGGGCCGTAGCCGTGCGGGACTCCTTGGGCAACCTTTAAATAGCGCCGAGCGCCCAGCCCCCTGCCCGCCCGACCAGCCGCCGCCACCTGGGCCGCCCGCCCGCCCGCCGGACCCTAACCCTAGCCGCTGACCCGCGCCGCCGCCCACCGCTGCCGGAGCCGCCGACCCCGCCGCCCGAGGTGCCTCGAAATCCGTGCCGCCTTTTTTTGTAGAAAAATCGTTCGGTTTTCCATCGGTTTTCGTCGGTTTTTTTTTCGTTTCCGATTTTCTTATTTTAATAGATCGGTTTATTTATTTTCAGTTCGGTTAAATAGCGAGCGTTCGCTCGTTTGTTCGTTTCAACAAACGTGTTCATCAGATTAGATCTAGTTAACGAACGTTCGTTCGTTAACCTTTTCGTCGTTTTTCTTTTTCTCGGATTTAATCCGCGATTTTTCTGATCGCGATTTCTGATCTGGTTTTTGTTTTAGTATAACTTTTCGCTCGTTTATCGGAATCAGGCGATTCAAGCGCCTGGAGTTTTATCTCGAAACCCTCTTTCTGAATAACCAACTGAAACAAGTTTTTGCCACGGTAAAATTTGACTTAGATCCAGATTAATAAAACGGAGCTGTTTTCTTTTGCCGTTTGACTCCCGTTGCTTCGTTTGATTTGATTCTTTTTGCAAACCGGAGTTCTTAAGTTGAACTTTATGGTTAGATCTTTTGTTTGAGTTTTACCCGTGCATTAGATGAGTACTTATTGTATGCTTGTTTGTCTGTCTGCGATAGAATACCGGAGTGCACCTTTGTTACTTCGAGTCTCTAGGTTTCGTGGATCATCAGCAAGGCAGGTAACACTTTGATCATACCTTTTCTACTACCCAGTTTTATTGCATTAGATCAATCCTAAAACATTGCATGATTAGGATCTAATTAAATTGTCGGATGGGAAGTAGATGAGGTAGTACCTATTACCTGTTTATTATCAAACCTTTGGGAGATACTTCTACATTTGCTTATTATGCCATGCTATGCTAGTAGACGTGGATTGGGTGAGTGTATCCATGACAGATGTGTGATTGTTAATTAATGGTTTACTTAAGGTGGCAACTTAAAAACACATCTGGGTGGATTGAGGTACCTGGTTCCAGGATTTGCCTGTTTTTCTTCGGACCGTCACCCAGGCTCAAAGGGATCATGAGATTATTCATGCTAGAAACTTCCTGTGCAGCCACATGCTACTATGGGCTCTAGCATAGTTGACTAAGTTGTGCGAACTCTTACGGGTACACTAGCAGATGTAGGGGTTGTAGGTTGGTACGGTCTACCCATACGTAAGGTGCAAGCGCTTCTGAAAAACTATGTCTCGGTCATCCGTTTCTCAAACACCATGTATTGCGAGAAATCAAACAGAGGAGATCGAGTCTTGTGGGGAAAAGTGCACAAACCTCTGCAGAGTGTATAAACTAATCATGGTTAGGCGTGTCCCCGGTTATGGACATCTTGAGTATCTAGTATTTGGATATCATGTGAATCTCATCATGTTACTGTAATTAATATTGTTGGGTTTTAATGATGATTACCTTAATTGGGATTGAGGATGCTGTCAACCATTCTCAATGTTTAACAACCACCATGATAGTTAAATAAAATTTATTCCTTTGCAGTAGGGAAAAATTGGCTTTTCGCAAAACTGTAACCATAGAGCTTTCCATCAGCCAGATATGCATGTAGTATAGTTATTTCCATTATTATTGTCTATGTGTTACATTGCCAGCATATTCCATGTGCTGACCCGTTTTCGGGCTGCAACGTTTCATGTTGCAGATTTTTCAGACGACGAGTAAGGTGCTTTTAGGTCGTGGTTCTATACTCAGTGATGCCGTTGGAGTTGATGGACTCGCTTATTCTTCCAAGCCTTCCGCTGTTATCATTATTAGATGGCCTTAAGCCATATTTATTTTATTAAGTTCTCTCTTGAGATATTCGATGTAATAAGTGTGTGATTGCTACTCTGTTATAAATCCTTCGAGTACTGTGTGGTGTCAGCATTACTGATCCAGGGATGACACTTGGGCACAGAGATCAGACTGTTTGAGGTCTGGACGCTACAAAGATGGTATCAGAGCACACGTTGACTGTAGGACACGACCACTAAGCTAAAAGCCCTAGATCACTACTCTCTTCTCATTTATGACTCCTCATATTTTCTACTCTTTTAGGATGACGAGCGAGGATCAAGTTCACCCAGCGGATGAAGATACACCCTTTGGGCGACACTGAAGGAAGTCACTAAGTACTGAACATCGGAATACCAAGCTTCACGGGACCTACAATTCCACTTTACCCTAAGAGGTATTTGGAAGATTCAAGCTCAAGTTCCGGAAGGGCGTTCACCCGATCCACGGAGCCCCTAGAGTGTGTTTTAATGCACCAACCTGGAGTGCAGGAAAGAGCATGGCAGCTCACAAAACCATGGGGCGCATTGGAGAAGTTTACCAAGATGACCTCAAGGATACTATCTACCAGATTTGCGGGCCGAGATGAACAATGGGAGATAGTTAGCACTAAGAAGGATCGATCCATTGCAGCATTCATCCAAGAGTTAAATCAGCACATTCGGCTAGGAGAACCGGATGTCTTGAGACATGATGGAGTTGAAGAAAGCAAAAGCCAAGATTATCGAACTAGAAGGAGGCGAAGGCCACTCGCAAAGGACTACATGGAGAAATTGTAGCTCTAGTGAGACAAAGCGGCGATCTTAAGGAGAAGATTGAAGAACTCATGGGGAATTCAGCACCGGAGGAGAAGATGAAGATTGCACTGTCCGAGAGAACTACATCATCATCGGCGACACCGATTCCGATCCTAGTGATGATGATTTCGAAGATGAAGCTGGGGCAGATATCATGGAATCTTCATCGGAGCAGTTTTTCTAGTTGACCACCATAACAGTAGTAGAAATTCCCCCATTAAAAATTAGTTTTAGTCCAAGCACTTTGTAACGATAGTTAGACCGTTGTTTTCCCTTGTTGAATTGATTGGAGTGATATTGTGTGTTTTTGTCTCATGTGCATATGGGTAGTGTTTTCTCCCTGGACCTCATTCTATTCTTAACTCTCGTCTTTTCTATAAACCCCTCAGATGCCTCCGAGACGCGACCCTGGATTTGTTTTCCCGCCAGAGATCACTCAGTTGATTTAGCAGCAGAATGCCTTGATTCAAACATTGGTACAGAACCAAGGCAACAACAACAACAACCCACCACCACCACCTGTTGACCATTTGACCCGTTTCTTGAGGCTGAATCCGCCGGTGTTTTCCAGTAGCACCGAGTCGATAGTAGCAGATGACTGGCTCCGCAAGATAGGGAGGGAGTTGACCACTGCAGGATGCACAGATGGGGAAAAGGTGAAATTTGCCGCACATCAGCTTGTAGGACCCTTGGCGGCATGGTGGGAGAATTTTACAGCCACTTACCACTGTGAACTTTGTCACATGGGATCGATTTGACAAGCTTTCCGTCTGCCCATGTTTGCAGGAGCTATGGCCATGAAGAAGCGTGAGTTTAGCAACTTGCGCCAAGGAGGACGGACAGTTGGCTAGTATGTGGATGACTTGAGAAGCTAGCACGTTATGCCCCGGATAGCGTTACTACGGATGCGACTAAGCGGGAGAAGTTTCTAGAAGGACTGAATGATGTCTTTGAGCATGCGGTTAGTGGTAGCCACCTTCAATAACTACCAGGAGTTAGTAGACCGTGCTCTTATGATTGAAGGAAGCAGCAGCAGATTGATAATCGCAAGAGAAAGTATGGACGGGGAAGTATAACTCTGGAGCTCGGCGAAACTCGCTTTACCCGAAGCCGGAGGGCAATTTCAGCATACTCACGGAGGGGGTAGCTCGCACAATCATAATGGCACAAAGAATGGAAACGGGGATGAAGGAAGCAATGGACAAAACCGCACCAACCCGTCAACACCATCCAAGGTAGGCCTGAGCCATATCACTTGTTTTAAGTGCCGTAAGACTGGGCATTATGCAAATGAATGTCCAGAAGCCCAAAATGGTAATGGCAATGGAAGCTCAGGAAAGAAGCCGGACCCTTTCAACAAGGGACAGGTGAACCACGTTACCATGGAGGAGGTTGAAGCTCAGCCAGACGCAGTAATAGGTAAGTTTTTGGTTAAGACATTTACTGCAGTTGTTCTTTTTGATACTGGTGCGTCGCATTCATACATATCAAGGGGATTTGTGGATAAGTATAAATTACCAAACCAAGCCCTTAGGTCAACCATGCTAGTAACCTCACCCGGAGCGGAATATATGGAAAGTATATGGTGCGATCGACTGCCATTAAGGATTGGAAACCACTTATTTCCCTCGGACCTAATAGTTTTGGAATCCCAAGGATTGGATGTGATATTAGGCATGCATTGGTTATCAAAATGCGGAGGAATATTGATTGCGCCGATGAAGTCGATTTTGCTTACCACCCGAAGGAAGGAGAATCAAGTATGTATCACGGCATGAGCGAGGAGGGCACATGTAAATTCCTTATCGGGAGTTGTGCGGGAGGAAGTACCGGTGGTAAGGGATTATCCGGACGTGTTTCGGAAGAGTTGCCGAGCATGCCGCGGACGAGACATTGAGTTTCGATTGAACTACTGCCGAACCTTTGGGCGATATCTAAGAGAAGTATAGGATGCCAGCCCAATATTTGGAGGAAATTAAGAAACAGATTAAGGAGTTGCTGGACAAAGGTTTTATTCGCCCAAGTTCTTCGCCTTGGGGATCGCCAGTACTTCTAGTGGAGAAGAAGGATGGATCATTAAGAATGGTTGTTGATTATCGAGGATTGAATGAAGTGACCATTAAGAACAAATACCCGTTGCCGATGATCAATGACTTGTTTGACCAATTGCAAGGAGCTAAGGTATTTTCCAAGATTGATTTGTGATCAGGATACCATCAGTTGAAGATTCGGGAGCAGGATATACCTAAGACGGCTTTTACCACCAGGTACGGGCTGTATGAGTATACCGTTATGTCATTTGGTCTGACTAACGCACCTGCCTATTTTATGAACATGATGAACAAGGTGTTTATGGAGTTTTTGGATAAGTTCGTCGTGGTATTCATTGACGATATTTTGGTCTACTCAAAGAGTGAAGAAGAACATAAGGGGCACTTGCGTTTGGTACTCGAGAAGCTTAGAGAACATCAGTTGTATGCCATGTTCAGCAAGTGTGAGTTTGGTTTGAAGGAAGTTGGATTTCTCGGACATGTTATATCCGGAGAAGGTATAGCAGTAGACCCCACTAAAGTTGCCACGGTGACAAACTGGGAAGCGCCAACAACAGTTGGAGAGATCCGGAGTTTCCTTGGACTCGCAGGATACTACCGGAGATTCATTGAGAATTTCTCGAAGATTGCGAAGCCTATGACGGAATTATTGAAGAAGGATACCAAGTTCATATGGACTGAGGAGTGTGAGGCTAGTTTCCAAGAGTTGAAGAAACATTTGGTTACCTCACTAGTGTTGATTTTGCCAGACCAGACTAAAGATTATGATGTGTATTGCGACGTTTCACGTCGAGGACTTGGAGTAGTGCTCATGCAGGAAGGAAGAGTTGTTTCGTATGCTTCACGACAACTGAAACCTCACGAATTAAACTATGCCACACATGATTTGGAGTTAGCAGCCGTAGTGCATGCATTGAAAACATGGAGGCATTTCCTCATTGGAAATCATTGTGAGGTGTATACGGATCACAAGAGTTTGAAGTACATCTTCATGCAGAAGGAGTTAAACCTCAGACAAAGGAGATGGTTGGAGCTTATTAAAGATCACGATATGAGATTGCATTTTCACCCCGGAAAGGCTAACGTGGTAGCAGACGCATTGAGCCATAAGAGTCATGTCAACATCCTAATGACCGGAGGTTTACCAAAAGAATTAGCCGAGGAATTCCGGGAGCTATGTTTGGAAATAGTTCCGAGAGGCTATGTAGCAGCATTGGAGATTCGGTCTACTTTGATGGATAAAATCAGAGAAGCTCAAAGGACAGATAAGGAAGTTGCTTCTATTAAGGAGAAGATGAGCAAGGGAAAAGAAAAGGGATTTCGTGAGGATGAGCACGATACCTTATGGTTTCAGGACCGCGTTTATGTGCCAAGTGATCCGAAGATTCGGAAGTTGATTTTGCAAGAGGCACATGATTCGCCGTATTCGATCCACCCCGGAAATACTAAGATGTATTCGGATTTGAAGGATACTTTCTGGTGGACCGGATGAAGAAAGATATTGCAGAGTATGTAGCAGTTTGTGATGTGTGTCAAAGAGTGAAGCGCGAACATCGAAGCCGCAGGATTATTACAGCCATTGCCTATACCCGAATGGAAGTGGGATAAACTAGGCATGGATTTCATCACAGGATTGCCCAAGACCCGTTCGGGCTATGACTTCGATTTGGGTTGTAGTCGATCGTTTGTGAAGGTAGCTCATTTCATTCCAGTAAAGACTACCTACAGCAGTGCCAAATTGGCTAAGATATACATGACCAGGATTGTATGCCTGCATGGAGTTCCGAGGAGTATCATATCAGATAGAGGAACCCAATTCACCTCAAAATTCTGGAAGCAGTTGCACGAAACTTTGGGAACCAGACTGTAGTTTAGTACAGCTTTTCATCCACAGACAGATGAACAAACCGAGAGAGTCAACCAGATTTTGGAGGATATGTTGAGAGCATGTGCCTTGGATTATGGTCAAGTTGGGATGACAACTTGCCATATGCGGAGTTTTCTTATAACAACAGCTACCAAACCAGTTTGAAGATGGCACCTTCGAAGCCACATGCGGAAGGAGGTGCGAAACCCGCTATTGTGGGATGAGGTTGGAGACCGCCAGTTGTTTGGACCGGATTTGATTAAGGAGTCTGAACGGAAAGTAAAGTTGATTCGCGATTGGCTCAAGGTAGCCCAGTCAAGGCAGAAGAGCTATGCGAATTCAAAACGCAAGGAGACAGAATATGAAGTCGGAGATAGAGTTTATCTTCGAGTATCTCCACTTCGAGGAGTTAAGCGTTTTGGTGTTAAAGGAAAATTAGCGCCACGTTTTGTTGGACCATACAAAGTTTTGGAGCGCATGGGAGAAGTTGCGTACAAGTTGGAATTACAGGGTTTGTCGGTGTTCACGATGTGTTCCATGTTTCTCAGTTGAAGAAGTGTCACGCAGAGATGGCGGATATACCACTAAGAGATACTGTGCCACTAGAGGTGATTCAGTTGAATAACGATTTGACCTATGAGGAGAAACCAGTTAAGATTCTGGAGTATGCCGGCCGAGTCACCCTCGGCAAGGTCATTAAGTTTTGCAAAGTTGATTGGAGCCACCACTTGAGGATGAAGCCACACGGGGCGGGAGGAAGATCTGCTTAAGGACCACCCTCACCTATTTTCTAGCCAACCCAAATCTCGAGGGCGAGATTCATCTTAAAGGGGTAGGTTTGTAACATCCCAAATTTTCAATTTGGAATGTTATACATAGATCATCATTGCATATCATATTTTTGTTGCATTGTTGGCTCGATCCTAGAAATTCTACACAACTCAAGGACCCACGGAGAGAGTTGGGGATTTCGTTATTTTCATATTTGAGTTTTCTCAAATTTTGAAAATAAGATCATTTGATTTTAATTATTTTATCTTCAGTTATTTCTATTACAAAAATATGAGAGAGGGAATAAAATGACTTTCCCAAAATAAAGAAATAATGAGGATTTAATAATAAAATCAAATAAGATTTTATTTCGGAGTTTTTCACCATTTTATTTGAATTTAGGAAAAATGTGTGTTTTTAAAAATTGCATTTAGGCCCCAAATAAATGTTCATCTTGTCCGGCTTGATTTTAGAAGCCGGGGAAAATTTATTTTGGGATTTTTGGAGTCCGTTTAGTATTTCTTTCGTTTGTTTTTCCTGTGCGAAATTATTTAAAAAAACGAACCGACCTACGGGCGTGCAGCGGGACTCGCCTTGGGGCAACCTTTAAATAGCGCCGCCCAGCGCCTGACCCTGACCCCGCCTTGCCCAGCCGCCGCCCTTGCCCACCCGCCCGCCTTGAACCCTAACCCTAGCCGCCCAACCAGCGCCCGCCGCCGAGCCGCCGACCCGGCCGCCGAGGTGCCTCGAAATCCATGCCGCCGTTTTTTTGTAGAAAAACCGTTCGGTTTTCCGTCAGTTTTTTTTAGTTTCCGTTTTTTTTATTTTATTAGATCGGTTTATTTATTTTCGGTTCGGTTAAATAGCGAGCGTTCGCTCGTTCATTCTTTAACGAACGTGTTCAGCTGATTAGATCTAGTTAACGAGCGTTCGTTCGTTAACTTTGTTCGTCGTTTTTCTTTTTCTCGGATTTAATCCGCGATTTTTCTGATCGCGATTTCCGATCTGATTTTCGTTTTAGTATAACTTTTCGCTCGTTTATCGGAATCAGGCGATTCAAGCACCTGGAGTTTCGTCTCGAAACCCTCTTTCCGAATAACCAACTGAAACAAGTTTTTGCCTCGGTAAAATTTGACTTAGATCCAGATTAATAAAACGGAGCTGTTTTCTTTTGCCGTTTGACTTCCGTTGCTTCGTTTGATTTGATTCTTTTTGCAAACCGGAGTTCTTAAGTTGAACTTTCTGGTTAGATCTTTTGTTTGAGTTTTACCCGTGCATTAGATGAGTACTTATTTTATGCTTGTTTGTTTGTCTGCGATAGAATACCCGGAGTGCGCCTCCAGTTACTTCTAGTCTCTAGGTTTCGCGGATCATCAGCAAGGCAAGTAACACTTTGATCATACCTTTTCTACTACCCAGTTTTATTGCATTAGATCAATCCTCAAACATTGCATGATTAGGATCTAATTAAATTGTGGGATGGGAAGTAGATGAGGTAGTACCTATTACCTGTTTATTATCAAACCTTTGGGAGATACTTCTACGTTTGCTTATTATGCCATGCTATGCTAGTAGGCGTGGATTGGGTGAGTGTATCCATGACAGATGTGAGATTGTTAATTAATGGTTTACTTAAGGTGGCAACTTAAAACACATCTGGGTGGATTGAGGTACTGGTTTCGATTTTACTGTTTTCTTGGACCGCCACCCAGGCTCAAAGGGATCATGAGATTATTCATGCTAGAAACTTTTGTGTGCAACCACATGCTACTATGGGCTCTAGCATAGTTGACTAAGTTGTGCGAACTCTTACGGGTAGACTAGCAGATGTAGGGGTTGTAGGTTGGTACGGTCTACCCATACGTAAGGTGCAAGCGCTTCTGAAAAACTATGTCTCGGTCATCCGTTTCTCAAACACCATGTAGTGCGAGAAATCAAACGGAGGAGATCAAGTCTTGTTGGGAAAAGTGCACAAACCTCTATAGAGTGTATAAACTAATCATGGTTAGCCGTGTCCCCGGTTATGGACATCTTGAGTATCTAGTATTTGGATATCATGTGAATCTCATCATGTTACTGTAATTAATACTGTTGGGTTTTAATGATGATTACCTTAATTGGGATTGAGGATGCTGTCAACCATTCTCAATGTTTAACAACCACCATGATAGTTAAATAAAATTTATTCCTTTGCAGTAGGGAAAAATTGGCTTTTCACAAAACTGTAACCATAGAGCTTTCCATCAGCCAGATATGCATGTAGTATAGTTATTTCCATTATTATTCTCTATGTGTAACATTGCCAGCATATTCCATGTGCTGACCCGTTTTCGGGCTGCAACGTTTCATGTTGCAGATTTTTCAGACGACGGGTAAGGTGCTTTTAGGTCGTGGTTCTATACTCAGTGATACCGTTGGAGTTGATGGACTCGCTTATTCTTCCAAGCCTTCCGTTGTTATCGTTATTAGATGGCCTTAAGCCATGTTTATTTTATTAAGTTCTATCTTGAGATATTCGATGTAATAAGTGTGTGATTGCTACTCTGTTATAAATCCTTCGAGTACTGTGTGGTGTCAGCATTACTGATCCAAGGATGACACTGGGGCACAGAGATCAGACTGTTTGAGGTTTGGACACTACAAGGGTATAAAGCATAGAGAAGTTGGAATACAGTAGGTTTAACAGCAATATAAATAAAGAATGAGTTCATTACAGTACCTTGAAGTGCTGGTTTGTTTTCTTTAAACTAGAGCTCATCAGATTTTTACTGTTGAGTTTTGTGTTGTGAAGTTTTCAAGTTTTGGGTGAAGATCGATGGATTATGGAATAAGGAGTGGCAAGAGCCTAAGCTTGGGATGCCCAAGGCACCCCAAGGTAAAATTCAAGGACAACCAAAAGCCTAAGCTTGGAGATGCCGGAAGGCATCACCTCTTTAAATCTTAAATCTATCGGTAACTTTACTTGAGGCTATATTTTTATTCACCACATGATATGTGTTTTGCTTGGAGCGTCATGTATGATTTGAGTCTTTGATTTTTAATTTACCACAATCATCCTTGCTGTACACACCTTTTGGGAGATACACACATGAATCAGAATTTATTACAATACTCTATGTGCTTCACTTGTATCTTTTGAGCTAGATAATTTTGCTCTAGTGCTTCACTTATATCTTTTAGAGCACGGTGGTGGTTTTATTTTATAGAAATTATTGATCTCTCATTCTTCACTTATATTATTTTGGGAGTCTTTTAGAACAGCATGGTAGTTTGCTTTGGCTATAAAATTAGTCCTAATATGATAGGCATCCAAGATGGGTATAATAAAAACTTTCATGAAAAGTGCATTGAACACTATTAGAAGTTTGATACTTGATGATTGTTTTGAGATATGAAGATGGTAATATTAGAGTCGTGCAAGTTGAGTATTTGTGGATTTGAGAAATACTTGTGTTGAAGTTTGCAAGTCCCGTAGCATGCACGTTAACGTTGTGTAACAAATTTGAAACATGAGGTGTTCTTTGATTGTCTTCCTTATGAGTGGCGGTCGGGGACGAGCGATGGTCTTTTCCTACCAAGATATCCCCCTAGGAGCATGCGCGTAATGCTTGGTTTTTGATGACTTGTGGATTTTTGCAATAAGTATGTGAGTTCTTTATGACTAATGTTGAGTCCATGGATTATACGCACTCTCACCTTTCCATCGTTGCTAGCCTCTTCGGTACCGTGCATTGCCCTTTCTCACCTTGAGAGTTGGTGCAAACTTAGCGGTGCATCCAAACCCTTTGATATGATACGCTCTATCACACATAAACCTCCTTACATCTTCCTCAAAACAGCCACCATACCTACCTATTATGGCATTTCCATAGCCATTCCGAGATATATTGCCGTGCAACTTTTCACCATTTCATTTATTATGACATGCTTCATCATTGTCACATTTGCCTTGCATGATCATGTAGTTGACATCGTATTTGTGGCAAGGCCATCATGCATAATTTATCATACATGTCACTCTTGATTCATTGCCCATCCCGATACACCGCCAGAGGCATTTAGATAGAGTCATATTTTGTTCTAGTATCGAGTTGTAATCATTGAGTTGTAAATAAATAGAAGTGTGATGATCATCATTAATAGAGCATTGTCCCAAATAAAAAAAGAAAAAGGCCAAATAAAAAATAGAAAGGCCAAAAAAATAAATAAAAAGAAATAAAAAGGGACAATGCTACTATCCTTTTTTCCACACTTGTGCTTCAAAGTAGCACCATGATCTTTATGATAGAGAGTCTCTTGTTTCGTCACTTTCATATACTAGTGGGAATTTTTCATTATAGAACTTGGCTTGTATATTCCAATAATGGGCTTCCTCAAATGCTCTAGGTATTCATGAGCAAGCAAGTTGGATGCACACCCACTTAGTTTCTTTTGTTGAGCTTTCATACATTTATAGCTCTAGTGCATCTGTTGCATGGCAATCCCTACTCCTTGCATTGACATCAATCGATGGGCATCTCCCTAGCCCATTGATTAGCCGTGTCAATGTGAGACTTTCTCATTTTTTTGACTTCTTCACATAACCCTCATCATCATACTCTATTCCACCTATAGTGCTATATCCATGGCTCGCGCTCATGTATTGCGTGAAAGTTGAAAAAAGTTTGAGATTACTAAAGTATGAAACAATTGCTTGCCTTGTCATCGGGGTTATGTATGATGAGAGCATTCTTGTGTGACGAAAATGGAGCATGACCAAACTATATGATTTTGTAGGGATGAACTTTCTTTGGCCATGTTATTTTGAGAAGACATAATTGCTTAGTTAGTATGCTTGAAGTATTATTATTTTTATGTCAATATTAAACTTTTATCTTGAATCTTTCGGATCTAAACATTCATGCCACAATAAAGAGAATTACTTAGAAAATTATGTTAGGTAGCATTCCACATCAAAAATTCTGTTTTTATCATTTACCTACTCGAGGACGAGCAGGAATTAAGCTTGGGGATGCTTGATACGTCTCCAACGTATCTACAATTTTTGATTGTTCCATGCTATTATATTATATGTTTTGGATGTTTAATGGGCTTTATTATACACTTTTATATTATTTTTGGGACTAACCTATTAACAGAAGGCCAAAGTGCAAATTGCTATTTTTGCCTATTTGGTGTTTATGAGAAAAGGAATATCAACGGAATCCAAACAGAATGAAACCTTCGGGAGAATGATTTTTGGAACAAACATGATCCAGAGGACCTGGAGTGGACGTCAAGAAAGAAGCGAGGAGGCCACGAGGCAGGGAGGCGCGCCTGAGCCTCTGGGCGCGCCCCCACCCTCGTGGGCCCCTCGCAGCTCCACCGACCTACTTCTTCCTCCTATATATACCCATATACCCCAAAAACATCCAGGAGCACCACAAAACCCTATTTTCACTGTTGCAACCTTCTGTACCCGAGATCCCATCTTGGGGCCTTTTCCGGCGCTCCACCGGAGGGGGAATCGATCACGGAGGGCTTCTACATCAACACCATAGCATCTCCGACGATGTGTGAGTAGTTTACTACAGACCTTTGGGTCCATAGTTATTAGCTAGATGGCTTCTTCTCTCTCTTTGGATCTTGATACAAAGTTCTTCTCGATTCTCTTGAAGATCTATTCGATGTAATTATTTTTGCGATGTGTTTGTAGAGATCCGATGAATTTTGGGTTTATGATCAAGATTATCTATGAACAATATTTGAATCTCCTCTGAATTCTTTTATGTATGATTTGTTATCTTTGCAAGTCTCTTCGAATTATCAGTTTGGTTTGGCCTACTAGATTGATCTTTCTTGCAATGGGAGAAGTGCTTAGCTTTGGGTTCAATCTTGCAGTGTCCTTTCCCAGTGACAGCAGGCGCAACAAGGCACGTATTGTATTGTTTCCATCGAGGATAAAAAGATGGGGTTTATATCATATTGCTTGAGTTTATCCCTCTAAATCATGTCATCTTGCCTAATGCGTTACTCTGTTCTTATGAACTTAATAATCTAGATGCATGCTAGATGGTCGATGTGTGGAGTAATAGTAGTAGATGCAGAAGCAGTCTACTTGTCGCGGACATGATGCCTATATACATGATCATGCCTAGATATTCTGATAACTATGCACTTTTCTATCAATTGCTCGACAGTGATTTGCTCACCCACCGTAATACTTATGCTATCTTGAGAGAAGCCACTAGTGAAACCTATGGCTCCATCATATAAGTTTTCAATCTGTCGGTGCGAAACGACACCTATGGTATCATTGGAATCCCTTCTAAGGTTTTGGGGCGCGGGGATCGTGAGGAGAGCGGGACCAGCAGGCAACACAAAGGGATTTTACCCAGGTTCGGGCCGCGAGGATGCGTAAAACCCTAGTCCTGCTTTGGTGGATGTATTTAGTGTTCTTGAGCTCTCGAACTAGCTCTAGGTGTTGCGAGGTTCCAAAGAGCCGAATCCTTTCTCTGTGTGCCATCGGCCTCCTTTTATAGGTGAAAGGGGCTGCCACAGTGGCACACAGGAGGTGGAAAGTGCTACAGTGTTGCGAGTCTATCGCTAGTATAACAGGACAAGACGCATTTAATGTGAGGCTTAGGTGTCCCTTCGCTTTATTGGGGACGGGGGCGAGGCCCGTCCCATCCACCGCCGCTCCTCTTTGCCTCGACACGCGCCCTAGCCAGCGATGCATGCGGTGCCATGTAGGCAGGCAGGCAGCAGAGGTGGCGTGGTGGTGGAGCCTCCACGAAGGATTGCATGCCGCCACGCAGGTGCTGCCCGGCTGGTTGGGTTGGCAGCTGCATCTTGAACGGCGGCGAACTCATCAGTGCGGGGATGGCGGTGGTCCAGCTGGTGCGCTTTGGCGAGAGCCTTGTCGGGTGGCCCGGCAAGGGTATTGCCGGGTGGCCCGGCAAGGGTCTTGCGGTGGCATGCTGGCCTACCCCGGCAAGCGTCTTGCCGTGGCGCGCTGGCCTCCCTGGCAAGGGTCTTGCCGGGGGTCTTGTAGGTTTCTTTGGTGAGGATGGTTGCCTTCTTATCTTCATTTGATCTTGTCTCTTCCTCGTCTTCACAAAGATCTACATGCCACCACAGAGGTGCCTCCCGAGCCTCGCCCCAACATGTTTGTCGAACGTTGGTGGGCTCAAGGGTGGCTCACTTTTGCTGGCGCGGACGAGCTGCCCCGGCAAGGGTCTTGTCGGGGTTCTTGAGCCCCCCCGGCAAGGGTCCTTGCCGGGGGAACCTGCTACGCCCACCTGATCTTTGTGGTCTTGGTCTCTGGCGTTGCTTTGACCATCTTGGGCTTTGGTCTTACTTTGGCTCACCTTCCTTGTTCTGCTTGGTGTGGTCTTGGGCGCGGCTCTGACTGCCCGTGCACAGGTAAAGGGGTAAAAAAATGTGCCCCTATTTTTGTACACCGACAGGAGCCCCCGGGCCTGGGCCACACATAAGCGCGACACGTTGTTGGGCCAGTCCCAAAAGCAGTCTTGTGGGCAGGTGGGGCCAGTTTCACCATGGTAAGATTCTTGGCGCTCGCCTCCCATGACCCCCGAGCGTGGCGCGGCGAGGAGGAGTGTGCGTGACGTGGGCAGCATGCGTGGGGCGGTTCCCGCGCGCACGCGTCACGTCGCAGTAAATGGGCAGCACGACCCGTGACTTCCCCATAAAAAGGGATAACCGCGGGTGCACTGTTCCTTTTACCCTTCGCGCAACCCCAATGTCAGAAACCCCAGCCCGGCTTCCTCTTCTTGTCCGAGCTTCGTTTCCGCTCGCCGCCGTTGCACTTCCACCGCTCTCGGTCCTGCCCTCCTCCTCCAGCCACCATGGCGCCAAAATCCGCCAAGGGCAAGGGGGTGGCCAAGGACGCCGGAGCCGTGGAGCCACCGGAGAACGCGCTGGCGGGGCAGCGGACGCATTCCGCCTTCTTCTTCCCCTCGACGGTTGATGTGTTCGAGCTTCGGGGCTCCTTCAGGCCCCTGTGGGAGTGAAGGGAAGTCGGGGCATCTAGCCGTAGCGCCATCCCCGCTGACTGCACCGAGCCTGCCCCAAATCGGTACCCCTTGTTTGTGGATTATTTTTCTTGTGGGCTCTGCCCCCCTTCTCCGTTTCTTCAGCGACATCATGCATACCTTCGGATTCCGCCTCCTGGGTTTTACCCCGAATGCGGTGGCATGCATGGCTCTTTTCGCGCACCTCTGCGAGGGCTTTGCCGGGGTGCACCCCAACACGGCGCTCTTCCACCATTACTTCTTCCCTCAGATCCAGCCGATAGGTGCCATCTCGGGGTGCATCGCCTGGATCCCAAAATTCAAGGGAGCGTACCCGGAGGGCGCCATGAAGGAGAGGTGGGAGGAATGGCGGGGCCGGTGGTGCTGGATTGAAGAGGAGGACCCGCCGGTGTTCTGCAGAGTTCGCTGGGCGCCGCCGGTTCGCGGAAGTGATTGGAGCAACGTCGACGCCGACGATGGAAAGCTCACGGTTGCCACCACCAGGATCCTCCGGCTCACCCAGGCCGGGCTCACCCTCGAAATGATCGGGGTGGACTTCATCCGTCGCCGGATCGCTCCTCTGCATAACAAGGGGAGGCCGGCTTGGCTCTTCATGAACCCCGCCGACATCATGCGGCTCCGCCCCGGCCTCGACCACAACTTCACAGTGATGGCGCATGCCCATTTCTGCTAGCGGATCTTCTAGCTTGACGTGGGCTGCGACAGCGAGGTTGAGCGGACCATCAAGGTCGTGAGGGCCGCTACGAAGGCCAGCGAGGTCCTCAAGGGGCCTCTGTTCAAGCTGCTGACGGGGATAGTCCCGTTGTGCAACAACTCGCGTCGGTCCGAGATCATCGCCATGATGCCGGACTGCAACGCGCACGGCCCCGGCCCGAGCTGGAAGGAGCCGGAGGATGCTGAAGTGCAGCATTTCTTCGACACCTTGCATGAGGTGTATGTCAACACCGACGCCGAGCGGCTGCTTGTCCAGGACACCTCCCAAGTGGAGCTGGGCTACATCGCCACCAGGGTGAAGGAGGCGCAACTTGCCAGGGAGGCCGGCAACGCCGGCGGAGTGGAGGACAAGGCCACGACGGCCGCGGAGGAGGAGGAGCTCGCCCGGTGGGCGGCGGTCGCCAGGGGAGCCAGCAGCATCGACACTGGGGCTCCCCTCGTCGAGGACGCTGCCGACGGGTCGTCGGAAGAGGAGGTCAAGGAGGGGAGGACCTCAACCGCCGACCCTCCGACCACCGGAAGGAGGCGGGTCCTACGGCGGGCCACCTCTGGCGAGCCAGTCTGCCTCGACCGGGCTATGCAGCTGCGGCAAGCCCAGGAGGCGCCCGTGCGCCAGACGAGGGCGGTGGCGGTGAAGGAAACATCGAAAGCCGTGGCGTCGAAGAAGAGGACGCCTGCTTCTCCGTCGTCCAAGCACGCCCAGACGCCATCGCCTTCCCCCTCGCCGGAAAATATCGGTGCATGGATTGGGGGTGACTTGTTTGACTTCGGGCCTCTCAGCCAGGAGAGATATATCGGGCCTCTCAGCCCATAGCGGAAGAGGAAAGCAATAGAGGAGGAGGGGGAAGAGGACGAAGAGTAAGCCTATGCTTTCCTCCCTCATTCCTTGCACCCCCCCTTTGGCGGTGTTGCTTTTGTCTTAGCCTGCAGGATGTGGAGATTCTGGCCCGGAGGATCAAGAGGGCGGGGTTTCGTGAGCAGCCAGCCCCGATGGGTACCTCGATCGCCTTTGGTGGTGTCGAGCAGTCCGGAGAGCATCCCCTGGCCCAGCCCCCAGCGTGAGTCCACCACCCACCCTCAATCAATGTGTGTCGCATGAGATGCTTCAGTGTTAACCGTGCCATGGATGCAGGAGGGGAGAAGCACCATGGGGAGCCACAAGGGGCTTCTCCGATTGTGCCGCCCCCGTCGACTACACCGCCCCAAGGGGCGTCCCCGGCAAGGACACCGAGCACCGAGTTTGTGCACACTGAGGAGGGGGAGGGGAACGCAGGCGCTGGTGGCCTTGCCTCGACGCCAGACCTTGGCTGAGAAGGAGCTTCCACCTCTCGGCCCGGCACGGGTAAACCACTCGCTCTCCACTTCCGCTTGCGTTCTTCTTTTTCCCTTATTGACCTTCGACCTTGGCTCCGCCCTATCTCTTTCGTGGCATCCAGACTTCTCCTTAGAGGACGTCGACGCCACCATCAAGGACGTCGCCGCGGATGCCCCGGCAGAGGCGGAGAAGATCGCTGCTGAGGAGGGAGCCAGGGGCGCCGCCGAGGATGCCGCCAAGGGCCCCGCCGAGGAGCCCGACAAGGGGCCTGCCGAGGGAGCCGGCAAGGCCACTGCCGAGGAGGGGGCGTTTGACGACCTGCCCTCCTCCTCCGCTGCCTCGGGTTACATCGGTACACGAGGTCAGCGATGACCTCTTCGTCCATCTCCTTGGCGCGTCGAGCACTGTGGCTCCCTTTGAGGAGAAGTGTTCGACGAGGAGGCCCCTTGCCACCGCGGGCTTGAGGTTGTTGATTGAGCAGGTCTTTGGCGCTTGATCCCAGGAGGAGCAGTGATGACCCACAAGTATAGGGGATCTACTGTAGTCCTTTCGATAAGTAAGAGTGTCGAACCCAACGAGGAGCTGAAGGAAATGATAAGCGGTTTTCAGCAAGGTATTCTCTGCAAGTACTGAAATAAGTGGTAACAGATAGTTTTGTGACAAGATAAATTGTAAAGAGCAACAAGTAACAAGAGTAAATAAAGTGCACCAAGGTGACCCAATCCTTTTTGTAGCAAAGGACAAGCCTGGACAAACTCTTATAATAGGAAAAACGCTCCCGAGGACACATGGGAATATCGTCAAGCTAGTTTTCATCACGCTCATATGATTCGCGTTCGGTACTTTGATAATTTGATATGTGGGTGGACCGGTGCTTGGGTGCTGTTCTTACTTGAACAAGCATCCCACTTATGATTAACCTCTATTGCAAGCATCCGCAACTACAACAAAAATATTAAGGTAAACCTAACAATAGCATGAAACAAGTGGATCCAAATCAGCCCCTTACAAAGCAACGCATAAACTAGGGTTTAAGCTTCTGTCACTCTAGCAACCCATCATCTACATATTACTTCCCAATGCCTTCCTCTAGGCCCAAATAATGGTGAAGTGTTATGTAGTCGACGTTCACATAACACCACTAGAGGCTAGACAACATACATCTCATCAAAATATCGAACGAATACCAAATTCACATGACTACTAATAGCAAGACTTCTCCCTTGTCCTCAGGAACAAACGTAACTACTCACAAAGCATATTTATGTTCATAATCAGAGGGGTAATAATATGCATAAAGGATCTGAACATATAATCTTCCACCAAATAAACCAACTAGCATCAACTACAAGGAGTAATCAACACTACTAGCAACCTACTAGCACCAATCCCGGACTTGGAGACAAGAATTGGATACAAGAGATGAACTAGGGTTTGGAGATGAGATGGTGCTGGTGAAGATGTTGATGGAGATTGCCCTCTCCCGATGAGTGGAGCATTGGTGATGATGATGATGATGATTTCCCCCTCCGGGGAAGTGTCCCGACAGAACAGCTCTGCGAGCCCTAGATTGGTTCCGCCAAGGTTCCGCCTCGTGGCGCGAGTCTCGTCGAAAGGTTGCTTAATGTTTTTTCTCATCGAAAAACTTCATATAGGGAAGATGGGCGAAGAGCCACCGGGGGCCACGAGGTGGGAGTGCGCCCGGCGCGCCCCCCTCGTGAGCAGGGTGTGGGCCCCCTGGCCTTCATCTTTGGCGACGATTTTTCTTTATTTATTTTAAGATATTCCGTGGAGTTTCTGGACTTTTGGAGTTTCACAGAATAAGTCTCAATATTTGCTCCTTTTCACCCGAATTCCAGTCTTTGGCATTCTCCCTCTTCATGTAAACCTTGTAAAATAAAAGAGAATAGCCATAAGTATTGTGACATAATGTGAAATAACAGCCCATAATGCGATAAATATCGATATAAAAGCATGATGCAAAATGGACGTATCAACACCCCCAAGCTTAGACCTCGCTTGTCCTCAAGAGAAAAGCCGATAACAATAAATATGTCCTCATGTTTAGAGGTAGAGGCGTCGATAAAAAATAAAAAATAAAATACGGACATGAAGGCATCATGATTATTCTCATAATAGCAACATATATAGATTTTGTCATATGATTACTTATGTTCAAGTAATGATCTTTTCACAATGCAAAAGTATGAATCAGAAACCTTATTGAGTACCAACAAATTATAACCTCAGTTATTGAAGCAATTGCAATTTATCATAGCATCGGAAAGAGTCTATGTCAGAGCTTAAAAGCAAGTCCACATACTCAACTATCACTTAGTCCTTCATAATTGCTAACACTCACGCAATACTTGTGGTTATGGAGTATTAATCGGACACAGAGGAAGATAGGGGCTTTTACTTTTTTCCCACAACCTTTTACCTCAAGGGTAATGTCAACAATAATAATTCATGCTCCCCTACATCCAATTAGATATATATATCATGTTCTTTACAACATGCTGGGCTTGCCAAAGGATAAAATGAAAAAGGAAAGGTGAAGATCACCGTGACTCTTGCATAAGGTAGAGGATAATAATAAAAGATAGGCCCTTCGTAGAGGGAAGCAGAGGTTTCCATGCGCTTTTATGGTTGGATGCACAAAATCTCAATGCGAAAGAATGTCACTTTATATTGCCCCTTGTGATGTGAACCTTTATTATGCAGTCCGTCGCTTTTACTACTTCCACATCACAAGATCATATAAAGCTTATTTCTCCCACACCAATCAATCATACATGTTTAGAGCAATTTTTATTGCTTTGCACCGATGACAACTTACTTGAAGGATCTTACTCAATCCATAGGTAGATATGGTGGACTCTCATGGCAAAACTGGTTTAAGGTTATTTGGAAGCACAAGTAGTATCTCTACTTGGTGCTGAGAATTTGGCTAGCATGAGGGGGAAAGGCAAGCTCAACATGTTAGAGGATCCATGACAACATACTTTATCTCAGATATAAGAAAACATAACTCATCACGTTGTCTTCCTTGTCCAACATCAACTCTTTAGCATGTTATATTTTAATGAGTGCTCCCAATCATAAAAGATGTCAATGATAATATATCTATATGTGAAATCTCTCTTTCCTTATTACTTCCTATTAATTGCAACGATGACCAAAGCTATATTTGCCAACTCTCAACAACTTTTAATCATCATACTCTTTCTATGTGAAGTCATTACTCTCAATAAGATCAATATGAACTCTTTGTTTCTTTTATTCTTTTCTTCTTTCTATTCTTTTGTTCACCCAAGATCATGGCAAAATAATCAAGCCCTTGACTCAACACTAATCTTAATATATATATATATATATATATATATATATATATATATATATATATATATATATATATATATATATATATATATAGCTCACGGACTTGATTACATAGAGATCATAAAGCAAAACTCAAAACTAGATCATGCCATAAACTTTAATCTACTAGATCAAGATACTACTAAAAGGATCAAACTAAGAAAAATGGTAAAGATAGGAGTTGTGATGGTGATACGATACCGGGGCACCTCCCCCAAGCTTGGCAGTTGCCAAGGGGAGTGCCCATACCCATGTGATTATATCTCCTTTGCTGGTGAAGAAGGTGGAGGTGTTGTTGATGATGCGGGCTTGTCGTCCACCTTCCATGGCATAGGCTCACCATCATAGAAGGATGATCGAGTCTCAGGAATCCTCAAATCTGCAGCCAAACTCATCCTTTTGAATCTATATTCATACTCACAGTTTTGATTTTGCAGATCATAGATTTGGGCTTGGAGGTGCTCGATCTTCTCATGTAGCTTGAAGATGGCCTCCTCGGTGTTCTTGGCATCCGTCTCGTAGTTGTTGGTGAACTCCATGAGCATCTTGTGGCTAGCGTTGATTCCACTCCACCATCCCGGCACTTGAAAACTTGTTGCTCCATTGCTTGAGCCTCGACTCCACGCTTCCGGTTCCTTTGGTACCTCGGCGCCAGCGGATGTGCAGCAACCCATCACGCATCTCAATGGTTTGAGGGTGTCGCAGCACCTTCGCGAGGTAAGGGTTAATCACCTTCTCGAAGAACTTGTCCTAGGAAGCACTTGGGGACGTCATGATGATCTAGACCTGTCAGAAAAACAGCTCGAAACAAGAACATGAGAGATTTGCGTGATAGAGAGTCAAAACCTTCAGGAGAATATATAATGAATTTTTACCGACCAAAATATGTATCGTGCAAGAAAACGGAGTCCGGAGGGCACATGGGGTGCTCACGAGGTAGGGGGGCGCGCCCAGGGGGTAGGGCGCGCCCTCCACCCTCGTGGAGCCCTCGTGTCCTTCCTGGACTGCCACTTATTTTTCTATTTTTCTAAATATTCCAAAACGGAGAAATATTGCCTTAAAAATTGTTTTGGAGTCGGTTTACTTACCGTACCACATACATATTCCTTTTGAGTCTGAAGCAGTGCAGAAAGTTTCCTTATGTATTCCTCCGAGTTACGGTTTCAATAATATTGGTTTCAACATTTATGGGATTACCTGAAATATAATGTTTGATCCTTTGACCGTTTACCACCTTCGAATTTGTACCTTCAAAGTTGTTGATTTTTATGGCACTGGAGCGATAGACCTCCTCGATAACGTAGGGACCTTCCATTTAGAGAGAAGTTTTCCTGCAAAAAATCTTAAACGAGAGTTGTATAGCAATACATAATCGCCTACATTAAACTCACGCTTTTGTATCCTTTTGTCATGCCATCTTTTAACTTTTTCTTTAAACAACTTGGCATCTTCATAAGCTTGGGTTCTCCATTCATCAAGTGAGCTAATATCAAATAACCTTTTCTCACCGGCAAGTTTGAAATCATAGTTGAGCTCTTTAATAGCCCAATATGCCTTATGTTCTAGTTCGAGAGGTAAGTGACATGCTTTTCCATAAACCATATTATACGGAGACATACCCATAGGATTCTTATATGCAGTTCTATAGGCCCATAATGCATCATCAAGTTTCTTGGACCAATTCTTCCTAGACCTATTAACAGTCTTTTGCAAAATTAATTTGAGCTCTCTATTACTCAATTCTACTTGACCACTAGACTGTGAGTGATATGGAGATGCAATCATATGATTAACATCATATTTATCAAGCATTTTACAGAAAGCACCATGAATAAAGAGTGAACCACCATCAGTCATTAAATATCTAGGGACTCCAAACCTCGGAAAAATAACTTCCTTAAGCATTTTAATGGAAGTGTTATGATCAGCACTACTAGTTGGAATAGCTTCTACCCACTTATTAACGTAATCAACAGCAACCAAAATATGTGTATATCCATTAGAGGCAGGAAAAGGTCCCACATAATCAAAGCCCCAAACATCAAATGGTTCAATAACAAGTGAATAATTCATAGGCATTTCTTGACGTCTACTAATATTACCAATTCTTTGACATTCATCGCAAGACAAAACAAACTTACGAGCATCCTTGAAGAGAGTGGGCCAATAAAAATCGGATTGCAATACCTTATGTGCAGTTCTATCTCCGGCGTGGTGTCCTCCATAAGCTTCGGAGTGACACTTGCGTAGGATTTGTTCATGTTCATGCTCAGGTACACAACGTCTAATAACACCATCTACTCCTTCTTTATAAAGATGTGGGTCATCCCAAAAGTAATGTCGCAAATCATAGAAAAACTTTTTATTTTGTTGGTATGTGAAGCTAGGTGGTATAAATTTAGCAACAATATAATTAGCATAATCAACATACCATGGAGTGCTACGAGAAGTGCTTATGACATTTAATTGTTCATCGAGAAAGCTATCATCAATAGGTAGTGGGTCATCAAGAACATTCTCTAACCTAGATAAGTTATCTCAGCACGGGTTCTCAGCTCATTTTCTATCAACAATATGCAAATCAAATTCTTGCAGCAAGAGAACCCATCTAATAAGTCTAGGTTTAGCATCTTTCTTTTCCATAAGATATTTAATAGCAGCATGATCAGTGTGAATAGTTACTTTAGAATCAACAATATAGGGTCTGAATTTATCATAAGCAAATACAACTGCTAAAAGTTCCTTTTCGGTAGTGGCATAATTTCTTTGAGCATTGTCTAGAGTCTTACTAGCATAATGGATAACATTTAATTTCTTATCAAATCTTTGCCCTAGAACAGCACCTACAGCATAATCACTAGCATCACACATAATTTCAAAGGGTAAATTCCAATCAGGTGGCTGAACAACAGGTGCGGAGACTAATGCTTTATTAAGTATTTCAAATGCTTCTACACAATCATCATCAAAGACAAATGGTACATCTTTTTGTAATAAATGTCAGAGGCCGAGAAATTTTTTAGAAGTCCTCAATGAACCTCCTGTAAAATCTGGCGTGACCAAGGAAACTTCTTATACCTTTGATGTCCTTGGGACATGGCATCTTTTCAATAGCATCAACCTTGGCTTTATCAACTTCAATACCTCTTTCATAAACTTTGTGCCCCAAGACAATACCTTCATTAACCATATAGTGGCACTTTTCCCAATTCAAGACAAGATTAGTTTCTTCACATCTCTACAAAACTCGATCAAGATTGCTCAAGCAATCATCAAAAGAGGAACCATAGACGGAAAAATCGTCCATGAAAACCTCACAAATTTTTTCACAAAAATCAGAGAATATAGCCATCATGCATCTTTGAAAGGTAGCGGGTGCATTACATAAACCAAAAGGCATACGTCTATAAGCAAAAGTACAAAAAGGGCAAGTAAAAGTAGTCTTTGATTGATATTTAGCCGACACAGGTATTTGACAGAAACCAGAATAACCATTAGAAAGCAATAATGTGTATGTTTACATAATCTTTCTAGCATTTGATGAATAAGGGTAAGGGGTAATGATCTTTCTTAGTAGTTTTATTTAATTTGCGGAAATCAATTACCATCCTATAACCTGTGATAATTCTTTGCGGGATCAATTCATCTTTATCATTACGGACAACAGTAATACCTCCCTTCTTAGGGACACAATGGATAGGACTTACCCACTGACTATCAGCAACGGGATAAATTATACCTGCCTCTACAAGCTTGAGTATTTATTTTCTTACCACTTCTTTCATTTTAGGATTCAAACGTCGTTGAGGATCACGAACTGGTTTGGCATCCACTTCCAAATTTATTTTATGTTGACATAGAGTGGGACTAATGCCCTTAAGATCATCAAGAGTGTATCCAATAGCGGCACGGTGCTTCTCAGAGTTTTCAATAATCTTTCTTCTTCATGCTCTGAAAGGTTAGCACTAATAATAACATGATATATTTTCTTTTCATCAAGATAAGCATATTTAAGATTATCAGGCAACAGTTTAAGCTCAAACACGGGATCACCCATGGGTGGAGGAGGATCCCCTAGGATTTCAATAGGCAAATTGTGTTGCAGACTAGGTTCCTGTTTAAAGAATACTTCATCTATTTCCCTTCTTTCATTCATGAACATATCATTTTCATGGTCTAGCAAATAGTGTTCTAAAGGATCACTAGAAGGTACGGCAATAGAAGCAAGACCAATAATTTCATATTTACTAGGCAATTCTTCCTCATGATGTTGTTTACTAAATTTAGAGAAATTAAACTCATGAACCATATTATCCAAGCCAATAGTAACAACATTCTTTTTGCAGTCTATCTTAGCATTAATAGTGTTGAAAAAGGGTCTACCAAATATAATGGGACAAAAGTTATCTTATGGAGAACTGAGAACAAGAAAATCAGCAGGATATTTAGTTTTCCCACACAAGACTTCAACATCTCTAACAATTCCCATTGCAGATATAGTATCTCTATTGGCAAGTTTAATTGTAACATCAATACCTTCTAACTCAGCAGGTGCAATTTCATGCTTAATTTCTTTATATAAATCATAAGGTATAACACTAGCACTAGCACCCATATCACATAAGCCATGATAACAATGATCTCCTATTTTAACAGAAATAACAGGCACGCCTACCATAGGTCTATGTTTATCTTTAGCACATGGTTTAGCAATTCTAGCAGTTTCACCGCAGAATTGAATAACATGCCCATCAATATTACCAGACAAGAGATCTTTAACAATAGCAATATTAGGTTCTACTTTGACTTGCTCGGGAGGTGTATAAGTTCTAATATTGCTTTTACGAACCACAGTTGAAGCTTTAGCATGATCCTTTATTCTAAGAGGAAAGGTGGTTTCTCAACATAAGAGGTAGGAACAATAGGATCATTATAAGTGACAGTCTTTTCTTCAACTTTAATAGGTGCAGCTACTTTTACTTCTATGGGAGGATGATATTTAAACCACTTCTCCTTGGGAGATCAACATAAGTAGCAAAAGATTCACAGAAAGAAGCTACTATCTCGAGTCAAGTCCATATTTAGTGCTAAACTTACGGAAAATATCGGTATCCATAAAAGATTTAACACAATCAAACTTAGGTGTCATACCGACTACTTACCTTCGTCGAGGTCCCAATCTTGAGTTGCATTTAATTCTATCCAATAAATTCCATCTGAATTCAATAGTCATCATCATGAAAGAGCCGGCACAAGAAGTATTGAGCATGGTGCGATTGTTATCGTAAAGCCGAGCATAAAAGTTTGAAGAATTGTCACTCTTGAGAGCTCATGATTGGGGCATGAATATAACATTGATTTAAGCCTCCCCAAGCTTGAGCTGCTTTCTCCTTGCGAGGCCAAAATTATATATATAATTGCAATCACGATGAACAAGATGCATAGGGTAATACTTTTGATGAAATTCCAATTTCAATCTTTTATAGTTCCATGATCTCGTATCATCACATAGCCTATACCATGTAAATGCGTCTCCCTTCAAATATAAAGGGAAGACCTTCTTCTTAACAACATCATCGGGTATACCTGCAAGCTTAAATAGTCCGCATACTTCATCCACATAGAGTAGATGTTCATCAGGATGCTTTGTTCCATCTCCTGTAAAAGTATTAGCTAGCGGTTTTTCCATCATACCCGAAAGAAATTCCAAAGGAGTTTCATTTTCAATAGGTTCAGTAGGTTGAGGAGCAACTCTATGCTCTACTGGACGGGGTGAAGATACCTTGAACAAGCCCCTCGAGAATTACTTTCCATAGTAACAAGTGATGATGAAATTTCAGCACACTATATACATTTTTCCTTACCAAATTCCACCTACCAAAGGCGCTACACTCCCCGGCAACGGTGCCAGAAAAGAGTCTTGATGACACACAAGTATAGGGGATCTATCGTAGTCCTTTCGATAAGTAAGAGTGTCGAACCCAACGAGGAGCAGAAGGAAATGATAAGCGGTTTTCAGCAAGGTATTCTCTGCAAGTACTGAAATAAGTGGTAACAGATAGTTTCGTGACAAGATAAATTGTAAAGAGCAACAAGTAACAAGAGTAAATAAAGTGCAGCAAGGTGGCCCAATCCTTTTTGTAGCAAAGGACAAGCCTGGAAAAACTCGTATAATAGGAAAAACGCTCCCGAGGACACATGGGAATATCGTCAAGCTAGTTTTCATCACGCTCATATGATTCGTGTTCGGTACTTTAAAATTTTGATATGTGGGTGGACCGGTGCTTGGGTGCTGTTCTTACTTGAACAAGCATCCCACTTATGATTAACCTCTATTGCAAGCATCTGCAACTACAACAAAAGTATTAAGGTAAACCTAACCATAGCATGAAACAAGTGGATCCAAATCAGCCCCTTACAAAGCAACGCATAAACTAGGGTTTAAGCTTCTGTCACTCTAGCAACCCATCATCTACTTATTACTTCCCAATGCCTTCCTATAGGCCCAAATAATGGTGAAGTGTTATGTAGTCGACGTTCACATAACACCACTAGAGGCTAGACAACATACATCTCATCAAAATATCGAACGAATACCAAATTCACATGACTACTAATAACAAGACTTCTCCCTTGTCCTCAGGAACAAACATAACTACTCACAAAGCATATTTATGTTCATAATCAGAGGGGTAATAATATGCATAAAGGATCTGAATATATGAACTTCCACCAAATAAACCAACTAGCATCAACTACAAGGAGTAATCAACACTACTAGCAACCTACTTGTACCAATCCCGGACTTGGAGACAAGAACTGGATACAAGAGATGAACTAGGGTTTGGAGATGAGATGGTGCTGGTGTAGATGTTGATGGAGATTGCCCTCTCCCGATGATAGGAGCATTGGTGATGATGATGACGATGATTTCCCCCTCCGAGGGAAGTGTCCCAGCAGAACAGCTCTGCCGGAGCCCTAGATTAGTTCCGCCAAGGTTCCTCCTCGTGGCGTGAGTCTCGTCGAAAGGTTGCTTAATCTTTTTTCTCATCGAAATACTTCATATAGGGATGATGGGCGTCGGAGAGCCACCGGGGCCCACGAGGTGAGGCGCGCTTGGGGGCGCCCCACCCTCGTGAGCGGTGTGGGCCCCTGGCCTTCATCTTTGGCGATGATTTTCTTTATTTATTTTAAGATATTCCATGGAGTTTCAGGACTTTTGAGTTGCATGCAGAATAGGTCTCCAATATTTGCTCCTTTTCCATTGAATTCCAGTGCCGGCATTCTCCCTCTGCATGTAAACCTTGTAAAATAAAAGAGAATAGCCATAAGTATTGTGACATAATGTGAAATAACAGCCCATAATGCGATAAATATTGATATAAAAGCATGATGCAAAATGGACGTATCAAGCAGCTGCTCCAGGCCATGGGCACCAGCTTCCGGAAGCTCCAGGCGCTCCACTACAGATTGGTTGAAATTGAAACCATTTAGGTTGAAAGCCATAGAGGTCAAGTCTAGGACGGTGGTGGTGGAGAGGATGGAGGAGGACTTTTGGGGGCGCGTCGCCGAGGCGCAGGACTAGTTCCGCCAGGCTCAGGATGAGCTGAAGGTCGCCCGGGGTGAGCTGGCCAACCGTGAGGTGGAGCTCGCCATGAAGCTGGCCGACGTTGAGAAGGCCCAGGAGACGGCGAAGAGGCTGGCCGATGAAGCCGAAGACGTCCGGTACCAGCACGAGGCCGCCTTGAAGACCCAGGAGGAGGACCTTGCCGAGCGCGAGGAGAAACTTGCCGCCACGCTTCGCGGCAAGGACGAAGAAGTGGACAAGCTTGTCCTGCAGCGGACCCAAGAGCTGGAGTGGAGGCATCACGAGGCACTCGACGCCCTGGCTCAGGCCCATGCCGGCAAGGTGAAGGAGCTGGAGGAGCAAGCTCTAAAGCTGGCCCAGGAGAAGCACACGCTCAATGGTGCTCTGATGGTGGCGCTGGGCGAGATCATCAGCAGGTCCGGAGAGCTCTCCGAGGCCAACGCCTCTAACGGTGTCCTGGGCTAGGGGGTACTCACCACGTCATCTCCCGATCTGTTAGATTGGGCCGAGGACCCCCATGGCCGTATACTCATGGGCCAGTTCAGACAACTGCCGCATACAAGGAAGATTCCACAAGACTTGGCGATCAAGACAAGGACTCCTCCCCCACCGGCGTATTCGGCTAGGACTCTTGTTATCCTAGGCCTCTGGTGCATTATATAAACCGAGGCCAGGTTAGTCGATAGACGAACAACAATCATACCATAGGCTAGCTTCTAGGGTTTAGCCTCTCTGATCTCGTGGTAGATCTACTCTTGTACTACCCATATCATCAATATTAATCAAGCAGGAGTAGGGTTTTACCTCCATTGAGAGGGCCCAAACCTGGGTAAAAACATCGTGTCCCTTGTCTCCTGTTACCATCCACCTAGACGCACAGTTCGGGACCCCCTACCCGAGATCCGCCGGTTTTGACCCCGACATTGGTGCTTTCATTGAGAGCTCCGCTGTGTGTTCGGCAAAAGGTCGATGGCTCGCCTGCAGATCAACTGCGACTTCGGCATCTTCGTCACCAGCTCGACTGGTCACCTTTGGTTCGACCAAGGACTGCGCCCTATCTCCGATCGTCATGTTCGGATGAGGGCCTTCATCAACATCAACTCCGATCTCTATCAAGATCGTGGAGGAATCATCCAGGGAGCCCGGGGGCTCAACGTCAACATTGCCCTCGGGCGACCGTGCTGTTTTTCTGGACAGCGAACTTGTATCCGCCGTCACCGCCTCCTCGAGCGTCGGTTTGACGATTTCTTCGGTGGAATAGTGCAGAATTACGTCTACATCA
Organism: Aegilops longissima; assembly: GCA_021605205.1. Lineage (NCBI taxonomy): Eukaryota > Viridiplantae > Streptophyta > Magnoliopsida > Poales > Poaceae > Aegilops > Aegilops longissima. Next base: position 351,719,333 of record CM038679.1, read on the forward strand.
GCCACGCTAAATTTCGTCGAGTTCCGATGGAGGAATCTCCGACAATCTACGATATACCGGAGCCCTGTCAAATCTGGACGAGAATCTGGACGAGTTTAGGGCGTGGTGTCCAGCTTCTAGCTCGGACCTCCTTTGGAAGATCCAACCGTTGATCGACTGCGGAATTCCTATATCTACCACCCCTCAAAATTTCAGCTCGATCCGACCGTCCAAACTCCGGGAACCTTCCGATTAGTGCATCACTTTTCAGATCTGTTTTCTGCGCGAAAACAAATCCGACCCGAGTTCCTCCTTTTTACGAACGGGATTTCGGGCATCCTTTTTGAAGGAAGTTTTGTATGGGGTATTGTGTTTTGTTCCTGAACACATCCCACTAACTTTAAAATCTTTTGAACATGATCTTCAACATCATGCTGGTGTCAAACCAGTCCGGCAATATTGCTCCACGGCTGCCGACCTGCGCTAGACACGTCGTCACTTTGTTGAGCCAAGCTCAACTTTTTCGGATCATCATCTCGGCAAGCCGAACAAGAGTCCGGCATCGCGAAGGATAAATCATCACCAACATCGCCGCCCCACGGATTATACGGAGCGGGCGTACCGGCATCGCCGCACGGTCGCTTCATCAAGCCGGCATCGACCACGTCACGACCTGCATCGGCAGGGCCGCACTATTGCTTCTTCAAGCTGGTGTCCATCACGCCGACCTACTTCGACATCTCGGCTGGACCGGGGGCTTCGCCATCTCTTCATCAACCTACTCCGGACACTTCAGCGTCACTAGCCGACCAGCTCCGTCACGTTAGCTGGACCGAGGGCTTTGCCTCGGCGAGCCAACCTTTGCCAGCATTGCCATGCCATCGTTTTATCGCCCATCAGGCAATGGGTGCGCGGATCGAGTCCCAATTTTGGGAATCACCTTCCTTCGGATTGCTACAACAAATAAACCAGGTGCTATTAATCCCAGTATTTTTTGCTTGTTTGGGTTCATTTTTCCCAAGGAATTATTACTCTGGTTTGTCCATCATATGTACACAGGTCTATCAAATGGTGGCCGCATTAACGACAGTCGCATGGTGGTTCGGTCAGTTTCCGTGCATAGTCCGTGACGCCGCATCCGAACTCGGACCGACACTGTGAATTCAGGCTTTGCCACGCCTTTACCGCATCACACCAACGCCCTGCATCGACATTGACTTCGGCGCCAGGCCATATTTATTTTTTTACTCACTTTGCATAAATTATTTATTATGCAACGATTTTTTTTAATTATCATTATTACTATTATCTCTGGTTTGCACTCTTTTTTGTGCAGGAAAATGATCCGGGGACTTGGCGTCACTCTGCGGTCTGCATTGACCGTGCTATGTCACCACCGGGCGTGTCGAGCTCTCCGCTCCGCCACCTCGGGACTGGCTTGGGGATGGAACCTTGTCCCGTATCAAGCTCGGATCGCGTCATCAATACCGAACACATTAACCAGCTAAGTCGCTTTCATGCTCAAAGCTTTAATTTCTAACTTGTGTTCGGTTCGACCAAGCATTATACTTTTTTGGAAAAATGTTGCTTGTAAAAAATTTTCTTGTCCAAACTTTGTTTGTGACGCATAAATTCAAATACCCAATTCATTTGGGGGCTTTCTTCATGAAGCTTTTCCTCTTGCATATGATTATACTTGTACGGCTTCGTTCCTTGTTCGTGTATTACACCACAATATGCACCCGCGATTTGCAAGCTGGGTTGCCTCGCTCCTGTGTTTACCCCTACGTTCCCGATTGTTCGGCTAGGGAGTAAAGGGAGCACCTCTGCGATTGTCACGATCGGGTCATCCGAGCGGACCTCGAGTTAGGTGAAGCGAAAGCTAGCGCTCTTATAGTTTTCAATGATGGTCGGCACACAACGGAACTCATGAGTACAAAAAATCTATTGCACAAGTCTCATAATAACAATGAGCACCGAAGAAAGGTATCGGTGGGGGTACTATTTTCTTCGAAGATGCTTCTTACACTTCGCAGTAATATAGCATAAGTTCCCTGAGCGCGCTTTGTCTGTTATAGCCTTATGGCCTGATTGCCTGGTTATTGGAAACACCGTCTATATTCTCGACAGATGGAGTACATAACACTTTTCGGTCTTTGACCGAAGAGGGAGAAGCCGACGGTCGGTTAAGAGCGTTTAAAGTTGGTTGAACATAGATATGATATAAGTACTTGGTACATGCAATCATTCTTTTACCCAAGTCACTTGGGGGCTCTTAAATTTATATGAGCCGTTTTATGATAAGTGTTCTTCTTCTTAGTCGTTGCAAAGTTTTATTATTATTATTATTATCTATCACTCCTTTTTTTGACACGAGCGTGTGGTCACTAGCCGGGGAGCCTAATTTCTCTCTCAAAGCCGCCAGAGTTTAGTTTGCTAAACTGGCCTAATGAGAAATACTCCGCCCTCGCGATAGGAGGTTGAAGCCATAGGCTGACCCGCTTGAAGTCTTGAGATAGGATGTATCATGTTAAAGCACGACAGAAGCACTTCTTTTGCTAAGGCCAATTTTCGGATTGGCACCGAACACTTGATCTCGTTCGGACGTCAAGTTTTTACTGATGTTTCTTGGTTTTCCAAGCTTATGGCACTTTTTAAACTATTTGTGTGTTTTCAGCACAAGTCCCGCAGTGCAACGCCGGACACCTTTAGAGATTCAGCAAAAACATTTTCGGATATTGCTATATGTGCATCGGTTTCGAATTGTGTCTTCGGTCAATAGTTGGGTTGCCCGGCTCCTGCGCTTGTCTCCTACGTTCCGCTTTGTTCGGCTAGGTGTGCAAAGGGAGAACCACTGCGATTGTGCTTCCAGCTCACATGGTTAAGCACCTCGATGGAGAAAGCCAAAACCGATTGTCACAATAAGCGTAAACTGGTCAGCGATCCGATGGCGGTGTTAAGCGATGGGCCATTCATAACAATGGCTGAAGTGTTTACGGCTTGACCTCGTATCGCCGAATACTCTGGGGGCTATTGGCGGCCTCCCAAACTAAATCCTCGATATTTTGCTCTTACATTGGAGCTGAGGTTTCATGATCATGCTTAGCATGACAACCCAAAGAAAGGCGATAAGCGGGACTATTTTCTTTGGAAGACTTTTCTTACATTAAGCAGTAATATAACATATCTCTCTGCGTACCTTTGTTTATAAAACCGTATGGCCAGATTGCCTTGTTTGTTGTAAATCTTTGCCCTCATAAAGGCTTTATAAAGTAGGACAAACACTCCTCGGCTATTGGCCGAGGAGGTGGAAGCCGATGGTCGGTCAACAAAGTTCTGTACAATGCGGATCCGAGCATTAATGACGTAAAGTACTTGGATACATAGAGTCATTACACATAATTTGTGATTTTACTATGGATATCAATCCTTAATTCGGCCACCCGAGCCCCCATTAAGGCTCGGGGGCTACTGGGCTTCGGGCTTATTATTTACAAATATTAAAGGGGCACATCGATCCCTTGATCTGGTGTTGCCACCCGACCAGTGTCTCGGGGGCAACTGCATTGCCTGTCCAATGCGAAAATTTTAAGTGTAATCTGAGTCTCCGAGGAGATTTTGATCCTCAGGTTGGTCGGCCACACCCAACCTGAGTCTTGAGGACTGAGCACGCCGCCTTTTGTGTCCCGAAGTATTCTGCCGAGCTAGGACTTGATCCTCAGACCGATTTTGCAAATCAACCTGAGTCTCAGCGGCTATGGGGATCAGCGGTCTTATGTCATCCTTCATGTGCATCTCGGGTTTTAGACCGATACCCACCTTGAGGGCTACTGGCTATGTATCTCGGCAGAGAATAAATTGCACCAATCAAAAATATTGACAAAAATCGGCCCACATTCGGGGTGGTGCACCACCTCGGAAGCAGTCCGGCATAAAGCTCAGGCGCTAGTGGCTGGCTCCATAGAGGGCATTTCCGGCATTAAGCTCGGCTAAACTCCTTCAAACTTCTTTGAACCAAGGTGATTTACGACACCTCGGATACAGTCCGGTGTTGGAGCTCGGATACAGTCCGGCGTTGGAGCTCGGATACATAGTCCGGCGTTGGAGCTCGGATACAGTCCGGCGTTGGAGCTCGGAAGCAGTCCGGCATTGGTGGTCGGCTGCAAAAGATACCTCGAATGCAGTCCAGCGTTGGAGTTCGGACGCAAGAGGGCGCTGCCGCCCGGGAACAACTTCAAACCCGACGTGTGGCATAAAAATAACAAGGCATTGATAAAGGCCGGAAACTTAAAGGGGCTCCTCGGATACCCGACGTGTAAACTCGTCGAATGCATTTCGGCGATCCTCAAGATCGAAGATGAGAAGATTTGTTGAACCAGTTTTCAAGACCGACGACTGAAGATGAAGAACGGTTTGGAAGAATCGAGGAGCGTCCCTAACTTGAAGACCGGTTCAGGGGGCTACAGACGGTGTCCTAAGCTAGGGGGTACTCACCACGTCATCTCCCGATCTGTTAGATTGGGCCGAGGACCCCCATGGCCGTATACTCATGGGCCAGTTCAGACAACTGCCGCATACAAGGAAGATTCCACAAGACTTGGCGATCAAGACAAGGACTCCTCCCCCACCGGCGTATTCGGCTAGGACTCTTGTTATCCTAGGCCTCGGTGCATTATATAAACCGAGACCAGGCTAGTCGATGAGCGAACAACAATCATACCATAGGCTAGCTTCTAGGGTTTAGCCTCTCGATCTCGTGGTAGATCTACTCTTGTACTACCCATATCATCAATATTAATCAAGCAGGAGTAGGGTTTTACCTCCATCGAGAGGGCCCAAACCTGGGTAAAACATCGTGTCCCTTGTCTCCTGTTACCATCCACCTAGACGCACAGATTCGGGACCCCCTACCGAGATCCGCGGTTTTGACCCGACATTGGTGCTTTCATTGAGAGCTCCGCTGTGTGTTCGGTAAAAGGTCGATGGCTCGCCTGCAGATCAACTGCGACTTCGGCATCTTCGTCACCAGCTCGACTGGTCACCTTTCGTTCGACCAAGGACTGCGCCCTATCTCCGATCGTCATGTTCGGATGAGGGCCTTCATCAACATCAACTCCGATCTCTATCAAGATCGTGGACGAATCTCCAGGGAGCCCGGGGGCTCAACGTCAACATTGCCCTTGGGCGACCGTGCTGTTTTTCTGGACAGCGAACTTGTATCCGCCGTCACTGCCTCCTCGAGTGTCGGTTTGACGATTTCTTCGGTGGAATAGTGCGGAATTACGTCTACAACAGCCACACTAAATTTCGTCGAGTTCCGATGGAGGAATCTCCGACAATCTACGATATACCGGAGCCCTGTCAAATCTGGACGAGAATCTGGACGAGTTTAGGGCGTGGTGTCCAGCTTCTACCTCGGACCTCCTTTGGAAGATCCAACCATTGATCGACTGCGGAATTCCTATATCTACCACCCCTCAAAATTTCAGCTCGATCCGATCGTCCAAACTCCGGGAACCTTCCGATTAGTGCATCACTTTTCAGATCTGTTTTCTGTGAAAACAAATCCGACCGAGTTAAGCCCTTTTTACTTAACGGGATTTGGGCATCCTTTTGAAGGAAGTTTTGTATGGGGTATTGTGTTTTGTTCCTGAACACATCCCACTAACTTTAAAATCTTTTGAACATGATCTTCAACATCATGCTGGTGTCAAACCAGTCCGGCAATATTGCTCCACGGCTGCCGACCTGCGCTAGACACGTCGTCACTTTGTTGAGCCGAGCTCAACTTTTTCGGATCATCATCTCGGCAAGCCGAACAAGAGTCCGGCATCGCGAAGGATAAATCATCACCAACATCGCCGCCCCACAGATTATACGGAGCGGGCGTACCTGGGTAAAAACATCGTGTCCCTTGTCTCCTGTTACCATCCGCCTAGACGCACAGTTCGGGACCCCCTACCCGAGATCCGCCGGTTTTGACCCCGACAGCCTCCATCACAGATCTCAAGCTGAAGCTGGGAGAGCTCGAGGAGACGCTGTCGGGGGCCATGACCCAGGAGGGGATCCTGGCCAAGGAGCTGGAGACGGAGAAGCAGCTGCTGAAGAACAAGACCGCCAACCTTAATACTACAAGGCGGGGGAGAAACGCTGGCTCGGGCACCTTGCCGCCGTTGCAAACTCGGCCGCCGACCAACTGGGCATCATGGGGATGCCGGAGATGGGGTACGCCCCAGAGGCGAGCCTGAGCCCCAACGCCAAACTGACCGTATACTTTGATAGGGTTGTCGACGCCCTGAAGCAGCTTCACTCCAACCGAGCGGTCTCCCTGGCCGAGGAATCCCGTATACTCTACCGGGGGACCATGACCAGGGTGCTCACCAAGATTGCGCACTGGCACCCAGACCTTGACTTCAGAGCGGTCCTGAAGAGGTTGCCAGAGGATGCCGACATCGCGGCGCTCAACGAGCGTATCCAGCCTATCCTCAGCAGCATCGACAAAATCAAGAGGGTTGAGGGCCAGCGCCGGGACTAGGCATCCCGTTCTCTGTCGCCGCTGCGAGTTCATGACCAAGACAAAGCTATCTTTAGTTAGAACCGCGGCGGCAATTTGTGTAATATAACTCTGTAATGCCCCTGAAACTTATGCATGTTATTTCCCTGTCCGATTTTCCTTTGTATGTCCACCCCACGCCAACTGGGTAAGCTTGCCGGCACGTAAACCCAGGGCGGCATTTTGAGGACGGATCCTCATTAGCCTGCCGGGCGTGCTTGTTGCCGGGCAAAGCACCTTACCGCCCCTGGCGCGGCCGCTCGATCTGTCAAGCTTGACTCGAGTCAGAACCGAGAGCGTTGCTGATGGTGAAAGGCTACCCTGCCGCTCTCGATGCGGCCGCTTGAACTGTTGAGCAGACTCAAAACAGAACAAAGCGTTGCCCGATCGCGGGAGGCCCCTCGCATACTGAGCTTTCCATACATAGGCCAAACCGTCGAGGATAATAACCTTATGTTTAAAGAAAAGAACTTAAAGTTCAGCATGACTTAGCCCTCTCTCGTCGCCTCGGTGTCTCCTGCACCACGGGCAGCGCCGCCTCCTTGGCCGCCTTCTCCGCAGGGGCCGGGGCGATGAAGAACAGCTAGGTAGACTGTTGGGCCAGATTCTCACAATTCCGCGCCCCCTACTTGGAAGGCCAAAGATGTTGGTGCGAAACGACACCTATGGGATCACTGGAATCCCTTCTACGGTTGCGGGGCGCGGGGATCGTGAGGAGAGCAGGACCAACAGGCAACACAAAGGGATTTTACCCAGGTTCAGGCCGTGAGGATGTGTAAAACCCTAGTCCTGCTTTGGTGGATGTATGTAGTGTTCTTGAGCTCTCAAACTAGCTCTAGGTGTTGCGAGGTTCCAAAGAGTCGAATCCATTCTCTGTGCGCCATGGGCCTCCTTTTATAGGCACATGCAGGTGGAAAGTGCTACAGTGTTGCAAGTCTATCGCTAGTATTACAGGACAAGACGCATTTAATGCGAGGCTTAGGTGTCCCTTCGCTTTATTGGGGACGGGGCGAGGCCCGTCCCATCCGTCGCCGCTCCTCTTTGCCTCGACACGCGCCCTGGCCAGCGATGCATGCGATGCCATGTAGGCAGGCAGGTAGCAGAGGTGGTGCGGTGGTGGAGCCTCCATGAAGGATTGCATCCCGCCACGCAGGTGCCTGTCCAACTGGTTGGGTCGGCAGCTGCATGCAGACGGCGGCAAAGACTCATCTGGTGCGGGCCTGGCAGTGGTCCAGCTGGTGCGCTTTGGCGAGAGCCTTGTCGGGTGGCCCGGCAAGGGTATTGCGGTGGCACGCTGGCCTACCCCGGCAAGGGTCTTGCCGTGGCGCGCTGGCCTCCCCGGCAAGGGTCTTGTGGGTTTCTTCGGTGAGGATGGTTGCCTTCTTATCTTCATTTGATCTTGTCTCTTCCTCGTCTTCACAAAGATCTGCATGCCACCACAGAGGTGCCTCCCGAGCCTCGCCCCAACGTGTTTGTCGAACGTTGGTGGGCTCAAGGTTGGCTCACTTTGGCTGGCGCGGGCGAGCTACCCCGGCAAGGGTCTTGCCGGGTTCTTGAACCCCAAGCAAGGGTCCTTGCCGGGGGAACCTGCTACGCCCATCTGATCTTTGTGGTCTTGGTCCCTGGCGTTGCTTTGACCATCTTGGTCTTTGGTCTTACTTTGGCTCACCTTCCTCGTTCTGCTTGGTGTGGTCGTGGGCGCGGCTCTGACTGCCCGTGCACAGGTAAAGGGGTACAAAAATGTGCCCCTATTTTTGTACACCGACACAATCTATTTTTACTTTGCAATCTTTACTTTCAATCTATATCATGAAAATACCAAAAATATTTATCTTATTATATCTATCAGATCTCACTTTTGCAAGTGGCCGTGAAGGGATTGACAACCCCTTTATCGCGTTGGTTGCAAGGTTCTTATTTTTTTGCGTACCTATGAGGCGACTTGCGTGTAGTCTCCTACTGGATTGATACCTTGGTTCCCAACAACTGAGGGAAATACTTACGCTACTTTGTTGCATCACCATTTCCTCTTCAAGGGAAAAACCAATGCAAGCTCAAGAGGTAGCAGCCCCCGGGGCGTGTACAGCCCCGCCCTGACACGTGGCTTGCACGGCAGGGCTGGACAAGGTGTGTCTGGGCACTCGTGAGCTAGCGTGGGACTCACGAGGCCCTACCTCAAGGCGGGTTGCGCCTGGTCTTGGTTCTTGACGACTGTGGTGGTCCTACGAGATGGTTAGGCAACCTGCACCGAGCGAATATCCTGAGGCTATCGCATGAGAAGGCCAAGTACCAACGACCCCAGGAGGTGACGTGAATGGGGCCGGCCCACCAGACAGAGCTCAGCCATTGGGTTTATCGACGCTGCAGGGACGGACCGGAGCACAGGCGCCGTGCCTAGCCTTCTTATGCGAAGGATCCTAAAGAAAGACGATCGGCGCGCGGCTCCCGTGGTGGATGACAATCAAGCAGGGGGTGACTATAAATAACTCATGCATGGGAAGCGAACTAGCTTAGATAGATGCGAGAACGATACATGCCACTGGGACGGACCCGAGCGGCCTGGGGATGATGCAGCCTGAGGGGCGCCCCCAGTAGGGTAAGCTAAAGATGCAAAAGGATACATGCGGCGGGGACAGGCCCATGCGACCTGGGTATGATGCAGCCCGAGGGGCGCTCCCAGCTAAATAAACTTGGAAAATGTCACCTGGTTCCATTGTCGAAGGAATGTCGGGGTAGCTGAAGATGCGTGGTGAAGGGGTCTCTCCTCATGAGCCATCAGGGCCCTGAGCCTCGAGAGGCTCTGGGGGCTCAGGTGGTTCCTTGAGGACCGTCTCCATCTCTGCCAGGACCGCGTGATGCCTGGCCTCCTGAGTCGCCGGGATGCTAGATTATGCTGGAAGGCGGCTGCCATGCTTGGCAGGCCAAACGGCATGCAGACATAGTTGTGAGGTGGACCCTCGCATCGCCCAACGTGCGAAGGCCAGAAGCGCTCCTAAGATGTGGCCCGGTTAAGCCCTGGGATGTCGATGCAGACGCGCAGCCTGCCATCCTCGCCTGGATGGGGAACTGCACCAGGTGGGCGGCGGTCGTCGGGCATGGCTCTTGCATCCTGTAGCTCCTGAGTGGTCTTGGTGATGAACTCCTGAGCGCCGGGCGCTCCTCGCCTGATGTCCTCCTGAGGGAAACGTGCCGCAAAGCACGCCTCCATGCGGTGCCCGAGAGCCTCCCTCGTGATGTTGGCTAGGTCTGAGGCCCTCCAGAAGAGAGCCCCGAGCCCTGCCCGAGGAGGGCGCCGGGTGCGCCTTCCTATGCAAGGGAGGGAGGCTCCCCAGCTGTCGGCGCTGATCCTGAGGCGGTGCCGCTTGAGACACCGCCCCCCTGAGGCCATGTGCGGAGTAGCTGCTTCTTCTTATTGGGGATCGCCTCGGGAGGATACTACGTGCCCTCGCTGTCAGGGTCTCTGATTGCTGCGGCTTGGAAGGCGCGCTCGAGGGAGCACACCGCATATCTTTCTTTGCAGGGGACTGTGATGATCCTGTCGCTTCCTGGCATCTTGAGGACGTTGTAGCCGTGGTGGGTCACCGCCATAAACTTGGCTAATGCTGGATACCCCGAGGATGGCGTTATACGGCAGACAGATGTGGGCAACGTCGAAGTCGATGAGCTCGGTGCAGTAGTTGTCGTGCTGGCCAAAGGTGACAGGGAGGCGGACCTGCCCTATCGGGGTGGTGGAGCCGTCGGTCACTCCTGAGAAGGACTTAGTAGGCTGCAGCTGATCGTACGGCACTTCGAGGCTGTCGAATGTCTCGACGGACAAGACATTAAGCCCTGCGCCACCGTCGATGAGGGTCTTGGTGACTTGAACGTTGCTGATGACGGGCGAGCACAACATCGGGAGGGCGCCTACAGTCGCCGCGCACTTGAGCTGGTCCGCCGAGCTGAAGGTGATGGCGCACTTGGACCACCTGAGCGGGCACGTGGCCTCGAGCCTGGGAAGGGCTGCATTCACCTCGCGAGAGAACTGCTTGAAGATGCGCTGGGATGCTGGGGCCTGAGCTCCGCCCAAGATGCAGGCGATAGCGCGCGGCTCCTGGAAGCTCCTAGCCCCCTCGTCCTGATGGTGGTCGTCATTTCTTCTTGGCAGTGGCGGCAATGGAGGGAGACCAGCACTGCCCTGAGGGCGGTCCTCGCGAGGTTGATCCCTCCATGCGCACTCACGAGGTTGGTCCTGTGAGCGATCCTCACGAGGCTGGTCGCGCCACTCCGGGCGGGGGCCGCGATCGTCCCAGCGTCCTCCACCTCGTCCTCCTCCTCGGCCATAACCCTGGTCATTGCGCTCGGGGCGTCGACCGAAGCGTCCATCTCGAATGGCTCTGAGCTCTTGACAGTCATTGGTGTTGTGTCTATGTACGTCGTGGAAGGCGCAGAACGGACGGCTGTTCTTGGACAACTCGGGATGGTCCTGGCCATGCTTCGTGTCTGGCTCCGCCACGAGCACGGCCACCCCCTTGCGCTTCACGTCTTTGTCCTTGGCTTTCTTCTCCTCTGGGTCGGTAGCAGGGAGCTCGAGGAGGGAAAGGCGCCCTTCCTCAGCTCTTGCGCACTTGGTCGCCATGTTGAACAACTCCAGAGTCGTGCATAGCTCCTCGTGGATGTCGAGCTCCTCCTTCATCTTGACGTCGCGGTCGCCGTAGGAAAACACGGAGATGATGGCCTCGTCCGTCACCTTGGGGATCTTGGGGCGAACGTTGTTGAAGCGCTGGATGTACTTCTGCAGGGTCTCTCCTGGTTGCTGCTTGATGCGGCGGTCGCGAGTGCCCTAGAAGTTGGCGACGAAGCGGTCGCGCATCTCACCCCAGGAGGAGATCGAGCCCGGGGGCAGGTTCAGGAGCCACGAGCGAGCACCATCCTTGAGAGCCATGGGGAACCAGTTCGCCATGACTTTCTCGTCGCCATTGGCCGCCTCGATGCTCAGCTCATAGAGCTGCAAGAACTCCGCAGGGTCGGGGGTGCCGTCGTAGTGAGGAGGCAGGTCTGGCTTGAACTTTGATACGTCTCTGTCGTATCTATAATTTTTTATTGTTCCATGCCAATATTATTAACTTTCATATACTTTTTGGCAACTTTTTATATTATTTTTTGGACTAACATATTGATCCGATTGCCGATGCAGCCTCATGCATTGCATGTTTTATGTTTTGCAGAATATCCATATCAAAGCGGAATCCAAAGGGATAAAAGCGGACAGAGCTTATTTTTGGAAAATATGGAAAATTCCAGAAGAAAAATCCACGCGAGGCGGTGCCCGAGGTGGTCACGAGGGGGCGCGCCCCTCCCAGGCGCGCCGCCTACCCTCATGAGCCCACCATAAGGCGGTTGATGCTCTTCTTTGCCGCAAGAAAGATAATATTGGAAAAAAAATCTGGCGAAGGTTTCAGGCCAATCGGAGTTACGGATCTCCATATATCGCTAAGCGGTGAAAGCAGGCAGAACATAACGCAGAAACAGAGAGATAGATCCAATATCGGAGGGGCTCTCGCCCCTCCCAAGCCATGGGAGCCAAGGAACAGAGGGAAAACCCTCCTCCCATCTAGGGAGGAGGTCAGGAAGAAGAAGAAGAAGAAGGGGGGCTCTCTCCCCCTTGCTTCCGGTGGCGCCGGAACGCCGCCGGGGGCCATCATCATCACCGTGATCTACACCAACACCGCCGTCATCTTCACCAACATCTCCATCACCTTCCCCCCTCTATCTACAGCGGTCCACTCTCCCGCAACCCGTTGTACCCTCTACTTGAACATGGTGCTTTATGCTTCATATTATTATCCAATGATGTGTTGACATCCTATGATGTCTGACTAGATTTTCGTTGTCCTATCGGTGATTGATGAATTGCTATGATTGATTTGAGTTGCATGTTTTATTATTGGTGCTGTCCTATGGTACCCTCCGTGTCACGCAAGCGTGAGGGATTCCCACTGTAGGGTTTGCAATATGTTTATGATTTTCTTATGGTGGGTGGCGTGAGTGACAGAAGCACAGACCCGAGTAAGTAGGTTATTTGCGTATGGGATAAAGGGGACTTGATACTTTAATGCTATGGTTGGGTTTTACCTTAATGAATCTTTAGTAGTTGCGGATGCTTGCTAGAGTTCCAATCATAAGTGCATATGATCCAAGTAGAGAAAGTATGTTAGCTTATGCCTCTCCCTCAAATAGAATTGCAATAGTGATTACCGGTCTAGTAACATAGTCAGTTGCCTAGGGACAATTCCACAACTCCTACCACCACTTTTCCACACTCGCCATATTTACTTTAGTTGTGCCTTTATCTAAACAGCCCCTAGTTTTATTTACGTGTTCTTTACTTTCTTGCAAGCCTATCCAAAAACACCTACAAAGTACTTCTAGTTTCATACTTGTTCTAGGTAAAGCGAACGTCAAGCATGCGTAGAGTTGTATCGGTGGTCGATAGAACGTGAGGGAATATTTGTTCTACCTTTAGTTCCTCGTTGGGTTCGACACTCTTACTTATCGAAAACTGTTGCGATCCCCTACACTTGTGGGTTATCAAGACCTTTTTCTGGCGCCGTTGCCGGGGAGCAATAGCGTGGGGTGAATATTCTCGTGTGTGCTTGTTTGCTTTATTACTAAGTAATTTTTATTTTCTGTTCTAAGTTGTTCTCTATATTTAGTTATGGATATGGAACACAAAAAACCAAAAAAATTAGAGGTACTTGCTACTCATGAGGATGGGGTAACTCCTAAAACCCCCGATTCTCATTATGTGAGAAATATTATGTACTACTTTGATAATCCTGAGAAAACCCCACTCAACTTTATAATGGGAGACACGTTGGATCAACGTGAATACTTTAGGATTATCGCTCGACACAAAAAGGAAACTATTATGGGATCAATTTATTATGTTGCGTTGGTATGCTCGGAACTATGCTTGAGATATGATTATACTTGTTGCTCTAGGATGAAGTCTCCACATCTTGACTTTTCATGCGAATTTAATGATAATAAAACCTTAGCTTCTTATGCTAAAGGTATATATGATTACTATGATGTGGAAAAAATAGAAGAATTTGTTGCTTTTATGGGTGCTTATGAAATAGAATCTTTGTTTAAAACTTGTGAAAATTTTGATGATGCTATTTACAGACCTAAATTTTTTGCTATACTTAGATATTACTATGAAAATTATAAATTCAATGCCAATATTGATGCATTTATTGAGGAAGTTAACACTATCCAAGAAGAGACTAATATTTTGCAGGAATCTATGGAAGAAGAAATCGATGAAACTGTGAGCTCATTGGATGAAAAATATGAGGAGGAGAGCGAAGAACAAATGGAGGAAGAGCGGATTGATCACCCGTGCCCACCTTCTAATGAGAGTAACTCTTCAACTCATACATTGTTTAATTCCCCTTCGTGCTTACCGAAGGATGATTGCTATGATGACTGTTATGATCCCTATGATTCTTTTGAAATATCCCTTTTTGATGATGCTTGCTATGCTTGTGGCCAAGATACCAATATGAATTATGCTTATGGAGATGAACTTGCTATAGTTCCTTATGTTATGAATGAAATTGTTGCTATTGCACCCACGCATGATAGTCCTATTATCTTTTTGAATTCTCCCGATTATACAATATCGGAGAAGTTTGCACTTATTAAGGATTATATTGATGGGTTGCCTCATACCATTGCACATGATGATTTTGATAGATATAATATGCATGTGCTTGCTGCTCCTACTTGCAATTATTATGAGAGAGGAACTATATCTCCACCTCTCTATGTTTCCCATACGATAAAATTGCAAGAAACTGCTTATACTATGCATTGGCCTTTACTATGTGTGCATGAATTGTTCTTTTATGACATGCCGATGCATAGGAAGAGAGTTAGACTTCGTCATTACATGATATATGTTACTTTGTGCTCACTACTAAATTACAAATCATTGCTAATTAAAATTGGCTTTGATATACCTTTGGAGCCGGGTGGATTCACTACTTGAGCACTATATGCCTAGCTTAATGGATTCAAAGAAAAGCGCTGCCAGGGAGACAACCCGGAAGTTTTATAGAGTCATTTATTTCTGTTGAGTGCTTTCATATAGTTTAAAAACAACAAAAATAAAGAGGGGAACCCAAGACTTTTCAAAAAGAAAAGTGAAAGTGAGAGAGACGAGCATTGTGAAAGTGGGGGACGTCCTTAAACTTGTTCATGCTCATGGGAACTTTGTGAATCTTAATTACAGAAACTTTTCAACAAAATAATTATCCCTTGTACAATTCCATTGTATTATAAAAATAATGTGCCAAGGTTTGCCTTTAGGATGTTTACAATGCTTGTTGGTTTGTGCGGTGCAGGACAGAAACTTTGGCTGTAGTGCGCGAATTTTAACTTTTTACTGGAACGTCAAATGGTTCTGATTCTTATTGAGTTGTCTTTCTGTAAAAAAAAATTATTTTCCTAATTTTGGCAGAATTTTTCAAGTATCATAAGTATGGTTAATGTTCAGATTTCTACAGACTGTTCTGTTTTAGACAGATTCTGTTTTTGATGCATAGTTTGCTTGTTTTGATGAAACTATCAATTTATATCAGTGGGTTAAGCCATGAAAAAGTTATATTACAGTAGACACAATGCAAAAACAAATATGAGTTGGTTTGCAACAGTACTTATAGTAGTGATTTGCTTTATTATTCTAACGGATCTTACCGAGTTTTCTGTTGAAGTTTTGTGTGGATGTAGTGTCTAATCGAGGATGTTTCGATGTGAGAAGAAGGAAGAGAGGAAAGAGCTCAAGCTTGGGGATGCCCGAGGCACCCCAAGTAAATATTCAATGAGACTCAAAGCGTCTAAGCTTGGGGATGCTGGGGAGGCATCCCCTCTTTTTTCAACAAGTATCAGTACATTTTCGGATTCATTTCGTTCATGCATTATGTGCAAGTCTTGGAGCGTCTTTTGCAATTAGGTCATTATTTTTCTTTTATGCACCATGCTGGTATGAGATAGTCCTTGGTTTATTTATAGAATGCTCTATGCACTTCACTTAAATCTTTTGAGTATGGCTTTATAGAATGCTTCATGTGCTTCACTTATATCATTCGAAGTTTGGATTGCATGTTTCCCTTTACATAGACAGCCGTCATTTGTAGAATGCTCTTTTGCTTCACTTATATTTGTTAGAGCATGGGCACATCTTTTGTAGAAAGAATTAAACTCTCTTGCTTCACTTATATCTATTTAGAGATGACAGGAATTGGTCATTCACATGGTTAGTCATAAAATCCTACATAAACTTGTAGATCGCTGAATATGATATGTTTGATTCCTTGCAATAGTTTTGCGATATAAAGATGGTGATATTAGATTCGTGCTAGTTGATTAATTGTGAAATTGATAAATACTTGTGTTGAGGTTTGCAAGTCCCGTAGCATGCACGTATGGTGAACCGTTATGTAACGAAGTCGGAGCATGAGGTGTTTATTGATTGCCTTCCTTATGAGTGGCGGTCGGGGACGAGCGATGGTCTTTTCCTACCAATCTATCCCCCTAGGAGCATGCGCGTAGTACTTTGTTTCGATGACTAATAAACTTTTGCAATAAGTATATGAGTTCTTTATGACTAATGTGAGTCCATGGATTATACGCACTTTTACCTTTCCATCATTGCTAGCCTCTTCGGTACCGTGAATTGCCCTTTCTCACCTCGAGAGTTGGTGCAAACTTCGCTGGTGCATCCAAACCCCGTGATACGATACGCTCTGTCACACATAAGCCTCATTATATCTTCCTCAAAACAGGCACCATACCTACCTATCATGGCATTTCCATAGCCATTCCGAGATATATTGCCATGCAACTTCCATCATCATCATATACATGACTTGAGCATTTATCGTCATATTGCCTTGCATGATCGTAAGATAGCTAGCATGATGTTTTCATGGCTTGTCCATTTTTTGATGTCATTGCTATGCTAGATCATTGCACATCCCGGTACACCGCCGGAGGCATTCATATAGAGTCATATCTTTGTTCTAGTATCGAGTTGTAATATCGAGTTGTAAGTAAATAAAAGTGTGATGATCATCATTATTAGAGCATTGCCCCATAAAAAAAAGAGGCCAAAGAAGCCTAAATAAAAAAATGGGGCCAAATAAGCCCGCAAAAAAAAGAAATAAAAAGGGGCAATGTTACTATCTCTTTTTCCACACTTGTGCTTCAAAGTAGCACCATGTTCTTCATGTAGTGAGTCTCATATCTTGTGCTTCAAAGTAGCACCATGTTATTCATATAGATTGTCTCCTATGTTGTCACTTTCATATACTAGTGGGAATTTTCATTATAGAACTTGGCTTGTATATTCCAACGATGGGCTTCCTCAAATGCCCTAGGTCTTCATGAGCAAGCAAGTTGGATGCACACCCACTTAGTTTCTTTTGTTGAGCTTTCATACACTTATAGCTCTTAGTGCATCCGTTGCATGGCAATCCCTACTCCTTGCATTGACATCAATTGATGGGCATCTCCATAGCCCGTTGATTAGCCGCGTTGATGTGAGACTTTCTCTCTTTTTTGTCTTCTCCACATAACCCCCACCATCATATTCTATTCCACCTATAGTGCTATGTCCATGGCTCACGCTCATGTATTGCGTGAAAGTTGAAAAGGTTTGAGAACGTCAAAAGTATGAAACAATTGCTTGGCTTGTCATCGGGGTTGTGCATGATGTGAATGCTTTGTGTGTTGAAGATGGAGCATAGCCAGACTGTATTATTTTGTAGGGATAAGCTTGCTTTGGCCTTGTTGTTTTGAAAAGACATGATTGCTTTATTGGTACGCTCGAAGTATTATTGTTTTTATGTCAAATGATATACTATTGCTTTGAATCACTCATGTCTTAATATTCATGCCATGATTAGACATATGATCAAGATTATGCTAGGTAGCATTCCACATCAATTTTTTTTTATCATTCACCTACTCGAGGACGAGTAGGAATTAAGCTTGGGGATGCTGATACGTCTCCGTCGTATCTATAATTTTTGATTATTCCATGCCAATATTATTCACTTTCATATAATTTTTGGCAACTTTTTATATTACTTTTGGGACTAACATATTGATCCGATGCCCAGTGCAGTTCACATCATTGCATGTTTTATGTTTCGCAGAATATCCATATCAAACGGAATCCAAGCGGGATAAAAGCAGACGGAGCTTATTTTTAGAAAATATGGAAAATTCCAAAGAAAAATCCACGCGAGAGCGGTGCCGAGGTGGTCACGAGGCGCGCGCCCTCCCCGGTGCACCGCCTACCCTCGTGAGCCCATCGTAAGGCGGTTGATGCTCTTCTTTTGCATAAGAAAGATAATATTCGGAAAAAAAATCTGGGTGAAGGTTTCAGGCCAATCGAGATTACGGATCTCCATATATACGAAAGCGGTGAAACAGGCGAATGTAAAGCGAAGCAGAGAGATAGATCCAATCTCGGAGGAGCTCTCGCCCCTCCCAAGCCATGGGAGCCAAGGAACAGAGGGGAAACCCTCCTCCCATCTAGGGAGGAGGTCAAGAAGAAGAAGAAGAAGAAGAAGGGGGGCTCTCTCCCCCTTGCTTCCAGTGGCGCCGGAACGTCGCCGGGGGCCATCATCATCACCGCGATCTACACCAACACCGTCGTCATCTTCACCAACATCTCCATCACCTTCCCCCCTCTATCTATAGCGGTACACTCTCTTGCAACCCGCTTTACCCTCTACTTGAACATGGTGCTTTATGCTACATATTATTATCTAATGATGTGTTGCCATCCTATGATGTCTGAGTAGATTTTCGTTGTCCTATCGGTGATTGATGAATTGCTATGATTGATTTGAGTTGCATGTTTTATTATTGGTGTTGTCCTATGGTGCCCTCCGTGTCGCGCAAGCGTAAGGGATTCCCGCTGTAGGGTTTGCAATATGTTTATGATTTGCATATGGTGGGTGGCGTGAGTGACAGAAGCACAGACCCGAGTAAGTAGGTTATTTGCGTATGGGATGAAGGGGACTTGATACTTTAATGCTATGGTTGGGTTTTACCTTAATGAATCTTTAGTAGTTGCGGATGCTTGCTAGAGTTCCAATCATAAGTGCATATGATCCAAGTAGAGAAAGTATGTTAGCTTATGCCTCTCCCTCAAATAGAATTGCAATAGTGATTACCGGTCTAGTAACATAGTCAGTTGCCTAGGGACAATTCCACAACTCCTACCACCACTTTTCCACACTTGCCATATTTACTTTAGTCGTGCCTTTATCTAAACAGCCCCTAGTTTTATTTACATGTTCTTTACTTTCTTGCAAGCCTATCCAAAAACACCTACAAAGTACTTCTAGTTTCATACTTGTTCTAGGTAAAGCGAACGTCAAGCGTGCGTAGAGTTGTATCGGTGGTCGATAGAACTTGAGGGAATATTTGTTCTACCTTTAGCTTCTCGTTGTGTTCGACACTCTTACTTATCGAAAACTGTTGCGATCCCCTATACTTGTGGGTTATCAAACTTGCCCGGCCAGATGACGCTACGCAGCTCTGGAGTGAAGGCGCAGCAGCCTGTTGTGGCCACCGGGGCCCTTTGCAGATGCGGAGCCTGCCCTTGATGTCCACGCGCCTCCATCGCAGGCGGCGCACGGTCTTGTCGTGGTGGCGTTGGGAGCGCGGGAGTGTTATCCTGCGGCAGGGGAACCTCTTGGCAGCTTCCTTCTTCTCGCGCGGGTGCCCGGTGCGGTGGGTTGCACCGGGGGGGCGCCTTGACGCCAGGGCTCCGTCTTGGTGCGAAGGTGGTGGAGGTGCTCAGTGAGCCACGTCGCCCGCAGCTGGCGGAGGGCGAGGCAGCGAGAGGGATGGTGCGGGAGAGCCCCCAGCGACACTGACGAGCTCGGCGATGCGGTCCAGCCAGTCCTCGTAGAGGTCGTCGACCAGGCGGTAGCGCAGGAGCTTGCGCGCCATGAGCAGTGCGGCCTTCGCGTCCGTGGGCGCGCGACAAGCATGAGACGATGAGCCGGTTGGGGTTAGCGACGGAGTGGCGGTGCGGCCGTCCCACCGCACGGAGGGGTGCAGCAAGGACGCTTGATGTTCGTTTCCCGCCGGGCCGGTGGCGGCATTGGCGGCGGGTGACGGAGAACGGCGGGAGGCCCCTGCAGCGAGGGCCGTCTGGCGACACTGGCGGCGATGGCGGCCCGGCGCTCGGCACGGGCTCGACGCGCGTCCGCCATGGATGCGGTGGAGCAGTGGAACGTGGATCAACGGCAGGAAAGCTTCAGCGCACCCCTACATGGCGCGCCAAATGTCGGATTTCGGATTCCGGCAAAACCCTTGAGGTTCGAACACTGGGGTGCGCACGAAGATCTCTCCTCCCCCTAGCTCACGCTCTCACCACAATCTCAAAGCTCAGCACGTCGAACTCGTAGAACAAGTGACACAGGGTTTATACTGGTTCAGGCCACCGATGTGGTGTAATACCCTACTCCAGTGTGGTGTGGTGGATTGCCTCTTGGGCTAAGGATGAATAGGTACAAGGGAAGAACAGCCTCCTGAGGAGAGGTGTCCTTGAGCTCGGTGAGCTTGTGTGGTTGAGGATGATCTGAATGGCCCAAGATCAGTTGCCTCCTACTTGGTGGCTCATCCTATTTATAGAGGCCCTGATCCTCTTCCCAAATGTAGGTGGGAAGGGATCCAACAACGGCCAAATTTGAAGGGAGAGAACTAGTACAAGTTATCCTGACTAAAAGTGGTCTCCGCCTGCCAAAGGCTCTGGTGGTGACGCCGTCCTGGGCCCCACGGTGACCTCCGTCCTGCCGTCCTGCTGATCTTGGTCTTGTTGCGCCGATATGGCAACCTTTGCCTGATGCCTCGGGACTCCTCGCCTGCGCTTGCCTCTTTAGCACCAAAAAGGAAACGAGTACGCTTGTAACATCCCAAATTTTCAATTTTGAATGTTATACATAGGTCATTCATGCATATCATATTTTGTTGCATTTTGTTTCGCGATCCTCGAAATTCTAAGCAACTCAAGGACCCTTGAAGAGAGTTGGGGATTTCATGTTTTTCATATTTGACTTTTATCGAATATTGAAACAAGGATCACATTGGTTTATTTATTCTCTCCAAAATATTTCATAAAAAAATATAAGAGGGAGATAATATGACTTCTCCAAAATAAATGAAATATTGGAGGAAAAATATTAAAATCAGATTGGTATTTTTATTGGGTCTTTATTGGAATTTTATTTGAATTAGAAAAAAGGTGCATTTTTCAATATTGCATTTTAGGCCAAGAAAATGTTCATCCTGTTCTAAATATTTTATTTAGGCGGCGAAAATTTGTTTTGGTATTTTATATTTTACTTATTTTTCTAGGATTTTATTTCTGGGATATGTTTTAAAAAAAAACTTATCTTGGGCTAGCAGGCTCGGTAGCAGCAGCCCGGCCAGCCAGCGCCATCGCCTCCGCCGCCATGCCGAGTCCGCCGGGGAGACGAGCCGCCGCCGTCGCCACCGGGACTCCTCCGCCCCTCCATAAGCCGCCCCACCCCTCCTTTATAAGCCGCCGCCCCCAAATCGCCACCCGTCGCCATAGCGTAGTAACAGTGATCGCGCCCTTCTTGCCCGCCGCCTGCTGCCCGCCTCGCGCCGCTTACCGCCCTTGTCGCCCGCTCCCCGCCGCTTCGCGGAAGCTTCGCGAGCAGCGCCGGAGTTCGCAAATCTCACCGTTCGGTTTTTTTCGGTTTAGGTAAAAACCGTCGTTTTTTTTAAACCCTAGTTACGTTTTTTCGGTTCATTGGTTTTTCTGGTTTAGTTTATTTAGCGGACGTTCGCCCATACGTTCGTTTTAACGAACGGTTTTCGCCCGTTAGTCACAGACAACGAACGATCGTTCGTTAGTCTGTTCGTCCGTTTTCTTTTTCTCGGGTTTTCGCGATTATTTTCGATCATGATTTCTGATCCGATTTTCGTTTTAGTTTATCTTTTCGCTCGTTTATCGGAATCAGGCGATTCAAGCGCCTAGATCTTCGTCTCGAAACCCTCTTTCTGTTTAACCAACTTGGACAAGATTTTGGTACTGTAAAATTTGACTTTAGTTCAGATTAGTAAATGGATCTTGTTTCTTTTGCAGTTTAAGTTTCGTTGCTCCGTTTGATTTGATTCTTTTTGCAAACCGGAGTTCTTAATTTGAACTTTATGGTTAGTTCATCTCATTTGAGACTCGTGCACCTTTGATTGATTACTTATGTATGCTATTGTTTGTTTGCGATAGAATTCCCGGAGTGCGAAGCGTGCTATACGAGTCCCTAGGTTTTGCGGATCGTCAGCAAGGCAAGTAACACATTGATCATACTCTTTTCATACCCAGTTTTTATGCATTAGTTCCAATCCTCAAACATTGCATGATTAGGATGTGATTAAATTGTGGGTTTGGGAAGTAGTTGATGAGGTAGAACCTATTGTCTTGTTATGTTATCAAACCTTGGGAGTTACTTCTATGTTATGCTATTATTGCTATGCTATGCTTGTAGACATGGATTGGGTTCAAGTGTATCCATGACAGATGTGAGATTGTTAATTAATGGTTCAACTTAAGGTGGCAACTTTAATACACATCTAGGTGTATTGCTTGTTTGGGCACCTGGAGAATCCAGTGTTGTCCTAGGATATCCTGGAGTACACGTGTGATTTTCCTACGGTCCGCCACCCGGGCTCAAAGGGATCTTAAGATTATTCATGCTAGAAACTTCCGTGTGCAGCCACAAACCATTATGGGCTCTAGCATAGTTTGAGTAGGTTGTGTGACCTCTTTCAGTGGTGGGCTAGCAGATGTAGAGGGAAAATAGGTGTAACTGTCCACCCAGAGTAAAGAGTTAATGCTACCGAAAGACTGTGTCTCGGTCATCCGTTTCTCAAACATCATGTAGTGCGAGAAATCCAACGGAGGAGATCGAGTCTTGTGGGGAAAAGTGCGCAAACCTCTGCAGAGTGTACAATCTAATCATGGTTTGCCGTGTCCACGGTTATGGACATCTTGAGTATCTAGTACTTGGATTATCCTATTGTATCTCATCACTCTAATTTAATTTGTTGGGTTAATGAATTACTCTAATTGGGATTGAGTTGGAGGAACCTTCTCAATGATGTTTCAACTACCATGATAGTTCAAATAAAACTTATTCCTTTGTTGTAGGGAAAAATTGGCTTTGCGCAAAAACCTTATAACCATAGAGCCTCCACCAGCCATATATGCATATAGTGATAGCATTATTCTGTTCATTGCTCTATTGTGTTACATTGCCAGCATATTCCATGTGCTGACCCGTTTTCGGGCTGCAACGTATCATGTTGCAGACTTTTCAGACGAGGAGTAAGGTTCGCTAGGTCATTGTCGTGCAGCTCAGCTATGCCTTTGGAGTTGATGGACTCACTTATCTTCCAAGCCTTCCGTTGTTATCGTATTAGGTGGCCTTAAGCCATATTTATTGTAATAAGTTCTCTTTTGAGACATTCGATGTAATAAGTGTGTGATTGCTACTCTCTTATAAATCCTTCGAGTACTATGTGTGTCACATTACCGATCCAGGGATGACACTGAAGCACAGAGACTTGACCGTTTGAGGTCGGGTCACTACAAGATGGTATCAGAGCACACGCTGAGTGTAGGACACGACCACTAAGAAAGCCATAGGTCACTCTTCTCTACTCATTTCTGACTCCTCTCCATTTTCTACTCTTTAGGATGGCGGATTCGAGGAACAAGTTTGCACAACCGGATGAAGACACACCCTTTGGACGACACTTGAAGGAAGTCACTAGATACCTGAACATCGGAATACCAAGCATCATCGGGACCTACAATGCCACATTACCAGAAGGGGAGCGTTGGATGATTCAGGTTCAAGTTCCAGGAAGGACGTTCACACCAGTCACAGAGCCCATAGAGTTTTCCTTTGATGCACCAACCTGGAGTCTAGGAAATAGCATGGCAGCTCACATCTCCATGGGACGCATCGGCGAAATTTACCACAAGGACCTCAAGGACACCATCTACCAGATATGTGGGCACTGAGATGAGCAATAGGACATAGTCAGCTCCCGGAAGGATAGGTCCATCGCAGCTTTCATCCGGAGTTAAACCAGCACATTCGACTCGGGAAAACCAGATGTGCACATGATAGATTTGAAGAAGGCGAAGATAAGGATCGCCGAGCTTGAAGAGGAACTCAAGTCTACACGCGATGGATATGAAGGAGAAATCGCAACACTATTGGAGAAGAACGATGACCTGATAAAGAAGATGGGAGTATTCATGGGAGACCCCGCGCCAGGAGGACAAGACGACGATTCCACTTGTCCGGAGAACTACATCATCATCGACGACACCGATTCCGACCCCGACGATGGTACGTCTCCAACGTATCTATAATTTTGATTGCTCCATGCTATATTATATATTGTTTTGGACTATATTGGGATTTATTTTCCACTTTTATATTATTTTTGGGACTAACCTATTAACCGGAGGCCCAGCCCAGAATTGTTGTTTTTTGCCTATTTCAGTGTTTCAAAGAAACGGAATACCAAACTGAGTCCAAACGGAATGAAATCTTCGGGAAAGTGATTTTCTCATCGGGTAAGACCCAGGAGACTTGGACCCTCCGTCAAGAAAGCTCC
Source organism: Aegilops longissima (assembly GCA_021605205.1). NCBI lineage: Eukaryota > Viridiplantae > Streptophyta > Magnoliopsida > Poales > Poaceae > Aegilops > Aegilops longissima. The sequence goes on from CM038679.1 coordinate 351,743,595, forward strand.
GAGGCGGTCACGAGGGTGGAGGGCGCCCCCCCCCCAGGGCGCACACCCCTACCTCGTGGGCCCCTCGAGGCTCCACCGACATACTTCTTCCTCCTATATATACCTCATTACCCCGTCGGATCGATCACGGAGCCAAAAACCTAATTCCACCGCCGCAACTTTTTGTATCCACGAGATCCCATCTTGGGGCCTGTTCCGGAGCTCCGCCGGAAGGGGATTCCACCACGGAGAGCTTCTACATCAACATCATAGCCTCTCTGATGAAGTGTGAGTAGTTTACCTCAGACCTTCGGGTCCATAGTTAGTAGCTATATGGCTTCTTCTCTCTTTTTGGATCTCAATACAATGTTCCCCCCCTCTCTCGTGGAGATCTATTCGATGTAATCTTGTTTTTGTGGTGTGTTTGTTGAGACTGATGAATTGTGGGTTTATGATCAAGATTATCTATGAGCAATATTTGAATCTTTTCTGAATTATTTTATGTATGATTGAGTTATCTTTACAAGTCTCTTCGGATTATCCGTTTGGTTTGGCCAACTAGATTGGTAGTTCTTGCAATGGGAGAAGTGTTTAGCTTTGGGTTCAATCTTGCGGTGTCCTTTCCCAGTGACAGTAGAGGCAGCAAGGCACGTATTGTATTGTTGCCATCGAGGATAACAAGATGGGGTATTTATCATATTGCATGAATTTATTCCTCTACATCATGTCATCTTGCTTAAGGCGTTACTCTGTTTTCATTAACTTGATACTCTAGATGCATGCTGGATAGCGGTCGATGATTGGAGTAATAGTAGTAGATGCAGGCAGGAGTCGGTCTACTTGTCTCGGACGTGATGCCTATATACATGATCATACCTAGATACTCTCATAACTATGCTCAATTTCATCAATTGCTCAACGATGAATTCGTTCACCCGCCGTAAAATACTTATGCTCTTGAGAGAAGCCAGTAGTGAAATCTATGGCCCCGGGTCTATATTCATCATATTAATCTTCCCTCGCTTTATTATTGTTTTCTCTTTACTTTGCCTTTTTATTTTACTTTGCATCTTTATACCAAAAATACCAAAATATTATCTATCATCTCTATCAGATCTCACTCTCGTAAGTGACCGTGAAGGGATTGATAACCCCTATTCGCGTTGGTTGCGAGGAGCTATTTGTTTTGTGTAGGTACGAGGGACTCGCGTGTGGCCTCCTACTGGATTGATACCTTGGTTCTCAAAAACTGAGGGAAATACTTACGCTACTCTGCTGCATCATCCTCTCCTCTTCGGGGAAAACCAACACAAGCTTAAGACGTAGCAAGAAGGATTTCTGGCGCCGTTGCCGGGGAGTCTACGCACAAGTCAACATACCAAGTACCCATCACAATCCCTTATCTCTCGCATTACATTATTTGTCATTTGCCTCTTGTTTTCCTCTCCCCCACTTCACCCTTGCCGTTTTATTCGCCCTCTCTTTCCCAATCTCCTCCTCTCTTTCCGTTTTGCTTTCTCTCGTTCGCTTGTTTGCTCGTGTGTTGGATTGCTTGCTTGTCACTATGGCTCTACCGCTTTGGTGATCTCCACCTTAAAAGGTTGGAAGAGATCGAAAGCAACGTTAGGAGTTTTATGGTTTTGCAATTTGAGCATAATAATTTCTTCAGAAACGAGCTTAAGGAACAAAAAGGTTTTATGAATTATTTGAATAAAGAGCTCGATGATATGTCTAAAGAATTTGAAGGTTTAAGATCCCAAATTTCTCGTATTGAGAAATTGACTATTGAAATATCTGATAAGCAAGCTACCTTGGTCAATAAGATGGCTGCTAAACCTGATTTCCATGAAAATCAAGATGGAGATCTAAAAGTTATTGATGTGTCCCTATCAAATCCTTGTTTTGCAATATGAATCTTGATAATGATGAGATTGAATATGAGTCACCTTTACCTAGAAGGCATTCTAAAAATTGAGACTTTTAGAGTATGATGCTAAAATTGATAAAAGTGGGATTGAAGAAAGTAAAACCTTAGATGTTGCTGAACCGCTATTTTGGATTTCAAGGAATTTAATTATGAAAGTTGCTCTTTAATTGATTGTATTTCCTTGTTGCAATCAGTGCTAAATTCTCCGCATGCCTATAGTCAAAATAAAGTGTTTACTAAACATATCGTTGATGCCCTGATGCAATCTTGTGAGGAAAAACTTGAGTTGGAAGTTTCTATCCCTAGGAAACTTTATGATGAGTGGGAACCAACTATTAAAATTAAGATTAAGGATCATGAATTCTATGCTTTATGTGATTTGGGTGCTAGTGTTTCCACTATTCTCAAAACTTTGTGCGATTTGCTAGATTTCCGCGATTTTGATGAATGCTCTCTAAATTTGCACCTTGCGGATTCCACTATTAAGAAACCTATGGGAAGAATTAATGATGTTCTTATTGTTGCAAATAGGAATTATGTGCCCATAGACTTTATCGTTCTTGATATAGATTGCAATCCTTCATGTCCTATTATTCTTGGTAGACATTTCCTTAGAATGATTGGGGCAATTATTGATGTGAAGGAAGGGAATATTAGATTCCAATTTCCATTAAAGAAAGGCATGGAACACTTCCTAGAAAGAAAATAAAATTATCATATGAATCTATTATGAGAGCCACTTATGGATTGCCTACCAAAGATGGCAATACCTAGATCTATCCTTACTTTTATGCCTAGCTAGGGGCGTTAAACGATAGCTCTTGTTGGGAGGCAACCCAATTTTATTTTTACTTTTTTTGTTTTTGTTTCTATTTAGGAATAAATAATCCATATACCTTCTGCTTAGATGTGGTTTTATGTTTTAATTAGTGTTTGTGCCAAGTTAAACCTATAGGATCTTCTTGGATAATAGTTATTTGATCTTGCTGTAATTTCCAGAAACGTTCGGTTCACGAAAACAATTGTTAAAAATCACCAGAACGTGATAAAATAGTGATTCCAATTTCTGCTGATCAATAAACAAATTTCCTAGGTCATCCTATTTTGTATGAAGTTTTGGAGTTACAGATTACTACAGACTGTTCTGTTTTTGACAGATTCTATTTTCCGTGTGTTGTTTGCTTATTTTGATGAATCTATGCCTAGTAAAATAGTTTATGATCCATAGAGAAGTTGGAATACAGTAGGTTTAACACCAATATAAATAAAGAATGAGTTAACTACAGTACCTTGAAGTGATCTTTTGTTTTCTTTCGCTAACGGAGCTCACGAGATTTCTGTTGAGTTTTGTGTTGTGAAGTTTTCAAGTTTTGGGTGGAATTTTTTGATGGATTATGGAATAAGGAGTGGAAAGAGCCTAAGCTTGGGGATGCCCATGGCACCCCCATGATAATCTAAGGACACCAAAAATTCAAAGTTTGGGGATGCCCCGGAAGGCTTCCCCTCTTTCGTCCACTTCCATCGGTAACTTTACTTGGAGCAATATTTTTATTCACCACATGATATGTGTTTTACTTGGAGCGTCTTGTATTATTTGCGTCTTTGTTTGTTAGTTTAACACAATCATCATTTTTGTACACACCTTTTGAGAGAGCCATACATGAATTGGAATTTGTTAGAATACTCTATGTGCTTCACTTATATCTTTTGAGCTTTATAGTTTTGCTCTAGTACTTCACTTATATCTTTTAGAAACACGGTGGTGGTTTGTTTTAAAGAAACTATTGATCTCTCATGCTTCACTTAGATTATTTTGAGAGTCTTAAATAGCATGGTAATTTGCTTAATAATAATATGCTTGGTATTCAAGATTTGTAAAACTTTCTTTTGAGTGTGTTGAATACTAAGAAAAGTTTGATGCTTGATAATTGTTTTGAGATATGGAGGTGATAATATTAGAGTCATGCTAGTTGAGTAGTTGTGAATTTGAGGAATACTTGTGTTAAAGTTTGTGATTCCCGTAGCATGCACGTATGGTGAACCGTTATGTGATGAAGTCTGAGCATGATTTATTTATTGATTGTCTTCCTTATGAGTGGCCGTCGGGGACGAGCGATGGTCTTTTCCTACCAATCTATCCCCCTAGGAGCATGTGCGTAATACTTTGCTTTGGTAACTTGTTGATTTTGGCAATAAGTATATGAGTTCTTTATGACTAATGTTGAGTCCATGGATTATACGCACTTTTCTCACCCTTCCACCATTGCTAGCCTTTCTAATACCGCGCACTTTTCGCCGGTATCATACACCCACCATATACCTTCCTCAAAACAGCCACCATACCTACCTATCATGGAATTTCCATAGCCATTCCGAGATATATTGCCATGCAACTTTCCACCGTTCCTTTTATTATGACACACTCCATCATTGTCATATTGCTTAGCATGATCATTTAGTTGACATCGTAGTTGTGGCAAAGCCACCTGAGGGAGTCCTGGATTAGGGGGTGTCCGGATAGCCGAACTATCACCGTTGGCCGGACTCCTAGACTTTGAAGATACAAGATTAAAGACTTCGTCCCGTGTCCGGATGGGACTTTCCTTGGCGTGGAAGGCAAGCTTGGCGATACGGATATGTAGATCTCCTACCATTGTAACCGACTCTGTGTAACCCTAACCCTATCCGGTGTCTATATAAACCGGAGGTTTTAGTCCGTGGGGCGAACAACAATCATACCATAGGCTAGCTTCTAGGGTTTAACCTCTCGATCTCGTGGTAGATCCACTCTTGTACTACCCATACCATCAATATTAATCAAGCAGGAGTAGGGTTTTACCTCCATCTAGAGGGCCCGAACACAGGTAAAAACATCGTGTCCCTTGTCTCCTGTTACCATCCGCCTAGACGCATGATTCGGGACCCCCTACCCGAGATCCGCCGGTTTGACACCGACATTGGTGCTTTCATTGAGAGTTCCTCTGTGTTGTCATCTTTAGGCCCGATGGCTCCTTTGATCATTAACAACGACGTGGTCCAGGGTGAGACTTTTCTCCTCGGACAGATCTTCATATTCGGCTGTAACATCCCAAATTTTCAATTTGGAATGTTATACATTAGGTCATCATGCATATCATATTTTCTCGCATTTTTCCGATCCTCGAAAATTTCACGCAACTCAAGGACCCTCGGAGAGAGTTGGAAGTTTCATTATTTTCATATTTGGGATTTCTCAAATTTTGAAAATAGGATCATTTAGATTTATTTAATTATCTTCATAAAGTTTTTCCTATAAAATTTTAAGAGAGGGAATAATATGACTTTCCCAACATTTAGGAAAAATGAAGATTTTATAAATAAATCAAATTTGGCTTTTGGAAGATTTATTTTGCTTAGGCAAAAATGAGCAAAAAAATATATGCATGTTTGCCGTTTTTAAAGTTCATTTGGTTCGACTCATTTTTAGGAGTCGGGAAAAATTATTTTTATTAAAATCGGAGTTCATTTGATATTTTTTTTAATTCGTTTGGTTTAAATTTAAAAAAACAGCGCGCGCCACAGGCCAGGCCCAGCCGGCCCGGCCAGCCCTGCCCACCTCCTCCTCTCCCCCAGCCACGCGCCTTGCAAGCGCCCGCCGCCGCCGCCACCCGCCGCCCGGGACTCCGCCTCCGACCCGGCCCCGCTGCCCCCTCCCCAAGTCGCCGCCCCCCCCCTCTTAATCTGCCCGCCCCCCCCCCCTCTCACCTCACCCCCCGCCCGCCCTCCCAACCAGAGCCGCCGCCGTGGGCCTTGCCGCCGCCGTTCCTCGCTTGGCCTTGAGCCCCGCCGCCCTCGCCGCCCCTCCCGACCCGCCGGACCTCATGGCGAAGCCCCGCGGAGGTAGCCGCCGCCCGCTCCGTTCCGATCCGGTTTTCCCTAAAGACCGATCCGGTTTTTTAAGATATTCGGTTTTTTAAAAACCTAGATGGTTTTTTTTGGTTTTCTTATTTATGAGCGTTCACGAACCGTTCGTTTCAATAAACGTGTTCGTTGGATTAGTTCGATAATGAGCGTCGCTATTTAATCCGTTCGTCGTTTTCTTTTAATCGGAATTAATCCGTTATTTTACGATTCGATTTCGATCCGATTTTCAAATCTGTTTTATTTCTCGCTCGTTTATCGGAATCGGGTGATTCAAGCGCTGGAGTTTAAATATGAAACCGCCGTTCCGACTACCCTACTTTCACAGAGTTTTGCTACTGTGAAATTTTGACCTAGTTTCAGATTGCTAAACCGAGTCGTTCTCTCTCGAGTTTCGACTTTCGATGTTTATTCTGATTCGAATCTTTTGCAACCAGGGTTCTTAAGTTGAACTTTCTGGTTAGATCTTTTATTCGAGATTTCCCTGTGCATTAGATGAGTACTTATTGTATGCTTGTTGTTTGTCTGCGTTAGATCACCCAGAGTGCGCCGCTTGTTACTTCGAATCTCTAGGTCTCGCGGATCATCAGCAAGGCAAGTAACACTTGATCATACCTTTTCTATTACCCAGTTTATTGCATTAGATCAAACTCTCAAACACTTGCATGTTTAGGATCAAATTAAATTGTGGGTTTGGGAAGTAGATTGAGGTAGTACCTATTACCTGTTTTACTTATGAAACCTTGGGAGTTACTTCTACGTTTGCTTGTTATGCCCTGCTATGCTAGTAGACGTGGATTGGGTGAGTGAATATCCATGACAGATGTGAGATTGTTAATTAATGGTTTATCTAAGGTGGCAACCTAAACACACATCTGGGTGGATTGAGGCACTGGTTTCCATCGAGACTTACTGTATTTCTTGGACCGCCACCCGGGCTCTAAGGGATCATGAGATCTTTCAAGCTGGAAACTTCCGTGTGCAGCCACAAGCCAATTATGGGCTCTGGCGTAGTTGACTAAGTCGTGCGAACTCTTACGGGTAGGCTAGCTGATGTAGGGGATGTAGGTTGGTACGGTCTACCCACATGTAAGGTGCTAAGCGCTTACGAAAGACTATGTCTCGGTCATCCGTTTCTCAAACACCATGTAGTCACGAGAACCAAGCGGAGGCGATCGAGTCTTGTGGGGAAAAGTCGCAAACCTCTGCGAGTGTATAAACTAATCATGATTAGCCGTGTCCCCGGTTATGGACGTTTTGAGTATCGGTACTTGAATATCATGTGAATCTCAACATGTTACTTCTAAATAAAAGTTATTGGGTTTTGATGAGTACTTTTTAATTGGGATTGAGGATCTGTCAACCATTCTCAATGTTTAACAACCACCATGATAGTTAAATAAAATTATTCCTTTGATGTAGGGAAAAATCAGCTTTATGCAAATGTAACGTAGAGCCTTACCACCAGCCATATATGCATGTAGTGTAGGCTTATTCATTCATTGCTCTTATGTGTTACATTGCGGCATATTCCATGTCTTGACCCATTTTCGGGCTGCAACTTTCACGTTGCAGACTTTTCGAACGACGAGTAAGGTGTTAGGTCGTGGTTCTATACTCGATGATGCCGTTGGAGTTGATGGACTCGCTTATCTTCCAAGCCTTCGCTGTTATTATTAGATGGCCTTAAGCCATATTATTGTAATAAGTTCCCTTGTGGACAACGATGTAATAAGTGTGTGATTGCTACTCTGCTATAAATCCTTGAAATCTTGTGTGGTGTCGGCATTCTTGATCCGAGGATGACCGAGCACGAGACTTGATCCATTCGGTCTGGTCGCTCTGAGAGAATGGTATCGAGAAACACTGCATGGTGTATGAGACACGACCACTAAGTTAAAGCCATAGATCACTACTCTCTTCCCATTTTCTAACTCCTCATCTTTTCTACTCTCTTTAGGATGACGGACGCGAAGATCAAGTACACCCAACCGGATGAAGGCACACCTTTTGGATTTCACTTGAAGGAAGTTACTAAGTACACGAACATTGGACTACCAAGCTTCACGGGACTTTCAACGCCACTCTTCTGAAGAGGGTATTTGGAAGATTCACGCTCACGTTCGGGAAGGACCTTCGCCCCAATCACCAAGCCTATAGATAGTGTTTTGATTGCACCAACTTGGAGTGCAGGAAAGAGCATGGCAGCTCACATCACCATGGGGCGCATTGGAGAAGTTTATCAAGAAGACCTCAAGGACACCATCTACCAGATTTGCGGACGTCGAGATGACAAGCTGGGGCGTCGTCGGCACCAATAAGGATAGATCCATTGCAGCTTTCATCCGGGAGTTAAATCAGCACATTCGGCGCCGGAGAACCAAATGTCTGCGACATGTTGGAGTTGCGAAGACAAAGGAAGGATCATCGAGCTGGAAGAAGAACTAAAGACTACGCGCAAGGACTACATGGGCGAGATCGTAGGTCGGCAAGACACAATAACGATCTTAAGTACGAGATCGAAGAACTCAAGAAGAAGTTGGCGCTCAGGAATGAAGACCAGTATGTCGAATACCCAGCGACTACATCAACATCGGCGACACCGATTCGGATCCAAGTGAACCCGACTTTGAAGGCGAAGCTGGAGCGGACATCATGGAGTCTTCCACGGTTCAAATTAGTAGAAGTCCCCCACATATTAGTAGTATTTCCCTCCATGTAACCATTATAGTACACGCACTTTCGTGATAGTTAGATCGTTGTAAGCCCTTGTTTGATTGAATGAAGTGATTTTGTGTGCTTTTGCTCATTGCATTTGGGTAGTGATTCCCCTTAGACCTCATTCTATTCTACATTTCTCTTCTTTTCTAAAACCCTCAGATGCCTCCGAGACGCGACCCGGATTCGTTTTCCCCAGAGATCACCCAATTGATCCAGCAGCGAGAATACCACGATTCAAACATTGGTGCGAACCAGGCAACAACAACAACAACAACAACAACCCACCGCCACCACCACCACTGCGGATCATCGACTCGTTTCCTTAGACTGAATCCGCGGTGTATTCGATAACACCGAGCCAATTGTAGCAGATGGTGGCTCCGCAAGATAGGAAGGAGCTGACCACTGCAGGATGCAGATGGAGAAAGAGTGAAGTTTGCAGCACACATTGACTTGAAGGACCCGCAGCAGCATGGTGGGAGAATTTCACAGCCACTTACCCGTGAACAACGTCACATGGGATCAGTTTCAACAAGCTTTTCAGACTGCCCATGTTTCAGCAGGAGCCATGGCCATGAAGAAGCGTGAGTTTCGCAACTTCGCCAAGGAGGAAGGACTGTTGGCGAGACATGGATGATTTTAGCAAATTAGCACGTTATGCCCCGGATAGCGTTACTCTGATGACTGCTAAGCAGGAGAAGTTTCTAGAAGGACTGAATGATGAGTTCAGCATGCCGTTGATGGTAGCAAGTTTCAACAACTACCAAGAGTTAGTGGACCGAGCCCTCATGATTGAAGGAAAGCAGCAGCAAATTGAGAACATAGCGGAAGTATGGACAAGGGAAGTATAACTCTGGGCCAGTGAAACCTCGTTATACCCCAAAACAGGAATTCAGTTTCAGCATACCCATGGAGGAGAAATTCGCACAACCATAATGGCACCAAGAATGGGAGCAGGGAATGGAGGAAGCAGCGGACAGAATCGCACCAACCCGTCAACACCATCCAAGGTAGAACTGAGTCACATTACTTGCTTTAAGTGCCGCAAGATGGGCATTATGCAAATGGTATCCGAAGGCGAATGGAAATGGCAATGGAAGCTCGGAAAGAAGCCCAACCCTTTCAACAGGGGCGGGTGAACCACATTGATGTGGAGGAGGTTGAAGATCAGCCCGATCACGATGTCGGTAAGTTTTGGTTAAGTCATTTACTGCGGTTGTTCTTTTCGATCTTGGTGCATAGCATTCATACATATCAAGGGATTTGTGGATAAGTACAATTTACCAACCCAAGCCCTTAGGTCACCCATGCTAGTAACCTCACCGGAGGCGAGTACATGGCTAGTAAATGGTGTGATCGAATGCCACTAAGGATTGGACACTATGTTTTCCCCTCGGACCTAATAGTTACGGAATCCCAAGGATTGGATGTGATATTAGGAATGGATTGGTTATCAAAGTATGGAGGAAACATAGATTGCACCACAAGGTCAATTTTGCTCACCACACGGAAGGAAGAAGGATTAAGTATGTATCACGGCACGAGCGAGGAGAGCACAAGTAAATTGCCTATCGAGGGTGGTGCAGGAAGAAGTACCAGTGGTGAAGGATTTTCCTGATGTATTTCCGGAAGAGTTGCCAGGAATGCCACCGGATAGAGACATTGAGTTTTTGATCGAGTTGTTGCCAGGAACAGGCCCGATATCGAAGCGACCGTACAGGATGCCCGCAAAGGATTTGGCGGAAATCAAGAAGCAGATTAAGGAACTATTGGATAAAGGTTTTATTCGCCCAAGTTCTTCACCTTGGGGATCACCCGTTTTGTTGGTGGAGAAGAAGGATGGATCTTTGAGAATGGTTGTGGATTATCGTGGATTGAATGAAGTAACAATCAAGAACAAATACCCACTACCTATGATAAATGATCTGTTTGATCGCTTGCAAGGAGCTAAAGTGTTTTCCAAGATCGACTTGCGATCAGGGTACCATCAGTTGAAGATTCGGGAGCAAGACATACCCAAGACCGCATTTACCACGAGATATGGACTATGCGAGTATACCGTTATGTCATTTGGATGACTAACGCACCAGCCTATTTCATGAACACGATGAACAAAGTGTTTATGGAGTTTTGGATAAGTTAAATCGTGGTGTTCATTGATGACATTTTGATTTTCTCGAAGAATGAAGAGAACACAAGGAACATTTGCGATTGGTTTTGGAGAAACTAAGGAACACCGGTTGTATGCCAAGTTCAGCAAATGTGAGTTTTGGCTAAAGGAAGTTGGATTTCTCGGACATGTTATATCCGGAGAAGGATAGCAGTTGACCCCACAAAAGTTGAGACCGTAACCAAATGGGAAGCACCAGCGACAGTTGGAGAGATTGGAGTTTCCTTGGACTCGCGAGGATACTACGAAGATTCATTGAAATTTCTCAAGAATTGCAAAGCCTATGACAGAATTGTTGAAGAAGGAAAACAAATTCATATGGGTGAGGACTGTGAGGCAAGTTTTCAGGAGTTGAAGAAAAGATTGGTTACCTCACGGTTTGATATTGCGGATCGGACTAAGGATTATGAGGTGTATTGCGGCGCTTCACGTCGAGGACTTGGAGCCGTGCTTATGCAGGAAGGAAGAGTTGTTTCGTATGCTTCACGACAACTTAAGCCCCATGAGTTGAATTATGCCACTCATGATTTGGAGTTAGCAGCCGTTGTGCATGCCTTAAAGACATGGAGACATTTTCTCATTGGAAATCATTGTGAAGTATACACGGATCACAAGAGTTTGAAGTACATCTTCACACAGAAGGAATTGAATCTCGAGACAAAGGAGATGGTTAGAACTTATCAAGGATTATGATATGAGATTGCATTACCACCCGGAAGGCTAATGTCGTAGCAGGCGCATTGAGCCGTAAAAGCCACGTCAATACCCTAATGATGGGAGGAATACCCAATGAGTTAGCGAGGACCTTGAGAGCTATGTTTGGAAATAGTTCGAGAGGCTATGTAGCAGCATTGGAGATTCGATCGACACGATGGACAAAATCGAGAGAAGCCCAAAAGGCGATAAGGAAGTTGCCCTATAAAGGAGAAAATGAGTAAAGGAAAAGCTAAAGGTTTTCGTGAGGATGAACACGATACCCTATGGTTTGAAGACCGTGTTTATGTGCCAAATGACCCGAGATCGGGAAGTTGATTTTACAAGAAGCCCATGATTCACCCTATTCGATTCACCGGAAATACCAAGATGTATTTGGATTTGAAGAATATTTTACGGTGGACGGAATGAAGAAGGATATTGCGGAGTATGTAGCAGTTTGCGGCGTATGTCGAAAGTAAAGCGAGCATCGAAGCCAGCAGGATTATTACAACCGTTGCGATACCGAATGGAAGTGGGATAAACTAGGCATGGATTTCATCACAGGTTTGCCAAAGACTCGTTCAGGATATGACTCGATTTGGGTCATAGTCGATCGTTTGACAAAGGTAGCTCATTTCATTCGATCAAGACTACCTATAGCAGTGCTAAGTTGGCAAAGATATACATGACCAGAATTGTGTGTTTACGGAGTTCGAGGAGCATCGTATCGAACGGAGGAACCCAGTTTACCTCGAAATTTTGGAACCGGTTGCACGAAACATTGGGAACCAGACTAGAATTGATACAGCTTTCCACCCACGAGACCGATGGACAGACCGAGAGAGTCAATCAGATTTTGGAGGACATCTTTGAGAGCTTGTGCACTAGATTATGGATCTAGTTGGGATGATAATTTGCCGTATGCAGAATTTTCCTACAACAACAGTTACCAAACCAGCTTAAAGATGGCACCTTCGAGGCTCTGTATGGAAGAAGGTGCAGGACACCGTTGTCATGGGAATAAACGGAGATCGTCGATTGTTTGGACCAGATTTGATTAAGGAGTGCGAGCGAAGGTTAAGTTGATTGAGGCAGGCTCAAGGTAGCCCAGTCCGAACGGAAAGAGCTATGCGATTCAAAGCGCCAGCGATTGAGTATGAAGTTGGAGCAGTATATCTCGAGTATCCCGCTTGAGGAGTTAAGCGTTTTGGAGTGAAAGGAAAGTTAGCACCCGTTTCGTTGGACCATATAAGATTTTGCAACACATGGGAGAAGTTGCGTATAAGTTGGAATTGCGGAAGGACTGTCAGGAGTTCATGATGTATTCCATGTTTCTCGATTGAAGAAATGTCACCCGAGATAGCGGAGAGGTACCGTTAAGAGACACAGTGCCACTTGGAAGCAATTCAGTTGAAGGATGACTTGACATATGAGGAAAAACCGGTTAAGATTCTCGATTATGCCAGTGAGTTACCCGCAGCAAGGTTATCAAGTTTTGCAAAGTTGATTGGAGCCACCACCGAGGATGAAGCCACACAGGAAAGAGAGGAAGTTTTGCTCGGGGACCACCCTCACCTATTTTCTAGCCAACCCGAATCTCGGTGAGATTCATCTTAAGGGTAGTTTGTAACATCCCAAATTTTCAATTTGGAATGTTATACATTAGAGTCATCATGCATATCATATTTTCTCGCATTTTCCGATCCTCGAAAATTTCACGCAACTCAAGGACCCTCGGAGAAGTTGGAAGTTTCATTATTTTCATATTTGGGATTTCTCAAATTTTGAAAATAGGATCATTTAGTTTATTTAATTATCTTCATAAAGTTTTTCCTATAAAATTTTAAGAGAGGAATAATATGACTTTCCCAACATTTAGGAAAAATGAAGATTTTATAAATAAATCAAATTTGGCTTTTGGAAGATTTATTTTGCTTAGGCAAAATGAGCAAAAAAAAATATGCATGTTTACCGTTTTTAAAGTTCATTTGGTTCGACTCATTTTAGGAGTCGGGAAAAATTATTTTATTAAAATCGGAGTTCATTTGATATTTTTTAATTCGTTTGGTTTAAATTTAAAAAAGCGCCTGCCCCCGGGCAGGCCAGTAGCCAGCCGGCCAGCCTTGCCCACCTCCCTCCTCTCCCAGCCGCCGCCCGCCCATGCGCTCCGCCGCCCGCCGCCACCACCCGCCCGGGACTCCGCCTCCGACCCGGCCCCCCTGCCCCCCTCCCAAGTCGCCGCCCCCCCCTCTTAAATACCGCCCCCCCCCCCCCTCTCACCTCACCTTGCCCGCCCGCCCGAGGCCGAGCCCGCCCCGCCGTGGGCGCCGCCCGCCACCGTTCCTCCCGGCCTTGGGAGCCCCCCCGCCGCCCCTCGCCGCCCCTCCCGACCCATGGGACCTCGCCGGTGAAGCCCGCCGGAGGTAGCCGCCGCCCGCTCCGTTCGATCCGGTTTCCCTAAAGACCGATCCGGTTTTTTAAGATATTCGGTTTTTTAAAAAAAACCTAGATTTTTTTCGGTTTTCTTATTTACGAGCGTTCACGAACCGTTCGTTTCAATAAACGTGTTCGTTGGATTAGTTCTGTTATGAGCGTCCGTTATTTAATCCGTTCGTCGTTTTCTTTTAATCGGAATTAATCCGTTATTTTTCGATTCGATTTCGATCCGATTTTCAAATCTGTTTTATTTCTCGCTCGTTTATCGAATCGGGTGATTCAAGCGCTGGAGTTTAAATATGAAACCGCCGTTCGACTACCCTACTTTCACAGAGTTTTGCTACTGTGAAATTTTGACCTAGTTTCAGATTGCTAAGCCGAGTCGTTCTCTCTCGAGTTTCGACTTTCGATGTTTATTTTGATTCGAATCTTTTGCAACCAGGGTTCTTAAGTTGAACTTTCTGGTTAGATCTTTTATTCGAGATTTCCTGTGCATTAGATGAGTACTTATTGTATGCTTGTTGTTTGTCTGCGTTAGATCACCGGTGCGCCGCTTGTTACTTGAATCTCTAGGTCTCGCGGATCATCGGCAAGGCAAGTAACACTTGATCATACCTTTTCTATTACCCAGTTTTATTGCATTAGATCAAACCTCAAACACTTGCATGTTTAGGATCAAATTAAATTGTGGGTTTGGGAAGTAGATTGAGGTAGTACCTATTACTGTTTTACTTATGAAACCTTGGGAGTTACTTCTCGTTTGCTTGTTATGCCATGCTATGCTAGTAGGCGTGGATTGGGTGAGTGAATATCCATGACAGATGTGAGATTGTTAATTAATGGTTTATCTAAGGTGGCAACCTAAACACACATCTGGGTGGATTGAGGCACTGGTTTCCATCAGGACTTACTGTATTTCTTGGACCGCCACCCGGGCTCTAAGGGATCATGAGATCTTTCAAGCTGGAAACTTCCGTGTGCAGCCACAAGCCAATTATGGGCTCTGGCGTAGTTGACTAAGTCGTCACGAACTCTTACGGGTAGGCTAGCTGATGTAGGGGATGTAGGTTGGTATGGTCTACCCACATGTAAGGTGCTAAGCGCTTACGAAGACTATGTCTCGGTCATCCGTTTCTCAAACACCATGTAGTCACGAGAACCAAGCGGAGGCGATCGAGTCTTGTGGGGAAAAGTCGCAAACCTCTGCGAGTGTATAAACTAATCATGATTAGCCGTGTCCCGGTTATGGACGTTTTGAGTATCCGTACTTGAATATCATGTGAATCTCAACATGTTACTTCTAAATAAAAGTTATTGGGTTTTGATGAGTACTTTTTAATTGGGATTGAGGATCTTGTCAACCATTCTCAATGTTTAACAACCACCATGATAGTTAAATAAAATTATTCCTTTGATGTAGGGAAAAATCAGCTTTATGCAAATGTAACCGTAGAGCCTTACCACCAGCCATATATGCATGTAGTGTAGGCTTATTCATTCATTGCTCTTATGTGTTACATTGCGGCATATTCCATGTCTTGACCCGTTTTGGGCTGCAACTTTCACGTTGCGAGACTTTTAGAACGACGAGTAAGGTGTTAGGTCGTGGTTCTATACTCGATGATGCCATTGGAGTTGATGGACTCGCTTATCTTCCAAGCCTTCGCTGTTATTATTAGATGGCCTTAAGCCATATTATTGTAATAAGTTCCCTTGTGGACAACGATGTAATAAGTGTGTGATTGCTACTCTGCTATAAATCCTTGAAATCTTGTGTGGTGTCGGCATTCTTGATCCAGGGATGACAACGAGCACGAGACTTGATCCATTGGATGCAATTACGCTACATCGGCGGCTTTGCCTGCGGGCCAATTCACTTGGCCATCGGAGCAGATCGAAGCTTCGCCCCTGGCCATCGGTCAGGTTTGGGAGTTTGAACTACGGCCGACATCCGCGGAGACTTGATCTTCGGACGGATTCGAGACACAGCCAAGCGCGCGCACTATCTCGATGGGCGCGATCTAGCTCTGCCGCCCGAGCGATTGCCACGGAAGCGCACCAGCGTCCGCTCCGACCCTTAGCTCGGAGCCGACTCCGCCGATCGAGGGCGAGTGGCTGGACACCGCCTGGGGGCTACGATCTCTGGCGATTGAGCGAACACCATCCTGTCGCTGCGAATCCCGTGACTCCAAGGTGTCGGACTCCTCTCCGGACTCCGAACCTCCAGCGCCCGCCAATCGAATCCGATTGGGCGCCGGTCATGGAGTTCATTGTCCCGGACATCTTCAAGACTCACCCTTTGGCGACATCCTGAATTCACTAAAGTCTCTCTCTTTATCGGAGAGCCTGGCGGACTACGGTCGGGAAGGTTGGGATGCGGACGACAAAAAATTCAATGCCCACCCACCACCCACTTTGTAGCCTTGCCGATGATTTAACCGACATGCTCGACTTCGACTCCGAAGACATCGACGGTATGGATGATGATGCTGGAGACGACCAAGAACCAATGCCTACAGGGCACTGGAAGGCCACCTCGTCATACGACTTATTCATGGTTGACATCCCAAAAGATGGGAACGGCGATGGAACAGCGGAGGATGACCCCTCCAAGAAACAGCCCAAGCGCCAGCGTCAGTGGCGCTGCTCTAAATCCAGCCACAGCAAAAATGGTGATTCCGGCATGGGAGATAATAACACCCCGGACAGTGCCAAAGACAACCCCCTCCAGCAGGATTCAGCACGGGAGGGGAGAAGCCAGCCCTCATGATAGAGCGGCAGGCGGGGAGGTGGAGGGCGATAATTATATGCCTCCCTCAGAAGATGAGGCAAGCCTCGGCGATGACGAATTTGTCGTGGCTCGAGGATCCCGCTTGAACAGGCGTTTCAAACGCAGGCTTATGGCCAAGGCAAGCAGCCTCAAGAAAAGCAGCAGCAGCTTAGAGCTGACCAAGACTTATTTGGTGACGGATGGTGAAGTCCTTGCAGTCGAAGAGTACAAACTAGAACGCCCCTCCAAGAGATACCCAAAACGCAGGCTGCTACCCCAATTAGAGGAAGCAGCACCCAAACCTACATCACCAGCGCAAGATGTGGCCGACCGGCCACCCCATGGTCGCGACAGGGAGGCCTCTAGACCCTCCATTCAAGCCGCACCCAGGCGTCGCTCGAAAAGTACCAAGGCACGGGGAAACGCGCTAGACCTGCGAGACATATTGGAGGACAAGTCAAGGCAAACAAGATCGATCTACGGATCGCGTGGGCGCCCCATGACACGTGATGATAACCATCACGCCGGATACAGCAATTCCGGTCGGGCCGAACAAAGTAGACAAAGCTCATTTGAGATGCGTCGTGATATAGCTCAATACAGAGGCGCCGCACACCCACTATGCTTCACAGACGAAGTGATGGATCATCAAATCCCCGAGGGTTTCAAACCCGTAAACATCGAATCATACGATGGCACAACAGATCCTGCGGTTTGGATCGAGGACTACCTCCTCCATATCCACATGGCCCGCGGTGATGATCTACACGCCATCAAATACCTCCCGCTCAAGCTTAAAGGACCAGCTCGGCATTGGCTTAACAGCTTGCCAGCAGAATCAATTGGTTGTTGGGAGGACACGGAAGCCGCATTCCTTGATAACTTCCGGGGCACATATGTGCGACCACGAGCCGATGACCTCAGCCACATAATTCAGCAGCGGAAGAATCGGCGGACAATTACGGACACGGTTCCTAACCAAGAAAAATCAAATCGTTGATTGTTGGGATCAGAGGCCCTTGCAGCCTTCAAACATAACATCCATGACGAGTGGCTTGCCGGCACCTAGGACAGGAAAAGCGAAATCCATGGCAGCCCTCACAATGCTCATGACCCGCTTTGCGTGGGAGAGGACAGCTGGCTAGCTCGTAGTAACAACTTGACCAAAAACCCTGGTAGTTCGGATACCAAGGACAGTAATGGCAGGTCGGCGTCGCAACAAGCACAAGCACCGCGTGCTTGGCGATAATCTGAAGATATGGCAGTCAATGCGGATTCAGAGCTCTAAACCGGTCGCGGAAAAAGCCATTCAAAAGAAATACTCGGGGCCCGTCAATCTGGACCGAATACTCGATCGCTCGTGCCAAATACATGGCACCCGAAAAACTAGCCAACCACACAAACAAGGATTTTTGGGTCTTCAAACAGGCAGGCAAGTTAAATGCCGAACTCAATGACAAGGGGCTGCATAGCGATGGCGAGGAGGAGCCCCGCCGCCAAACAATAGAGGGCGAAGGGCTTCCCCCACAAGTGCGGACGGTGAACATGATATCGCAACCCACATACCCAAAAGGGAGCGGAGCGTGCACTAAGGGGCGTATATGCGATGGAGCCATCGCCCCAAAGTTCAACCCATGGTCCTCCTGCCCGATCACCTTTGATCGAAGGACCACCCACTAGCATCCGCCACGGCGGATTTACGCGTGGTTCTTGACCCAATCATCGGACGGATTCCACCTCACTAGAGTCCCGATGGACGGCGGTAGCAGCCTGAACCTGCTCTATCAAGATACAAGGCGCAAAATGGGCATAGACCCCTCAAGATTAAACCCACAAAGGCGACCTTTAAAGGCGTCATACCAGATGTAGAGGCCAATTGTACAGGCTCGATTACACTCGAAGTGGTCTTGGATCCCGGATAACTTCGAAGCGAAGAGTTAATCTTGACATAGTCCCGTTCAGCGGCTATCACACACTTTGCTTGGACGAACCGCATTTGCAAAGTTCAATGCGGTGCCGCTTTCTGGCGTACCTCAAGCTCAAGATGCGGACCCTCGAGGAGTAATCACGGTCAATGGAAACACCGAGCGCTCTCTCCGAGCGGAGGAGCACACGGCAACCCTCGGCGGAGGTGCAAAGCAACCTCTCACAGCAATTCTCGAGTCCGGCTATTAAGCGTCCGGACACCTTCAAGCGCGCCGAGTAACCTACAACAAGACCGCTGGCACGATCCGAGCACGCGTAGCAATCCGGCCCCAAACCCAGCCCTCGCGAAATTGCGAAGCCGATTACTACTGCGTACATAACTACGCTCTGGAGATACCATGGGCATAAGGGAGGGGCATGACCACGGCGCGCCGAATGCGGCTCAACCGCACGGGGGCTCCGATTGTGTCATTCTTTTTCTTTCTTCTTTTCTCTTACTTTCGGGACTCCGTTTTCCGAAGCCCCGTCCGCACTAGAATTGCCGAACTCACGATGCAACAGCAGGGAAGCGAAAGCTACGTCGGCGTCGGTGGTCTCTACTACGAGCATTATACCTGTTTTACATACCATCCGCAGCTTATCCTGGAGGGGACATGTTAAATAGTCCCATCCCTTGCTTATCACACTATTTGTATCATTCTGCTTTCATTGCAGTACCTTTTTGAATAAACAATACATAGCTTTTGCCTATTATTGCACTCCTTTCTTTATCTATATATATGTTCATTCATGACATGTTGCGCCCGTACACTTTAGTACGGCCAATACACCGAGGGCTTAAGTACCCCAAAAATATGGTGTGATAAGTCCGAACACTTTCACAAGTGCGGCACCCGAACTTCTGACATTATATGCATCGGCTCGAATCATGTCTTGGGTCAATAGTTGGGTTTGCACGGCTCCCATGTTTTGGTACCTTACGTTCCGTTATATCGGCTAAGGTAGCGCTAGGAGAACCTTTGCAATTGTGCCCGGTTGAGCTGGGTTGAGCACCTCGGTGAGAAAGCTAAAACTGACCGTCATGATAGGGCGAGAGCGATTCGCTGTTCAAGAGGTTTTTGGGTCCCTAAAGATTTATGCCGCTTAGGCGAGGAGTCGGCATTGTCCGCCAAGGCGTGGATAGCGCCCGAACTCGGTCTTCGAATACTAGGGGCTTCACGAAATTTAAAATTGTAGAATTCTATGGCTAAGTGAGAGTGTTCAAGCACTATAGTCCGGTTGCCTTGTTACGTTGCGTTGGCGCCTCCTCGAAGGACCCAAGGATCGGAACAATAGCGCTCAAGTTTATCCCGAACACCCCACTTTCGTGGCATGGGGCTGAAACCGACGACTCGCCATCTCTCAAATTTAATACGGCCGCCTGAAGGTAATATTTTAAATTCAAAAGTGTTGCTTAGCGCATATGAACAAGTTTTCAGCGTCTGAGGATAACAAATGCGAGTCTACTAAAAATTATATCTTTGGAGCATTCATCCGCTATAAAGCGGGCACCCTTGAGGCGCCCTCATAATACATTTCAGGCTTGCGATGCTCCTTCTTGGTGGTGGTCCGTCACAAGCTTCTCAGCGTCCATCTTGCCCAGTGCACCTTAGCAGGGCAAGGGCCCTCTGAGCACCTTCAATGCAGAGACGAGGCGCTTGATGACTTCAATCCATGGACAGGCGTGCACCAGCCGCCGCACTAGCCCGAAGTAGCTCCCATGCATGGCTTCCTTAGGCCACAACCGAATTATGAGGCCCTTCATGGCCTGTTTGGCGACCTTGTGGAGCTCGACCAGCTGCTTCAGCTAGTCGCTCAGGGGCACCGGATGTCCGGCCTCAGCATACTGAGACCAGAACACCTTTCCATCAAGCTCCCTCCTCGGTAGCGGTAGAGCAGCGGCAGCATCGGTTTACCTCACGGGCAGATCTGCGAATGCTCCTAGAGAGCTTCGGATTCGGGTAAGTAATAGATAATTCACTTTCACATGCTTGCTTTGCATAAAGAATGCCTTACCCGCCGCTGTCTTCTTTAATGGTTCAATTTCCTGGAGGGCTTTTTGGGCTTGACCTTAGCGGCTTTGGCACTCTCAAGAGCCAAAGCGAGCTCGGACTCTCGAGTCTTGAGTCACGCTCAAACTCTCGTGTTTTCCACGAGCCTAGATCTCTTGCCGCACCTCCGCCACCCGCCTCCTGCTTCTCTCGCTCGGTGCGCTCGCTGCTTTGCTTTCGGCCGTGGACACCGCTTCCTTCAGGGTCGCCACCTTGTTCGTGGCCCCTACAATACCCATGTTAGTCCTGTCATTTTTGCAACCAAATCCTTTCTATAAGGTATTACTTACCTTCCTTGTCCTTGAGCTGCTTCTTGGCAAGGCCGAGCTCGTTCTCGGACCGCTCGAGGCTCTGCTTCAATGCATTGACCTCCGCAATCGGTCTGGCGGATGTCGGCGATGCAGCCTGCATTCCCATATTGACATACTTACGTTAGACTCCTGCGTATATCTTTTTAGATCCTCATCCGGCTTTTCTTTCCGAACACGAACTAAGCATCGGGAGCTCTGTCTATGCGGTAATATTTTTACATATTCTAAACTTACCTCAAAGCCTATTAGAAGGCTGGTGCGGGCTTGATCAGCCCGCTCTTGGCGGGTGAACTTTCTCGATCACCACACTCATAATGATGCGGTGCTCCTGCGTCGATGGGGCGCCGTTAAGCGCCTCCAGCCAAGCTATCCGTGCCTCCGGATGGGCGGAGAGTCACGGCGTCGCAGTCTTGCCCTTCTTACGAAGGGCCGCTTGCGGACTTGGAACCCTTGAAGGTTCTGATGAGAGTCGGCCGAGGCTGGACTTAGAGCCCTCTGGGGTCTCACCCCCTTTGCGCCCGGAGTCTAGGAGGTCGCCTTGCGGCGCCTCCAGGACCACCTCCTCCTGGCTGGGCCTTTTGGGACTCCACCGATGTAAATGCTGTGTCACGAGGAGAGGAGGCGGTCGGAAGTGAAGTGTTGTTCACATCCGACGAATCCAGGGAGCCGCTCGACGAAGCGGCGAGCTCGTCCTTGGGCGGGCTACATGGTTATATTCGGCGTTAGAAGACACTATGCAACAAATAAAAAAGTCATGAGCTATTCCGGAGTCCGGACACTTATGATCTCGCCAGGGGCTTGGCCCTTGGTGGCCACTCCTCCTCTTCGTTGTCGGCGTTGGTGAAGAAGTCCGGAGGAAGGGTCCTTCCTTTCTTGGACCCTTCGGCCTCCCCAGTCGGGGCGGCCTTCCTTTTCTTCTCTCCCCCATTTGGGAGAGGCTTCTTTTTCCTCCTCCTCGTCCTCGGGGAGGATTCCGCCTCGAGTCGTCGGACGATGAGTCCGACAACACTGGCGTCGAGAGCTCCTTGAGTTCCGTGGCCTTCTTCTTGGCCTTCTTCTGCGGCACCACGTGAGGTGCGGAGCCAGCAACCCCGTCAATCAGGCGTCCAGCTGGAGTCTTACGGCAAAGGCGGACGGTCAATCTGTCCGGACTCTTGACCCGATCTGTCAAAGGTTAGGGAGTTTTAGATCCGCATAGAGTCAAACTATGAAAAAGAGTCCCATAAAGGGTCAAATAACTTACCTCGCTGGCTTGACGCTGTAGGCTGAATCCGCGATCTTGATAGCGGATCACGGAGCCGGCGTATGAACAACACCTTCCGGGCATGTTAAATGCGTAGTGTTGAAGAGCCGGCTCAAGGTTGGTGTGTGCGGATCAAACACCCACAAATTGAAGGCCTGTTGCTGGCATGGGAGAATCCTACGGATGAGCATCACCTTGATTACGTTGACAAGCTTGAGATTCTTGTCCACCAGGTTTCGGACGTAGGTTTGGACTCCGGACAGCTCTTCCGAATCACCCCACGTCAGGCCCGTATCTTTCCATGTTATGAGTCGTGTGGGGAAGCCAGATCGGAATTCGGGGGCCGCCGCCCATTGAGAGTCGCGCGGCTCGGTGATGTAGAACCACCCCGATTGCCACCCCTTCACGGTCTCCACAAAGGAGCCATCGAGCCATAGGACTTTTGCCATCTTGCCAACCATGGCACCTCCGCACTCCGCTTGGCGGCCGCCCACTACCTTCGGCTTGACATTGAAGGTCTTCAGCCATAAGCCGAAGTGGGGCTAGATGCGCAGAAAGGCCTCGCACCTGACGATAAGCGCCGAGATGTTGAGGATGAAGTTGGGGCGGATCGTGGAAATCCAGGCCGTAGTAGAACATGAGCCCCGGACAAATGGGTGAAGTGGAAAACCTAGTCCGCGGAAGAAGTGGGTGAGAACACCACCCTCTCATGGGGCTTGGGGGTGGTAATGAGCTGCCCCTCATCCGGGAGCGGTCTTGCGATGTCATTGGACAAGTATCCGGCCTTCCGCAGCTTTTTGACTTGTCCCTCCGTGCGGAGGAGACCATCCACTTGCCTCCCGCTCCGGACATGGCTGGAGAAGGTTGAGGAGGGACGTGCGGACTTAGGCGCGGAGCTCGAGTCTTGTGAAATGGATGAGCAAAGGAGGAAGAAGGCGTGGGTTAAAGGTGGATCCTTATCCCTTATATGGGCGGACGAAGCTATCGTCCCCATGAGCACAGTAAAACTCGCTTATCTCCCAAGCGTCGTAATCAATGGCGCGGTTGGGTTACCCACGTCCGTATTGATGGGAATCCCGGAATAAGGGGGCACGGTCTCCGCTTTGATAAGACATGCCAAGGAAACTGCCTCGCTAAACGCGCTGAGGTGGAACAGTAAAAACGATTCGTATAAAGGCCTGGCCGAGGTGTGATGTCACACCGCAGAATACGTCAGCAGATCTGTGCAAAAGTTATTCTCTCTATGGTGGTATGTGGAACTTGTTTTGCAGAGCTGGACACAATCCTTGTGTTCAAAATCTTCTATGAAGTATTCGGAGGAGGAACCCGCCTTGCAATGCCGAAGACAATATGCGCGCCGGACTCGTCGTCGTTGAAGCCTGGTTCAGGGGCTACTAAGGGAGTCCTGGATTAGGGGGTGTCCGGATAGCCGAACTATCACCGTTGGCCGGACTCCTGGACTATGAAGATACAAGATTAAAGACTTCGTCCCGTGTCCGGATGGGACTTTCCTTGGCGTGGAAGGCAAGCTTGGCGATATGGATATGTAGATCTCCTACCATTGTAACCGACTCTGTGTAACCCTAACCCTATCCGGTGTCTATATAAACCGGAGGGTTTTAGTCCGTAGGACGAACAAGAATCATACCATAGGCTAGCTTCTAGGGTTTAGCCTCTCTGATCTCGTGGTAGATCCACTCTTGTACTACCCATATCATCAATATTAATCAAGCAGGAGTATGGTTTTACCTCCATCGAGAGGGCCCTAACCTGGGTAAAAACATCGTGTCCCTTGTCTCCTGTACCATCCGCCTAGACGCACAGTTCGGGACCCCCTACCCGAGATCCGCCGGTTTTGACACCGACACCACCGTTCATAATTCTTTCATACATGTCACTTATGAATCATTGCATATCTCGGTACACCGCCGGAGGCACACATATAGAGTCATATTTTTTTTCTAAGTATCGAGTTGTAATTCTTGAGTTGTAAGTAAATAAAAGTGTGATGATCATCATTTTTAGAGCATTGTTCCAAGTGAGGAAAGGATGATGGAGACTATGATTCCCCCATAAGTCGGGATGAGACTCCGGACGAAAAATAAAAAAAAAGAAAAGAGGCCATAAAAAAAGAGAAAAGGCCCAACAAAAAAATGAGAGAAAAATAGAGAAGGGACAATGTTACTATCCTTTTACCACACTTGTGCTTCAAAGTAGCACCATGATCTTCATGATAGAGAGTCTCTCGTTTTGTCACTTTCATATACTAGTGGGATTTTTTCATTATAGAACTTGGCTTGTATATTCCAATGATGGGCTTCCTCAAATTTCCCTAGGTCTTCATGAGCAAGCAAGTTGGATGCACACCCACTTAGTTTCTTTTGTTGAGCTTTCATATACTTATAGCTCTAGTGCATCCGTTGCATGGCAATCCCTACTCACTCACATTGATATCTATTGATGGGCATCTCCATAGCCCGTTGATACGCCTAGTTGATGTGAGACTATCTTCCTTCTTTTTGTGTTCTCCACAACCACCATTCTATTCCACATATAGTGCTATATCCATGGCTCACGCTCATGTATTGCGTGAAGATTGATTTTTTTTTGAAAATGTCATAAGTATGAAACAATTGCTTGACTTGTCATCGGGGTTGTGCATGATTTAAATACTTTGTGTGGTGAAGATAGAGCATAGCCAGACTATATGATTTTGTAGGGATAACTTTGTTAGTATGCTTGAAGTATTATTATTTTGATGTCAATATGAACTTTTGTCTTGAATCTTTCGGATCTGAATATTCATACCACAATTAAGAAGAATTACATTGAAATTATGCCAAGTAGCACTCTGCATCAAGAATTCTCTTTTTATCATTTACCTACTCGAGGACGAGCAGGAATTAAGTTTGGGGATGCCCGATACGTCTCCAGCGTATCTATAATTTTTGATTGCTCCATGCTATATTATCTATTGTTTTGGACTATATTGGGCTTTATTTTCCACTTTATATTATTTTGGGACTAACCTATTAACAGGAGGTCCAGCCCCGAAATTGCTTTGTTTTGCCTATTTCGGTGTTTCAAAGCAGAATATCAAGCGGAGTCAGACGGAATGAAATCTTGAGCATTGATTTTCTCATCGGATAAGACCCGAGAGACTTGGACCCTCCGTCAAGAAAGCTCGAGGTGGTCACAGTGAAGGAAATATGCCCTAGAGGCAATAATAAAGTTATTATTTATTTCCTTATATCATGATAAATGTTTATTATTCATGCTAGAATTGTATTAACGGAAACATAATACATGTGTGAATATATAGACAAGCAGTATGTCACTAGTATGCCTCTACTTGACTAGCTTGTTAATCAAAGATGGTTATGTTTCCTAACCATGAACAAGGAGTTGTTATTTGATTAACAAGGTCACATCATTAGTTGAATGATCTGATTGACATGACCCATTCCGTTAGCTTAACACTTGATCGTTTAGTATGTTAATGCTTTCTTCATGACCCATACATGTTCCTGTAACTATGAGATTATGCAACTCCGTTTACGGAGGAACACTTTAGGTACTACCAAGCGTCTGGCATGGCTGGGTGATTATAAAGGAGTACTACAGGTGTCTCCAAAGGTACTTGTTGGGTTGGCGTATTTGAGATTAGGTTTTGTCACTCCGATTGTCGGAGAGGTATCTCTAGGCCTTCTCGGTAATACACATCACTTAAGCCTTGCAAGCATTACAACTAATGAGTTAGTTGTGAGATGATGTATTCGGAGCGAGTAAAGAGACTTACGGTAGCGAGATTGAACTAGGTATTGGATACCGGCGATCGAATCTCGGGTAAGTAACATACCGATGACAAAGGAACAACATTATGTCGTTATGCGGTTTGACCGATAAAGATCTTCGTAGAATATGTAGGAACCAATATGGGCATCCAGGTTCCGCTATTGGTTATTGACCGAGAATGGTTCTAGGTCATGTCTACATAGTTCTCGAACCCGTAGGGTCCTTGCAACAACGTTTGATGACAGTTCATTATGAGTTTATAAGTATTGATGCACGAAGGTTGTTGAGTCCGGATGTGATCACGGACATGACGAGGAGTCTCGAAATGGTCGAGACATAAAGATTGATATATTGGAAGCCTATGTTTGGACTTGGAAGGGTTCAGTGAAAGCAGGAATTCTGGAACAGGGGGTTACGGAACCCCGGGGGTATATGGGCCTTCATGGGCCACAAGGGAGAAGAGGAAGGGCCGGCCAGGTGGGCTGCGCCCCCTCCCCTCTAGTCCGAATAGGACAAGGAGAGGAGGCGGCCCTTCCCTCTTCCCCTCCCAATCCTACTCCAACTAGGACAGGGGGAGTCCTACTCGGTGGGAGTAGGACTCCTCGGCAGCGCCTCCCAAGGCTGGCCGCACCCCCTTGGCTCCTTTATATCTGAGGGCAGGGGCACCCATGACACACAAGTTGATCTCGGATCTTTCCTTAGCCGTGTCGGTGCCCCTTCCACCATATTCCACCCGGTCATATCGTCGCGGAGCTTAGGCGAAGCCTGCGCGGAGAAGTCATATCGTCGCGGAGCTTAGGCGAAGCCCTGCGTCGGTGGAGCATCAACATCGTCCTGCACGCCGTCGTCTTGTGGAACTCATCCCGACACTTTGCTGGATCGGTCGGGGATCGTCATCGAGCTGAGCGTGTGCAGAACTTCGGAGGTGCCGTCGTTCGGTGCTTGGATCGGTCGGATCGTGAAGGCGTCGACTACATCAACAGCGTTGTTATAGCGCTTCGCTTTCGGTCTCTGAGTGCGTGGGCGGACACTCTCCCTCTCGTTGCTATGCCATCACCATGGTCTTGCGTGATCGTAGGAAATTTTTGAAATTACTCGTTCCCCATGATGGCATCGAGCCTGGTTTTATCGTTGATGTCATATGCGAGTAGAACACAAGTGAGTTGTGGGCGATACAAGTCATACTACCTACCAGCATGTCATACTTTGGTTCAGCGGTATTGTGAGATGAAGCGGCCGGACCGACATTACAGCGTGCGCTTCGCGAGACTGGTTTCACCGCTCAGAGCACTTTCGTTGCTTAAAGGTGACGGCGGGTGTCTGTCTCTCTCACTTTAGTTGAACCGAGTGTGGCTCGCCCGGTCCTTGAGAAGGTTAAAGCGGAGTCTATTTGTGAAATATCGTTGTGGTTTTGATGCGTGGTAAAGCGGTTCTTGCTCAGCCCGTAGCAGCCACGTAAAACTTGCAACAACAAAGTAGAGGGCGTCTAACTTGTTTTTGCAGGGCATGTTGTGATGTGATATGGTCAAGGCGTGATGCTATATTGTATGAGATGATCATGTTTTGTAACGAGTTATCGACAATGGCGAGAGCCATATGGTTGTCGCTTTATTGTATGAAATGCAAGCGCCATGTAATTGCTTTACTTTATCACTAAGCGAGTAGCGATAGTCGTAGAAGCAATAGTTGGCGAGGCGACAACGATGCTACGATGGAGATCAAGGTGTCGCGCGGTGGCGATGGTGATCATGGCGGTGCTTGGCGATGGAATCACAAGCACAAGATGATGATGACCATATCATATCACTTATATTGATTGCATGTGATGTTTATCCTTTATGCATCTTATCTTGCTTTGATTGCGGTAGCATTATAAGATGATCTCTCACTAAAATTATCAAGAAGTGTTCTCCTGAGTATGCACCGTTGCGAAAGTTCTTCGTCTTTGAGACACCGCGTGATGATCGGGTGTGATAGGCTCTACGTTCAAATACAGCGGGTGCAAAACAGTTGCGCGCGGAATACTCGAGTTAAACTTGCGAGCCTAGCATATAACAGATATGGCCTCGGAACACGGAGACCGAAAGGTCGGCGTGAATCATATAGTAGATATGATCAACATAGTGATGTTCACCATTGAAACTACTCCATCTCACGTGATGATCGGACATGGTTTAGTTGATTTGGATCACGTAATCACTTAGATGACTAGAGATGTCTGTCTAAGTGGGAGTTTTTAATATGATTAATTAAACTTAAATTTATCATGAACTTAGTACTGATAGTATTTTGCTTGTCTATGTTTCTTGTAGATAGATGGCTCGTCTTTGTTGTTCCGTTGAATTTTAATGCGTTCCTTGAAAGCAAAGTTGAAAGATGATGGTAGCAATTACGGACTGGGTCCGTAACGAGGATTATCCTCATTGCTGCTGAAAAATTACGTCTGGAAGCACCGCTGGGTAGCGAGCCTGCTGCGAGATCTTGAGCGAAGTTATGAGCGTCGGCAAAGCAAAGTGATGACTACTCAATAGTTCGATGTGCCATGCTTTACGGCTTAGAACCGGGTCTTCAACGGCGTTTTGAGCGTCATGGAGCATATGAGATGTTCAGGAGTTGAAGTTAATATTTCAAGCAAATGCCGGATTGAGAGATATGAAGTCTCAATAAGTTCTATAGCTGCAAGATGGAGGAGAATAGTTACGTCGGTGAGCACATACTCAAAATGTGCGGGTATAACAATCACTTAATTCAGCTGGGAGTTAATCTTCCGGATGATAGTGTCATTGACAGAATTCTCCAATCACGCCACCAAGCTACAAGAGCTTCGTGATGAACTATAATATGCAAGGGATGACTAAGACAATTCTGAGCTCTTAGCATGATGCTAAAAGCAGCGGAGGTAGAAATCAAGAAAGAGCATCAAGTGTTGATGGTCAACAAGACCACTAGTTTCAAGAAAAGGGCAAAGGGAAGAAGAAGGAAACTTCAAAAGAACAGCAAGCAAGTTGCTGCTCGGGAGAAAAACCCAAGTCTGGACCTAAGCACTGAAGCGAGTGTTTTCTGCAAGCAAGCTGGACCTTTGAGCGGAACTGCCCCAAGTATTTGGCGGATAAGAAGGATGGCAAGGTGATCAAAGGTATATGTGATATACATGTTATTGATGTGTACCTTACTAATACTCATGATAGTACACAGGTATTTGATCTGGTTACATTGCTAATATTTGCAACTCGAAGCAGGAACTACGGATTAGCGAAGATTGGCTAAGGGCGAGGTGACGATCTTGGCGTTGGAAATGGTTCCAAAGTCGATGTGATCGCGATCGACGCTACCTCTACATCTACCTTGGGATTAGTTTTAGACCTAAATAATTGTTATTTGGTGCGGCGTTGAGCATGAACATTATATCTGGATCTTGTTTAATGCGAGGCGGTTATTCATTAAATCGAGAGAATAATGGTTGTTCTATTTATATGAGTAATATCTTTTATGGTCATGCACCCTTGAAGAATGGTCTATTCTTGTTGAATCTCGGCAGTAGTGATACACATATTCATAATGTTGAAGCCAAAAGATGCAGAGTTGATAATGATAGTGCAACTTATTTGTGGCACTTGCCGTTTAGGTCATATCGATGTAAAGCGCATGAAGAAACTCCATCTTGATGGGCTTACGGAATCACTTGATTATGAATCACTTGGTACTTGCGAACCGTGCCTCATGGGCAAGATGACCAAAACGCCGTTCTCGGAACTATGGGCGAGCAACTGATTTGTTGGAAATCATACATCTTGATGTTTGTGGTCCAATGAATGTTGAGGGCTTGTGGCGGGTATCGTTATTTTCTCACCTTCACAGATGATTTGAGCAGATATGGGTATATCTACTTAATGAAACACAAATCTGAAACATTTGAAAAGTTCAAAGAATTTCAGAGTGAAGTGGAAAATCATCGTAACAAGAAAATAAAGTTTCTCGATCTGATCGTGGAGGAGAATATTTGAGTTCTGAGTTTGGTTTACATTTGAAACAATGTGGAATAGTTTAGCAACTCCGCCACCGGAACACCACGGAGAAATGGTGTGTCGAGCGTCGTGTCGTACTTTACTAGATATGGTGCGATCTATGATGTCTATTTCGATTTACCGCTATCGTTTTGGGGTTATGCTTTAGAGGCGGCGCATTCACGTTAAATAGGACACCGTCAAAATCCGTTGAGGCGGCGCCTTATGAACTGTGGTTTGGCAAGAAACCAAAGTTGTCGTTTCTTAAAGTTTGGGGCTGCGATGCTTATGTAAAGAAACTTCAACGGATAAGCTCGAACCCAAATCGGAAAAATGTGTCTTCATAGGATACCCAAAGGAGACTGTTGGGTACACCTTCTATCACAGATCTGAAGGCAAGATTTTCGTTGCTAAATTCGGATCCTTTCTAGAAAGAGTTTCTCTCGAAAGAAGTGAGTGGGAGGAAAGTAGAACTTGATGAGATAAGCTGTATCTGCTCCCTTATTGGAAAGTAGTTCATCACAAGAAATGGTTCTGTGACAACTACACCAATTAGTGAAGAAACTAATGATGATGATCATGAAGCTTGAGATCAAGTTACTCTTGAACCTCGTAGGTCAACGAGTAAAATCGCACGAGTGATGCGGTAATCCTATTACGGAAGTCATGTTACTTGACCATGGCGAACCTACAAACTATGAAGAAGCGATGGTGAGCCAGATTCCATAAAATGGCTGGAAGCCATGAAATCTGAGATGGGATCCATGTATGAGAACAAAGTATGGACTTTGGTTGACTTGCCGATGATCGGCAAGCCATTGAAAATAAATGGATCTTTAAGAAGAAAGGCGCTGATGGTAATATAACTGTCTACAAAGCTCGACTTGTTGCGAAAGGTTTCGACAAGTTCAAGGGGTTGACTACGATGAGACTTTCTCACCCGTGGCGATGCTTAAGTCTGTCCGAATCATGTTAGCAATTGCGCATTTTATGATTATGAAATTTGGCAAATGGATGTAAAACTGCATTCTTGAATGGATTTCTAGAAGAAGAGTTGTATATGATGCAACCAGAAGGTTTTGTCGATCAAAGGGTGCTAACAAAGTGTGCAAGCTCAGCGATCAATTTATGGTGCAGTGCAAGCCTCTCGGAGTTGGAATAAGCGCTTTGATAGTGTGATCAAAGCATATGGGTTTATCTGAGACTTTTGGAGAAGCTTTGTATTTACAAGAAAGTGAGTGGGAGCTCTGTAGCATTTCTAATATTATATGTGGACGACATATTATTGATTGGAAATGATATAGAATTCTGGATAGCATAAAGGATACTTGAATAAAAGTTTTTCAATGAAAGACCTCGGTGAAGCTGCTTACATATTGGGCATCAAGATCTATAGAGATAGATCAAGGCGGCAATTGGACTTTCACAAAGCACATACCTTGATAAAGTTTTGAAAAAGTTCAAAATGGATCGAGCAAAGAAAGGTTTTTACCTGTATTACAAGGTGTAAGATTGAGTCGGACTCAATGCCCGACCACAGCGAGAAGATAGAGAAAATGAAAGATGTTCCTATGCTTCAGCCATAGGCTCTATCATGTATGCAATCTGTGTACCGGACTGGCGTATGCTTAGCTGTAAGCTTGGCGGGAAGGTACCAAAGTAATCGAGTGG
The DNA here is from genome assembly GCA_021605205.1 of Aegilops longissima. Lineage (NCBI taxonomy): Eukaryota > Viridiplantae > Streptophyta > Magnoliopsida > Poales > Poaceae > Aegilops > Aegilops longissima. The sequence continues at coordinate 351,775,234 of CM038679.1, forward strand.
ATCCTTTGGACAGCGGTCAAGAACATCTGAAATACGAAAAGGACTAAGGATATGTTTCTCGTATATGGAGGTGACAAAGAGCTAGTCGTAAATGGTTACGTCGATGCAAGCTTTGACACGATCGGACGATTCTAAATCGCAAACCGGATCGTGTTTTTATTAAGCGGTGGAGCTGTCGGTTGGTGCAGTTCTAAACAAAGCGTCGTGGCGGGATCTACATGTGAAGCGGAGTACATAGCTGCTTGAAGCAGCAAATGAAGAATGCGGATGAAAGAGTTCATTTCGATCTAGGTGTCATACCTAGTGCATCGGGACCGATGAAGATCTTCGTGACAATCTTGGTGCAATTGCCTTGGCAAAGGAATCCAGATTTCACAAGAGGACCAAGCATATCAAGAGGCGCTTCAATTCCATTGGGACCAAGTCCAAGTGGGAGACATAGAGATTTGCAAAATACATACGGATCTGAATGTTGCGAGACCGTTGACTAAGCCTCTTCCACGAGCAAAACATGATCAGCACCAAGACTCCATGGGTGTGAGGATCATTACTTTGTAATCTAGATTATTGACTCTAGTGCAAGTGGGAGGCTGAAGGAAATATGCCTAGAGGCAATAATAAAGTTATTATTTATTTCCTTATATCATGATAAATGTTTATTATTCATGCTAGAATTGTATTAACGGAAACATAATACATGTGTGAATATATAGACAAGCAGTATGTCACTAGTATGCCTCTACTTGACTAGCTTGTTAATCAAAGATGGTTATGTTTCCTAACCATGAACAAGGAGTTGTTATTTGATTAACAAGGTCACATCATTAGTTGAATGATCTGATTGACATGACCCATTCCGTTAGCTTAACACTTGATCGTTTAGTATGTTAATGCTTTCTTCATGACCCATACATGTTCCTATAACTATGAGATTATGCAACTCCGTTTACGGAGGAACACTTTGGGTACTACCAAGCGTCTGCGTAAGCTGGGTGATTATAAAGAAGTACTACAGGTGTCTCCAAAGGTACTTGTTGGGTTGGCGTATTTGAGATTAGGTTTTGTCACTCCGATTGTCGGAGAGGTATCTCTAGGCCTTCTCGGTAATACACATCACTTAAGCCTTGCAAGCATTACAACTAATGAGTTAGTTGTGAGATGATGTATTCGGAGCGAGTAAAGAGACTTACGATAGCGAGATTGAACTAGGTATTGGATACCGGCGATCGAATCTCGGGTAAGTAACATACCGATGACAAAGGAACAACGTATGTCGTTATGCGGTTTGACCGATAAAGATCTTCGTAGAATATGTAGGAACCAATATGGGCATCCAGGTTCCGCTATTGGTTATTGACCGAGAATGGTTCTAGGTCATGTCTACATAGTTCTCGAACCCGTAGGGTCCATACAACAACGTTTGATGACAGTTCATTATGAGTTTATAAGTATTGATGCACGAAGGTTGTTGAGTCCGGATGTGATCACGGACATGACGAGAGTCTCGAAATGGTCGAGACATAAAGATTGATATATTGGAAGCCTATGTTTGGACTTGGAAGGGTTCGAGTGAAAGCAGGAAGTTCGGAACAGGGGTTACGGAACCCCGAGGGTATATGGGCCTTCATGGGCCAAGGGAGAAGAGGAAGGGCCGGCCAGGTGGGCTGCGCCCCCTCCCCTCTAGTCCGAATAGGACAAGGAGAGGCGGCCCTTCCTCTTCCCCTCCCAATCCTACTCCAACTAGGACAGGGGAGTCCTACTCGGTGGGAGTAGGACTCCTCGGCGTGCCTCCCAAGGCTGGCGCACCCCCCTTGGCTCCTTTATATCTGAGGCAGGGGCACCCATGACACACAAGTTGATCTCGGATCTTTCCTTAGCCGTGTCGGTGCCCCTTCCACCATATTCCACTTGGTCATATCGTCGCGGAGCTTAAGCGAAGCCCTGCGCGGAGAAGTCATATCGTCGCGGAGCTTAAGCGAAGCCCTGCGTCGGTGGAGCATCAACATCGTCCTGCGCCGTCGTCTTGTGGAACTCATCCCGACACTTTCTTTGGATCGGTCAGGGGATCGTCATCGAGCTGAGCGTGTGCGAGAACTTCGGAGGTGCCGTCGTTCGGTGCTTGGATCGGTCGGATCGTGAAGGCGTCGACTACATCAACAGCGTTGTTATAGCGCTTCGCTTTCGGTCTCACAGTGCGTGGGCGGACCTCTCCCTCTCGTTGCTATGCCATCACCATGGTCTTGCGTGATCGTAGGAAAATTTTTGAAATTACTACGTTCCCCAACAACGAGGGTGGAGGGCGCCCCCCCTAGGGCTCGCCCCCCTACCTCGTGGGCCCCACGAGGCTCCACCGACGTACTTCTTCCTCCTATATATACCTCGTACCCCGTCGGATCGAGATCTGGGCCAAAAACCTAATTCCACCGCCGCAACTTTACGTATCCACGAGATCCCATCTTGGGGCTGTTAGGAGCTCCATGGGAAGAGATTCCCACGGAGGCTTCTACATCAACATCATAGCCTCTCCGATGAAGTGTGAGTGGTTTACCTCAGACCTTCCGGGTCCATAGTTAGTAGCTAGATGGCTTCTTCTCTCTTTTGGATCTCAATACAATGTTCTCCCCTCTCTCATGGAGATCTATTCGATGTAATCTTCTTTTTGCGGTGTGTTTGTTGAGACCGATGAATTGTGGGTTTATGATCAAGATTATCTATGAGCAATAATTGAATCTTTTCTGAATTCTTTTATGTATGATTGAGTTATCTTTACAAGTCTCTTCGAATTATCCGTTTGGTTTGGCCAACTAGATTGGTAGTTCTTGCAATGGGAGAAGTGTTTAGCTTTGGGTTCAAACTTGCGGTGTCCTTTCCCGTGTGATGGGGGCAGCAAGGCACGTATTGTATTGTTGCCATCGAGGATAACAAGATGGGGTATTTATCATATTGCATGAATTTATTCCTCTACATCATGTCATCTTGCTTAAAGCGTTACTCTGTTTTCATTAACTTAATACTCTAGATGCATCTTTGGATAGCGGTTGATGAGTGGAGTAATAATAGTAGATCTGCGGCAGGAGTTGGTCTACTTGTCTCGGACGTGATGCCTATATACATGATCATACCTAGATACTCTCATAACTATGCTCAATTCATCAATTGCTCAACAGTAATTCGTTCACCGTAGTAAAATACTTATGCTCTTGAGAGAAGCCACTAGTGAAATCTATGGCCCCGAGTCTATTTTCATCATATTAATCTTCCTCGCTTTATTATTGTTTTGCTCTTTACTTTGCCTTTTATTTTACTTTGCATCTTTATACCAAAATACCAAAAATATTATCTATCATCTCTATCAGATCTCACTCTTGTAAGTGACCGTGAAGGGATTGACAACCCATATTAGCGTTGGTGCGAGGAGCTATTTTTTGTGTAGAGTGCGAGGGACTGGCGTGGCCTCCTCTTTGGATTGATACCTTGGTTCTCAAAAACTGAGGCAAATACTTACGCTACTCTGCTGCATCATCCTCTCCTCTTGGGGAAAACCAGCATAAGCTCAAGGCGTAGCAGGCGGCGGTGATGATGACTTTGAAGGCAAGCTGGAAGCGAGACATCATGGAGTCCTCCACCGATCAAAATTTCTAGATGACCACCAAATGATTAGTAGTATTCCCCATGTATATAGTAGTAGTCCGAGCACTTTTTACGATTTTCTAGACCGTTTGTATGCCCTTGCTTGATTGATTGAGTGATATGATTGTGTTTGTCTCATGTGCATATGGGTAGTGTTTTCTCACTAGACCTCTTTTTCTATTCTAATCTCTCCCCTCTAAACCCATCAGATGCCTCAGGGCGTGACACGGTTGTCTTTCCACGAGATCACCAGTTGATCCAGCGGCGAGAATGCCTCGATGCAGATATTAGTCGAGAACCAAGGTAACAACAACAACAACAACAACAACCCTCATACCACCACCACGATTGACAACTTAGCTCGTTTTACGAGGTTACTGACCCGCGGTGTTTTCCGGTAGCACCGAGCCAATAGTTGCGGATGGTAGCTACGCCGGATTGGAAGGAGTTGACCACCGCTAGTTGCTGCGATGCACGAAGGTGCGTTTTGCACTTTGTCGGATGGGCGGACCAGCAGCCTCATGGTGGGAGAATTACAGCCACATTTCCCATAGCCAATGTTACTTGGGATCGGTTTCAGCAAGCATTCCGCTTTGCCCACGTCTCAAGCTGGTGCTATGAGCATGAAGAAGCGTGAGTTTACGCAACTTCGCCAAAGGAACCGTCTTGTGGGGCGATGCGTGGATGAATTTAGTAAGCTATCTTGTTATGCCCACGATGATGTGGCCCACAGATGCATAAGCGGGAGAAGTTTATGGAAGGGCTAAATGATGAGATGAGCATGCGAGTTGATGGTGGCAACATTCAACAACTACCGAGTTGGTAGACAAGGCTCTTATGATTGAAGGAAGCGGCAGATTGAGAGCATAAAAGGAAGTATGGACAAGGAAGGTACAACTCGGGAGCTCAGTGAAGCCTCGTTTAACCCCGAACTCGGGAGGACTTGTCCATAACCATGGAGGTCACACCCACAATGGAGGAGTTCTCACAACCACAGTGGCCCCAAGAATGGAAGCAGGGAGCAGGCGGTAGTAATCAGAACCGCTCTAACCCAGCCACACCCGCCAAGAAGGACCTAAGTCACATTACTTGTTTCAAGTCTTGGGAAGGCTGGACACTCGCCACACTGAGTGCCACAGAAGCAAAGAATGGGAATGGCAATGGGCGCTGGGAAGAAGCCCAACCCTTTCAATAGGGGACAAGTGAACCACGTGAACATGGAGGAGGTTGAGGAGCAACTGTCATGCGTTATTGGTAAGTTTTTGGTTAATTCTTTTCTTTGCAATTGTTCTTTTCGATAATGGTGCATCGCATTCATACATATCAAGGGATTAGTGGATAAGTATAAACTGCCTTGAGGTACTTAGGACACCCATGTTAGTAAGTTCACTAGGAGGCGGAGTATATGGCAAGCCAAGGATGTTTTCAGATGCCATTGACCATTGGAAGCCATGTTTTCCCCTCAGACCTGATAATTTTGGAGTCACAAGGATTGGATGAGATACTGGGAATGGATTGGCTATCGATGTATGGGGGAAACAACGATTGTGCGAGTAAGTCAATTTTGCTCACCACCCCGGAGGGAAAAAGGATCAAGTATGTATCTAGGCATGCGCCTAGGAGGAGTCAAATAAATTCCCTCACGGGAGTTGTTCAAGAGGAAGTGCACATGGTGAAGGATTACCGGATGTTTTTCGGAGGTTGCGGGCATGCGCGGATCAAGACATCGAGTTTTTATAGAACTATTGCGGGCACGGGCCAATATCAAAGAGACCCTACGGATACCATAAATGATCTAGAGGAGATCAAGAAGCAGATTAAGGAGTTGTTGGAGAAAGGTTTGATACGTCTCCAACGTATCTATAATTTTTGATTGCTCCATGCTACTTTATCTACTGTTTTGGACTATAATGGGCTTTATTTTCCACTTTTATATTATTTTTGGGACTAACCTATTAGCGGAGGCCCACCCGAAATGCTGTTTTTGCCTTTTGGTGTTTGAAGAAAGCAGAATATCAAGCAGTCAAGCGGAATGAAACCTTGAGCGTGATTTTCTCACGAGCGTGATCCGGAGACTTGGACCCTCGCCAAGGCACGAGAGGCGGTCACGAGGTGGGCGCCCCCCCTAGAGCGCGCCCCCGCCTCGTGGGCCCCTGTTGCTCCCGGCGTACTCCTTCCTCCTATATATTACCTCATTGCCCCCAAGCGATCGAGCAGGGCCAAAACCTAATTCCACCTTGCAACTTCTTGTATCCATGAGATCCCATCTTGGGGCTGTTAGGAGCTCCGTCGGAGGAGCATCCACCACGGAGGCTTCTACATCAACACCATAGCCTCTCCGATGAAGTGTGAGTAGTTTACTTGAGACCTTGGTCCATAGCTAGTAGCTAGATGGCGTCTTCTCTCTTTTGGATCTCAATACAATGTTCTCCCCCTCTCGTGGAGATCTATTGATGTAATCTTCTTTTGCGGTGTGTTTGTTGAGACCGATGAATTGTGGGTTTATGATCCAACTTATCTATGAATAATATTTGAATCTTCTCTGAATTCTTTTATGTATGATTGAGTTATGTTTGCAAGTCTCTTCGAATTATCCGTTTGGTTTGGCCAACTAGATTGGTAGTTCTTGCAATGGGAGAAGTGCATGGCTTAGGGTTCAATCTTGCGGTGTCCTTACCCAGTGACAGAAAGGGTTGCAAGGCACGTATTGTATTGTTGCCATCGAGGATAACAAGATGGGGTATTTATCATATTGCATGAATTTATTCCTCTACATCATGTCATCTTGCTTAAGGCGTTACTCTGTTTTTAACTTAATACTCTAGATGCATGTTGGATAGCGGTCGATGAGTGGAGTAATAGTAGTAGATGCAGAATCGTTTCGATCTACTTGTCACGGACGTGATGCCTATATACATGATCATACCTAGATATACTCATAACTATGCTCAATTCTGTCAGTTGCTCAACAGTAATTTGTTCACCCACCATAGAATACTTATGCTCTTGAGAGAACCCACTAGTGAAACCTATGGCCCCCGGGTCTATTCTCATCATATCAATCTCCATCACTTTTATACTTGCTTTGTTTTACTTTGCCTTTTACTTTTCACTTTGCATCTATATACCAAAAATATTATCTCTATCATATCTCACTCTCGTAAGTGACCGTGAAGGATTGACAACCCGTGTCGCGTTGGTTGCGGTAGCTATCGTTTTGTCTTGAGTGCGAGGGACTTGTCGTGGCCTCCTCTTGGATTGATACCTTGGTTCTCAAAAGCGGGGAAATACTTACGCTCTTGTGCTGCATCATCCTCTCCTCTTGGGGAAAACCAGCATAAGCTCAAGGCGTAGCAAGGTTACATCAACGAAGTTCATCACCATGGGGA